>JASSRZ010000071.1:28612-45547 GCA_032164315.1 Malacoctenus gilli | reverse complement strand
ATGATGATGATGATAATAATAATAATAAAAATAATAATAATAATAAAAATAATAATAATAATAATAATAATAATAATAATAATAAGCCCCCCCCCCCCGCTGAGGGTCTTTACTGCGCCGTCACGCATTTCTCTGTGAGCACACGGCAGAGAGCGAGCGCCTGCCTCGAGTCTCACCTTTTGATTTGTTCCTCTATCTGTCTGACCAACAAGGACTCTCCCCCCGCCCGCGGCTCGGGCTCCGGGCAGCTCTCGCCGGGCGGTGGGCCGTTGGCCTCGGGACTCGTCCGCCCGAGCAGAGAGCGCACGCGCTTCGAGCGCATGTCCAGGATGGTGTCTGTGTAGCCCACCTCCTCAAGGTATCTGCGGTCACAGCAAAGCGCGCACACGCATCGTTTCAGCCCGCTGCTGGAGATCAGAGGCGCACCAACAATGAAAAGACATTAGTGTGGCACGGAGATAAAAGGGTCAGAAGCCTTACTTGCGTAGTAGCTGACGTCCCTCCTTCCAGGACATCTGATTGGCTGGCTCGGAGTCTGACTCAGCCGGCCCGTTGGGAACTACAGAAAATAGATTGTTCAACAGTGATGCAACAATGAGACTGAGCAGAAAAAGGCAGACACTCCGAGTTACTCCTGAAAAAGCAGAACACATAAGAAAACACGCAGCCGTGGCTCAAGTCGGAACGAAAGTTTCGCCGAAACATACGCTGATCGGCCTCCGTTTCTGACTTCTTGTCGCCTTGACTCGGATCGTTTCCCGTCTTCAGCTTCTGGTGCTTTGCCCTGCAACCCCGCAAAAGACCACAGGAGGGAACCATTATGAGCAAACACAAGTCGATCTTTCAGGAGCACATCGCTACGGCTACGGCCGACGCATGCAAATCGCCGGGACGAGCTGAATGAGGAGCAGCAGACGTGGGGAGTCCGCGGATAAAGAGGGGGGACTTTCCCAAGCAATTGTCATACCTCTCCTGTTTGAGGGCGTACTCCAGCATTTTGATCCGCCTCACCAGGTCTTGTTTCATGTTCTCCTGCCCTTTCCGCTCGCCCTGCAGGAACGCCACCTGGGCCTGAAACGCACACATACACAGGATGTTGAGAAGCAGACAATGCGCTCTTTTAAAAAAAAGGAAAAACACGCCGACGTTCGCAAGCGCTCACAGACGCAAATTCATCCCGACACCGCCGCCGCTCTGACCGAGGTCTCGGTTAATAAAAGAAATACACACAACATCCTAATTAAGGCAAGAGGAGGAAGCGTCATCGTCCCACAGAGATCAAAACTACATGTCGACACGACAAGCAGAACAGACTTGACTTTTGAAAAAAAAAAAAAAAAAAACCCTGAGGAATAAGTAGAGGGTTGTGGACGAGGGCTCTTATTTTTAACTTTTGCTAACCAAGGCCGCGGCGCGCATCTGCAGAGGAGGGAAAACAAGACGCAGCCTGGCCAAACTCAAACAACCTCTTTTAAGACACATCCTTCCTTTATGCGCTTCCTCTTTGCGTTTCCCGACCGTTTCCTTCCTCCCTGCTGATAAAATTCTTAGCTTGAGGAAAGACATTTTCATCGACTGTCGGAGCCATTCGAAACCAAAAAGACAGTGAGAAAGTTTTGACTCCAATGATCTTATTTCGAGCAGTCGCCATCATTCAGAAACGTTAAGAGAGTGAAACTTGTACTTGTATGTGCGATTTTGTAACGCATGAGTCATTACACCTGGTGCAAGTTCACCAAGCGTCGTATCAAAGACTTAAAATGGCCTGATGTGTCAAAGTGGGAAACAATAGTGACCTCCAAAGTAGGTTAAAAAGGGCTAACCCAGTTGGTACTCCGAGGATTGGCATGCAGGTGATTGTGGGCACAATAGTTTTCACTCTTCCCCTGTCTTTCTCGCTCTGTGCCAAGTGGCGCTGCAACACTAATACGGCTCGTTTCACAGCCCAGTTCTCCTCTGCACGTCCCTGTCTGTGTCCACGAGTCGGCTCCCACACGCGCACGCGGCGCTGCGAAAAACTAGAGCGGTCTAAAAACGCCATCTCATGGGGCAGACTCTTCGGTCCGCTTGAGAGGGGGAGTCGGTCTCAGGAGGAAGGTGCACACGTAACACTCTCGACACGCACACGCACACACAATCATGTAACCAGTCAGGAGGGCGAGTGGAACACGGGATAATCTGCCAAGCAAACCTTACTGCTGCTGCTGCTGAGTAATCCTGATTAATGCAATGTGATTTTATATGCTTATCTGAGAGTTTTGGAGATAACTATCAAATCTAGCATGTCAACACCGCCGGCCTGATCCTGGAGGTCGCGGCAATAAAAAGATAACCGGGTGGGTTGTACTTCGCCTTATCTTGGAGGATCAGGTCAGCTCTTGCAAATTACCCGAGGTCTTTTATACCAAGCAGAATAAGCGTGTTCCTTTAAAATGCCAGGAAGAAGAGTGAGACACAAAAACTGCTTAGCCATGCATAAACAGTTGCGTAATACTGTATCATTTGTGGCTGGGGTTGTGTGGTTTACAGAAACGGCGAGCACAGGCTGAGGCTGCCACAGCAGATCGCCATCCCAGGACTTCCAATCAGAAACAAAGATGCAATTCTCCAGAGCGCTGCGTTCCCCAGCCGTTGACGCGACGCTTCATTTGCAGATTCCACACCAAGCAGAAGCTCCAGTGCGACACGACCAGGCGTCAACGTTGGAATATTCAAATACAAGGCAGGCAGAGCTCAGCTGTTGTGATAACCGGGCAGTGTCACGGTGTAGGAGGTTTACATACCAGGAGATCGCGCGCGCATTATATACTGGGAACTAAAAATGGCTGATCACAGATGGGAGAGCAAAGAAAACATCCCAGCTGGCCTTGATTTTACATTTGCACCTCGGAACATCGTCGCTCTTCTTCGTTAGGCAGTCAAAGACGCGACATCGCACTTCTGCTTTCACTGTGGAATTCCTGAAAAACGGCAATCGTATTCAAAATTCTGTTCTTATAGACAAAAGAAAATGGAGGAGTATGTGATTTTAGAGTGAACAGTGTTACTTTCACACTTGAAACTTAAGAGTTTGCAGCTTTTAATATTATTTCAAAACGCAATCATTTCGTGCATCCTGTCTGCTGACAAAGCACGACAATGGGAGATTTTAAATTCACCTCCTCTGCTAAATTTACTATAACAGCTAATTGAGCCCTGGCTATGATTGCATGAGAAAGAATTTTGGCAAATTTGGAGGATTTAATGTGGACAAAACAATGTCAGTAAAAAATAAAAAATAAAAAAAATTCTTCCACCTGAATGAATTTGCCAATTTAAACCAGGAGCAAGAGTTTCATTCACGTTCACCTCCCAGCAAAGTTCACCAGACTCCAAAGAGGCAGGGCACGCGTTTCTGCTCCGGCACCCACGCGGACGAGCCCCGACCTGCCCCGACCGAGACACACATCCGTCACGCCCCCGTGTGTCAGTGTCCCGCTGCACACCTTGACGGACAGGTTCTCACTCGTGCCCCGAACCTCGAAATCCCTGACACAGCAACGCTGCCCACATTGGAAATGAGACCGTGTGTGTGTGTGTGTGTGTGTATAAACACACACACACACGCCCAAATATTCTCAAGGCAATGAGTGCCAACTGTAAGAGCAGCCTTACGGGAGCCAAAACAGCGGGATTAGTATGCCGAAAGGCTTATTGCTCGATGTCTCTTTTTTTTTTTCTTTCTTTGACTTATGATCTCATTCTTTAGCTCTGACCTTATTCTGCCTGCTCCGGTATTTCTCACAGAAGTTCCAGCAAGATTTAAATTAGATATAAAGTACAAGTTCATTGGAGGGGGGGGGGGACAAAAAAAAATAAATGTGTGCTTTCTTTACGCAAACTATTGCTGATAGATGAACCGGTTTTAGCTTTTGTTCAACTTTTACCGTTCGCTTGTTTTTCTGCCCGTTCGCTGCCTCAGACTGCGACATGCTTGTTTTTGCTCATGTATGGGATGCGAGCCAGCGACCACGAGACAAAGAACCCCATTCATTGGTTATTAGAGGTGGGTTTTTTTTGTGGAGACACTGACGGATAAAAATCCAAACAAAAGTCATGGAGACAATCAAACAGTTTGGGAACGACAAGTCAAAACACATCGTTGACTTTCCAAGAAAAGTGCCCCATCAGCGTTCTACATGTTGTTTGATTACAGCAACATACACATGGTCTATTTTTGTGTCAATCTGACTGAATTAAGTCCAATAAAACGCTTCAATTACATGAGCATTAAATAAAGAAAATTAATCTCACATTCAGCTTCAGCTGGATGTCCCCAGAAGGGAAGATTCCTTTTCCAAAACAGCACGCGTGGAGCATCACACAGCGATGTTCTCAAACTGGCAACCACACAATGCCCTTACCGAGGTAAATAATCTGACGCGCCGTTTCCATGGCGAGACCCAACGGCAAAGAAAGTTACACCAACTTATGAGATTCGACCCTTTTCTCGGGTACAATTGGACCCTTTGTGCCTCCTAATCGCCTTCTTCTGAGGATGGGTTTTTCTCTCCCCTGAGGGAAACTGCTGCAAACCTTTCCAGGGTGTCACATGTAGATATGACAGGTACGTCTATTTTGTCAGTCCCTCCGTCAGAGCCTTTGGGAACAAGGTCAAGGGCAAACCCCCTGCTTCACTGTGGCCAGCCTCCATCTTTTCATCCCGACAGCCCCGAGAGAGAATCCATGATCAAACAAGTAGAGCAATGAACTTTTCTGGGACATTGTGCTGTGATGGAATTTGACAAGTGTGTGTGTGCATGAGTGCGTGTGTATGTGATATATGCGTGTTTGAAAGACCTCACAAGGTTTACAGCGTTTCATGAAAAACAGTGGCAGTAAATATAATTACAGCAAGTTATATAAGATTCAAACGATACACGGGAGGGAGGGGGTCTGCGTGGGCTCGCAGTGAAATAATGCAATACATATGGATGTCATATGTGTGCTGTGGCTGCGAGCACACAGCCATTAATTAGAGATGTGTACCCAGGGACCCTCAGGCCCACACTGAACCGGAAGTGATGTCAACTGGGTCACCAGTAATCCATTCCACACAACTACCGACACTGGCAATGAAATTAAACAGCGGCTAATAAGAGCGGTGCAAGAAAGGCCAGGTAGAGGTCTGCCCCCCGCAGAATAAATCAAGTCAGACTCAACTCTGAGGCACCATTTATCTCTTACAGTAGGTGTTGACGATCAGACATAAACGAGACGGGAACAACAAGCTGGTTTGGACACATTTAGGCTTAATTCCGTGTCATGTCAAGGGAGAAAAAGAACCGTGACCAGAATGGTGTATTTTACTGAATAAGCAGTTACAATGTGCTTCACTTGCTCAGTCACATTCAACCAATTATATACACACAGTGGCGACATATGTGAAGCCAGGTGCTGGTAAAAGACTGGAAGCCACTGTGGGTTTAGTCAGTGTCACGAGAAGGACTCGGCGGGGCATCAAGCCGTAAACCTTGGGAATGGAAGACAAATCACTTCTTGAAACAGAGCCCCCCCTAAATCGACAAAGAACAAAAATCTACCACGCGAGAGAAGGACGGAGGCACAGGGCCAGCAGCACCTGTCCTGTGCTCGAGGTGGGACGTCCCACCTGGCCTGCAGCAGGAGCAGGGGGGGGGGGAGGGGGCCTCATTCCCCGCCTGTCAGTGGAGACACACCACCACAGGTGGCCGTTCACACTGACAACAGTCACGGAGGCAGCGCACATGCTATGGTATCACAGGGGCCCCACTGAGCTACAAAGACATCAATGCTGTCGCACAAAGTAGCCCAGCTGTACATGTTTTTTTCCTCTTTAAAATTTCTTCCCAATATCAATCAATGATACGATTGTCCAGGGTGTCTGACCTGGAGATAAACGCAATCTATGCCATTAGCAACGACCACGTAAGTGAAGCATACTACAGATTTATCAGCGGTATGGTGTGAATTGTGCAGAATATGGCCTTGGGGAATGATAACTGGCATGCTGAGAGCCGTGCGAGCATGTTGGCAATGAAAGCCAGAGGCCTGTGGCCTGTGGGTGTCAAAATGTAAGCTAGGTCAACGCTTCAGCCCTTCAGCCTGGCACTGGAGGGACACTCTCTGTCTGTCTCTGTCTGTCTCTGTCCGTCTGTCTCTGTCTCTGTGTGTGTGTCTGTCTGTCTGTCTGTCTGTCTCTCCCTCTCTCCCTCCCTCCCTCTCTCTCCCTCTTCCCCTCTCTCTCCGTCTCTGTGTCTCTGTGTCTGTGTCTGTCTCTGTGTCTGTCTCTGTCTCTGTCTCTCTCTCTCTCTCTCTCTCTCTCTCTCTCTCTCTCTCTCTGAGCTCAGGACAGGGCGCTAATTGTACCCGTGAAACCAGACCATGTGCAGCAAACGCACGCATCTACCCAAAGTTCCACCAGAAGCACTAATAGCATGTCGAACATGGCGATGACCTGCTTCCGACTTCCATCCCCGCTTCTCCATGTGGCGATAAAAGCAGCGAGCAGAGTCACTTTGTTATTGTTCATCCATATTTTATCAAGCTCCTATTTATAACCACATAGGTTTGCATTGGGGGGGGCGAAGTGAGAGTGACAGAAGCTGAGCTGCGATGAGGCTTTTTTTGCCTTGCAGTTTTGCAGAGTTCATGAACTCCACAGCACAGTCCATAATAATTACAAACGGACTGCGGTTGTTGTAGGAGAGAGACCACATCAAGGTTCAGAAACAAATATACGTGCTGCTGGAGACGTTGAACCCATCATTTATCCGCGCGTAGAAGAACGTTTTCCTTACTTTGTGGAGCACACTGACGAGTGACTGAAATGTAGCTCGGCTCGGCTGTGTCTCACGGCTACGTGCGCGCAGGCGGGGCACACAGAACAGCCTCTGTCCTGTGCCACACGCTCCTGAATGCTGTCAGGGGGGATTCATGCCTTGCTCAAAGGTAGTTTTGGGGCACAGAGTCCCATTTTTGAATGGCTCTTCATTGGTATTTGACAGTTTGACATCAATGACCTTCAAAGATGCAAACTCACTCGCACAAGGGGAATAATCTTCACAGTATGTGCGTATGTTTGGTAGGTTAATATTGGTACATCATGTCGTGGGTCCAGATCAATAAAGATTTTGGGTGTGTTTGGTTGGAATATAAAATAAGTAGAGAGATAAAAATTAAAAACAGACTCCTATATTGCACATTTATGTTGATTCGTCACAGCTGGTAGCCGGTGACTCATACATCAGTGTGGCCCCACTTCGAGGCATGCTTTGCTTCCAGTACCACCATCGACTGGACAAGCACACACGAATACACAGCGCTATTGCTCCGAAAACAAGGATTTGGTTTTACCTGATTGTGATTTAGTGCAAAAGCACCAGCTGTCTGGAGTGCCAGAGCAGAGGGCTGTGTACAAAGGTCACTCTGAACACTTTCTCTTTACGAGTCGGTCATTGTTGAGCACAATACGCACCGAAACAAACGTCGTTTGAGGGTGCCCATACCTCGAATCTGAACATCCTTTCCATCTTCAGATAACTACAGTCGCAGTGATTTCCAAGAGAACTCAGAGATTTATAACACAGACATTATCTTTTTACTACAACAGTTGGGTTTCAGATCAACTGATGTGCTCCTGTGGGGCACGAAAACAACATAATCTCTCTATAAAGTGTTTTCGCACATTACAACCCAAGCAGAATTCATCTCCTCAAACAGACTGATCTTTGTATCTTTGATGTGGCTGTGCACAAATATAGAGGACACAAAGTAGCCACACCTTGTTTACCTGCATTAGCTCGAGTACAGATGCATCTGCTGGCTCGTGTAGTTTCAATACTGTGGGATTTGGTGGTTGCATGTCATTGTGGGAGCCATGTATCAGAGTGTTAGGAGTACCGGGCGTGTTTTTTCTGATGATCCTGCGTTTACAGCTACTAATCGCCTTTTTTCCTCGCAATGCTCATCATATTGAGGTCACGCGGTCATATATGTTCTCCTGCTTTATTCTTTGGATAAAGCCTCCTGGAAAAAAAAAACAATATGGGAATTTGAACAGTTAGCACATTAGCATATTGTCATCCTGGAAGTAGCCGACTACAAGGCTTGTGTACACTCACAAAGCCACAGAAACGGAGCTCACGTCGAAGCCGTGTCTGCTTCTTCTTCTGCGTTCTCGTTGGAAACTACAAGTGAAATAAAAAGATAAATGTACCCTGAGTTCGTCTCTCTCTGCCTCCCAGCGGTATTTCTCGGCCTGGAAGCGTCCCCATTCGTACTGGATGAAGTGCAGGATCCCAGGAAGCGTCATGCCCGAGTCCCCGTCCTGCAGCTCCCGAGGCTGCAACGGTCCGGGGATGGCCCCGACTCCCAGTCCGGCTCCGACTCCGGCTCCCGCTGCTGCTCCCGCTCCCGCCGCCGTCGCCGCTGCCATCGCGCCGGTGGCGGCGGCGGCGGCGGCGGCTGATGTCGCCTGGCCCGGTGCTGCTTTGGGCCCGTTTGGGTTGCGCCCCGCTCCGCAGCTGCCGACGCCGCCGCCGCCTCCGGAGTTCGGGTTTGGTCCTCCGCCGGATCTGTCCGCCTCCATTTTACCCGTTTAGCCTTTCGCCAGATTAGGGAGGTGGAAACAGACCGAATGTAGGCACAAAATAGAGGAGAAAAACCTACCCCGTACCCTTTTCCAGCCCAGCCGCACTCCACTACAGGCTACCCTCCTTTCTTCCTTTTCTCACACGCACGGAGCAGAATTACTATTCAGTTGGTAAAATACTACACCTCCGCCGACTCCCCTCCAGCTTAAAACACTGTCCGACCGCAGGTCCGCAACATCCCCCCTTCTCCAGTCACCAAAGAGCGAAAAAATACAACTTTACAATAAAACGCAAAAAACAGTAAAATAACAAAACGTGGCTATTTAATGTAATTTACTCGAGACGAATGTTAACATTATGTGCTGGACTCTTATTTTATATATCCAGGATTTGTCTCCTCCTCCTGGTGTTAGTTGGAAAAGCCTAGAGTGGGTGTCAAATAAAGGTCCGTGTTTTGTGTAATACACAACCTACACGGCGGCTGTGGAGTCCGCTTCCTGCCATTTTGTGAGCAGGGATGTTTCGAGGATGGTAAAGTGAACGGTAACTGTCAGGTTCTTTGCTTCCTTTAGGAAATTTTTATTAACAGTTAAAGTACAGTACAATATTTGCCGCATTTTAAAGGTATACGTTGGTTTTAAAAGCAGAAGTTTGAATTTAATCGATAGGTGCAACTTTGTTAACAACAACAATAGTAATAAGAATGATAATAACATATTATTATTATTATTATTATTATTATTATTATTATTATTATTATTATTATTATTATTAATTATTATATTACTACTATTATTGTTATTATTAGCTATTATTATTATTATCAATAATTATTATTCTTACAATAATTATTAGTATTAGTATTAGTATTATTAGTATTATTTTACATATTATAAGCCTTTTAAACATATAGCAGAAACAGTGAAGCATTTGTAAAAAGAAAAACAAAAAAAACCTAAAAAAAAACAGAAAAATAAATAACTGTTTGATAGCTGTAGACAGAAAGAAAATCCATCCTTCCACTTGGTTTATTTCAGTGTTATTTGACACGCCGAGCGAAATCTTACGAAAATGTATTGACTGCGACAAAAGAAAAAAGTTTGTCCCATTCAGGTATTTCCACAAATGATAGAACGTATAAAGTGATGATTTAAAACCAAAAATAGCGTGAGGTTGCGGGTGTTTTGGCCTTTTGTGAAGTGTTTTATTCTGGAGAATGAAAACAGGAAGTCATCCTTTTGCTACGGGCACCGTTTTTATACGTCCATGAGTGGAAGGCACTGGTAGTTCTGTTAGCTTGATGCTAAATCCCTGCAGTTGCTTACTGGGTTGTATTTGTGCCTGCCGCCTCTGTAATGAAATAATGTGACCACCACTAACTTGCAGGTTTTCACTTAATAGTTACCTAATATTGAAGGCTTATTGTCAAACCGAGCCACAATTTGAATTGCTCGCAATGCGAGTGAATCGGTATGTTTACTGTAGCCCGGTTTGCTCCCGTGATGCTACCGGAGCAGGCTGGAACAACACCGTGACATCCACACACAGCTGGTGCATCATGGCTCGATGGTTTAACGTTGCCAAAGCTTCTGGTAGCTGCACGGTGTGATGCATTGCGTCCCCGCAAGCCTCTGAACAAGACAACCAAACAAAGGTGAGTGTGTTATTTAATTTTTTTTCTGCCTGTCTGTTCTCATTTGCATGATAGTGTAGCTTTTTCTGCAATACGAGTTATGTATCGGTATATATATTTTTTTACTCTTTGCGTAGCTGATTGTGAATAGGATACTTCACAGGTAATTCGTGGGGGTGGTTTAAAATGTCCCTTTCAAGCAGCTTGGTATCATCTTATACTTCTAAAACAGATAAGAAAAGATATAATCTGTGCATTAAACTACCAAATTTATTGCAATCAGTTGCTGTGTTTTTAATTTCCTTCTGTTATTACCAGGTCACCTCTACCACTCACTCATCTTTGGTGCCACGAATGGAGACCAAAGAACCACCTTTGGATTCCTGGAATAAAACTTAGATTCTTCTCCTGAGAGGGACTGGGAGGCAACCATCTGCGGTCATGCGGATCAGTTTCTGTCAGGGCCTGTTAACCGGCGCCATCATCCTCAACCTCCTCATACTTTACTATGTGTCCCGGGCCCAGCAGCAGATGATGGAGAAGCGGAAGGAGCTGGGCAGGGGCACCAGGAGAGCCGCCCTACCGGCGTCCAGCCTCGGCGGGGGCCTGGGGGCCCTCGTGGGAGCCGGAGGGGATCCGGCCGCGGTCGGAGCGGAGGGCCACAGCCGGGCCCCGCGTGTGACGATTCTTCTCAGGGAGTTTGAGAACTTTGAGAACTACGTTGGGGATGTGGCGAATTCCTTCCTGCGGCAGAGGCCTGAGCTTCCCTTCCTGGCCGTGTCCGACACCTCGCCATATCCGCCACTGGTGCTTCCCGACGGGGCGCGGCTCCTGGTGCTCTCGCCCAGCCCGGACCAACCGCCGCAAGCTCATCGGCCTGAGTTTCATGTGCAAACGGAGTTTGTGCTGCTGATTCCTGACGGCGTGGAGCTGGAGCAACCTCGGGCTTTGGAGCGGCTGATCAGGGAGCTGGAAGGTGAAGGCGGGGGGCCCGTGAGGCTGGTCGCTGCGCCGGTGCTGGCTCGGTCAGCGGTGCAGTGTCTTCACCTGCGGGTGAACCTCAGAGAGTGGACGGCCACCTACTCGCCGGCTGCCTCTGGGAGCAGCGGGAGCGTGTGCACGGCGCTCCAGGGTGACGCGGTGGTGCTCATTCGCACCGAGGACCTCTTCAACCTCTCCATCCCTCTGGGACGGCCCCTCTTCTCCTCGCTCTTCGTCCAGACCGCTCTGAGAGGCTGGAAAGTCAAGCTGCTGGAGAGCCCCTGTTTCTCCGCAAGCCACCGGCCTCTCTTTAGCTCCGCCCACAACCAGTGGAAGGCTGACACGCGACTCAAGGAGGCCACGGGGAAACTCATGAGGGGCTTCGGCTTGAGGCGCCTCATGCTGCCGTACGGCAAGGAACAGTGGTTCGGCTGCAGCAAAGAGACACCTCGGTGTTTTGGCACCGTGCATGATGACACGCCAGACTATCTTTACCTGGACCGCTGGACTCCCCCCTGCTGTCTGCGCGCGCTCAGAGAGACCACCAAATACGTTATCAATATCCTAGAAAGCTCGGGCGTGCGCTACTGGCTCGAGGGCGGCACGCTGCTGGGCGCCGTTCGCCACCAGGACATCATCCCGTGGGATTACGACGTGGACCTGGGCATCTACCTGGAAGACATACCCAACTGTGACCACTTGAAGAACCTGGACTCGGGCTCTCTGGTGGACGCCAGCGGCTACGTGTGGGAACGGGCCGTGGAAGGAGACTTCTACCGAGTTCAGTACAGCGAGGCCAACCACCTGCACGTCGACCTGTGGCCTTTCTACGCGCGCAACGGCGTCATGACCAAAGATACCTGGACAGAGCACAAGCAGGACACGGAGTTCCCCGAGCACTTCCTGCAGCCGCTGGTGCCCATGACGTTCGCGGGCGTCACCGCGTACGCGCCCAACAACCACAGGGCCTTCCTGGAACTGAAGTTTGGCGAGGGGGTCATTGAGAACCCGCAGTATCCCAATCCTGCGAAAAAGAGGCTGGACAGAAGTAAATTATGAACGGCACAACACGCTGCCGGTGGGGTTTTGTTTTTTTTTTTTTGTATTTGTTTACTCAATAATCCAGAAAGCATTGCCTCGGTTCTTTTTTTTAACAGCCTGAACAATATGGTGCCAAACTGACTGCATTTGCTGTTATTACACTGTAGCTGCATCGACAGCTGTGAGCGTATTCACGTTTTTGAACAGATTGTTCCTCGAGATTAATGAATGTGATCATTTTTTTTCAAAGGCAGTAAAAAGCACTATTGAAATTTGAAAATCTATACACGCATATAATGATATCACATAAACTTTGAGTTGTCTCAAACTGGTTTTTACCAAGTTAATGTACTGAGTACAGCATAAATATCACTGCTATATCAATATACGTGTTGAAGAAATATATTGACTATTTTTTAAAGCTGCTGTGTAAATGATTCAAAACAGGATTCAAGGTTGTGTACAGAATCGTTGCCGTAAATTAAGTGACCCTGTCCTCAAAGGTATTTATGTTTTCTCAAGCGTGCTGCCTTGTTTTGCACTGAATTTTCACATTTTATGAACGAATGTTTGTGTTCATCGGTACGTACCTGACGGCTTGTATTTGGTGAGAAAGTGTTTGTTTGATGTAAGAAGAAGCACACCATCGTTCATCTTTATATGGCGGAAAGATCGACCCTATCATACCTCAGTTTTCAACTCAAAGTAAATCTAAACTCTTGGTTTCCTCACATGTGCAGCTATCATGTAATGACACATGTTTTGACTGTGCACAAACTAGTAGTGCATCAAAGAAAGAAATTGCGTTTTGGGTGGGCTGCCGGGCTCTGTAGCATTACTTGTGTGTGACTTTACAAAAGTGCGTTCATGACTGACTGGGAAGCGGTAAATGTCATGTTTCTTTACTGGAAAAAAATGTAAAACCTGGGAAAATCCCAGCCGGAAGAGTGTCTCTTGAAAAACAAGCTGAAAGCAGTTAAAGTTGAAGTCATCAGTCTTCAGAATGATTTCTCCTTTTGTGAAGAAATGTCTACAGAGGAAATTAGAATTTGAAAGCATCAGTTCATCTGAGTGTTGGTATACATGGTCTGAAAAGCATTTGGGATTCACTGGCACTGAATTTCCCAAATGGTGACATTCTGATTTCCCAGCTGCATGAACGCACCGTAAGGGTACTGATCCAGTTTATGTCCAAGTAAAATAAAGAAATTGTTACAGGTCTATGTCTGAATTTGATTTTTGTTGGTTAGAGGGAAGTTGTAACGCTTATTGAACACTAGGGGGCAGAACACACCAAAACATCCAAGCTGGAGCTCCTAAACATAGCAGCATTATGGGTGTTGCTCCTAAAGGTGGCACGAGGAGGAAGGGGGCTCTATGACAGGATGAACAGCAGTGCAGGTTCACAGGAAGGCGTGTTGCTCACTCGTGACGAACCTGTCGAGTGACGTGAATCAGCGTTCTGATCCGTTTCAGCACTGCAGGTACTGCAGCCCGTCAGCTGCCAAGACTGTCCTCCTCAGAGTGTGTTTACATTCCTGTAACCAGCAGCAAGAATAACCAGCAGTGCTCTTATATGGCCCGGTAATTAGATCGGCCGTCTATGACTCTGAGAGACTGTGTGTGGTTATTTTAGGAGGCCAAAACAGAGAAGATCTCGGGATATGTCCAACACATCTCACACTTGCAATTTGACATTTGAAGGTGACTGTGACATAATGCAGCGATAGTGATCACATGCTCCCATATGTGACTTTTTTAAGCTGCTAACCAGGTCATAGATTGTTATTTTTCTCAACAAACCACAAGATGTCCCAGCTTTGAATTTAGTTTGCATGTTCTTTCTGTGGTGTTTTCTTTCCGAGGCCTGCAAATTAGGTGAATTTAGAACTAATAAAAGTGGATAGAAAGTGATGAATACTTGTGATAATTATTGACCTGTATAAACAGGCCTGATGGGATATAATAGGTAGGAAAAGGTACAGAGTGTTCCCTGAGGTTCAAGCTGAAACCAGTCCATCCTTCAATCTCCTTCATCCCTTACACTTTTGCCTAAACATGCAGAAAAAAATGTTGAACACATAAGTGCAACACTTAATTCATTAGAAAAATGCCTTTATTGCATAAAACCTAGCGACAGTACATTCTGATGGGAACCAACGATTTTTACGCCTCTTTTTTCAACAAAGCCTCACTGTAACAAAAAATTGCTGTGCGTACGTCCCGCAGCACACAATCACACGCACACAATGATTGAAGCCGACATCTGCGTGGTGTAAGAGCTCAGAAAGGAATGACAACATCTTAAAAACCTTTCACCAAAACATAGCACACGAACACACTTAAGTGTTATTGAAAAAGTGCGGCGATGCTTCGTTTTAGCACTTTCTCGCGACGTAAGAAATGAGGCCTCAGCCCTTGCGATGCATTCATACGTGTCCTCGTAGGGTTTACGGCAAAGCTAGGCACGACATAAAGCTGAACGAACACGGACCCCAATATATGCAGGACTTCTTTCCTTTGCCTTGACCTGCGTCTGCCACCTTTTCTACTCCTAACGGTAACATGATATGACACGAAAAATACGAAAGCGTTTAAGGAGTGGGAAAGGTCCAAAGATGACCCGTGCTCCAGCACACACACCTTCAGCACCTTAAGTCATGTCCCACTTAAAAGAAAATGATTAAATAGAAGCACCTTCTAGACGAGACAGAGAAAGACCATAAGTAAAAACAAACAATAACAATAAAAATGTCGCACCAATCGACTGATTTGAGGAAATTTGAAGCTGGTAAAAAAAAAAAAAGTGAATTTGGAGTTTCTAGCATATTCAAAAGTTGGCCATCAGGTTCTTTGGACTTCGATTGGAGAAATAAATATCAGTGACAACTATGAATGATCAAACACACATACAAGGAGACCTAAAGCTTGCGAAGCACACGTTTTTTTGTGTGTGGGCTCATGAAGGCTAGGAAACATTGACAAAAGCTGAGACGTTCACGTTCACTCGGCAGGCGTTCAAAAGTTCAACAGTCGGAGCAAAACCAAGGAGTCCCGCCGCTCCTGCTGGTCCTCCGACAGGAAGCATCCTATCGCGGAGGGAAAGCTGGTACTTGTGGACGCAGGAAGTCACGGCACACACTTGACGAACGCACCATCCCGCTCACACCCCGCTTTAAAAATCCAACTGTTCTTTACCGAGGCGCGAGCACTCACAGAGGAAGCAGCAGCTGCAGTAAAAAAAAAAAAAATCAAATGAACCAGATAGAAAAGAGAGAGAACATTTCCATGGTCCGTGTAAGAGGTCTTTGCTCTCCTTCCTTTGCTGAGTTTGGGTCCTTTTTGGTCTCGGGAGAATTAAAAGGAGCAGCTGAAGGAGGTCTTCAAGCCAGAGTTAAAACCTGAGGTCCTGTTGCCTGCCGTCGACAAGAGTGTGGACGTGGGTTGCGACGTCTGCGCGCAAAAGTTCCTTCATTTGGGACGCCGCTGAGCAGATTTCATTCGGTGTGCTTCCGAAATTCAACCTTAGATCCACTCTCGGGATGGAGAACAGATTTGTACATACAGTAAAGGGTACATCCCAATTCAGACAGGTCATGAGTAAACTCTGCAATTCACCTAAAAGCGATTAAAAAAAACCAAACAAACTCGGATGCAGTTTGTTGTATATTCTTACAGTCATTTTCATGCAGGATCGATAATATATACACTTAAAGTTAGATATGTATTTCATTGCATTGCGGCACTAAAAAAAGACCTTGCACGAAAGTGGCTGTAATCAAGTATAACAAATTGCATCTGCTTTAAAAACCAAATGAAAATACTTTGTGACTATACATGAGAGGTATTAAGTCTGGCTACACTGAGCACACACGCTGACACACGTTAACGGATTTATGATGGAGAGACAAACTCATAAATATTAAAGGAGAACTGCATCAACAGCTCAACGCAACCATGTAACTTGGGCTTCTCAATCGTGAGCACGTGTAACATTTGTTATTTTTTTAAACTCCTCAGAGTCACAAGCAGAGCGACAAATTGTGTGTGTGTGTGTGTGTGGGGGTGGGGGGTGATACAAACTTATTCAGACAACGTGGAGACACAAAACTCAAGAGGTCAAAGTTGTTTGCTCCTGCACGCGACGAGGAATTTAAAAATGCCGCCACTTTCTGGCTGTTCTCTGTGTCGAGGAGACATGTTGGTGTTAAGCAGTGATGAGGTCAAGCAGTTTTTTCTTTGCATTGTAGTGTGCATGTCCGTCCTCTCCATGCACTCTTTCCCCTCAGGACACAAGTAGAAAAAAAATAGGGGGTGAAAAACTTTCAGGCTCCAGATTTCCGGAGTGTCAAAAATATCAAAAGCAGGTGGAGGTCTCGGTAATGTCAGTAAGTGGATTACAGGGCAGACTCGTTGGCGATCGGCGACGCCGACTTGCCGCCCTCCGCGCTGTCCCACCCTTCTTTCTTCTCGATGAGCGGCGAGTGCTCGGGGGCTGCGGGGGACAGGTCGCCGTCCAGCCTGACCTCGCTCAGCTCCGCTCCCTCTCGGCTGGCCTGGCGGTCCACAAAGTGCTGCAGGAGGCCCGCTCCAAACGCGTCGCCCTCCACGTTCAGCACGGTGCAGGTCCGGTCCCTGGAAGGGGGGGGGGGGGGGGGGGCCGGGGCC
>JASSRZ010000071.1:0-22378 GCA_032164315.1 Malacoctenus gilli | reverse complement strand
GACCCAGAAATGTGATGCATACGCTGGTCATGTGTTTTTCTTTTTTCTTCTGTTTGTTTGTTCGTTTTTATCTGGAAGAATCACCGAGGGCTTAGATTCTTTTAATGTAAAGTTGATTTTTTTTTTATGAGTGCTAAAACATTCATGTTCAGCCTCTTAATTGTTGTGACTCTAAAAATTCACAGCAAAGGGTATTTTTTTTATAGTTCTCCCTGTGATCGTTTCATTTGACTCATTCACAGAACCAAACTGTAATCATAAACCTTTTCAATCACAACTGAATGGCTGAACGTTGATGTTTTTTCACAAATTCGCGTTTACTATCTTTTATCTACTTTCTGTGTTTTCTTTACACTTCAAGTGCACCCAACTGTACATACAGCAATAAAGGAAACAAGTGTTGAAGTTTTGCCTAACTTTTCTCATCGGTTTTGCAAGTTATTGAATTTGTATAAAATGAAGAGGGTTTTTTTCAAATGTATTTATTAAAGCTAAATATTCCAACATGCACAGGTGGATACTTGTGGAACTGGTGCACATTATCTTAGTGAGTGTCTGGTAACTCATTGAATCATTTGGTTCAGTTAAAGTCAAACTATTACAGAGGTAGCGACATATTGTTTGTTTTTTAAACTCAGCATAATACCTGTCTTGAAAGGAAGCAGTTTTGCCAGGTCATGTTTACAGGAATACGCAGAAAACAATGAAATGATGACATGAACCGCCTTGCAGACACCTTTTGGAAAGGTAACTGAGCACAGCTCCAGTGGCTGCAGGTCAACACCGGCTAATGTTAAAGCCAGCAGCCAGCAGAGGGAGCCAAAGGGTAAAGCTAACGGCTGTCAGAGCGCGTGAACGTTCAAGCAAACAGCGGGCAGTGGGAGCGGTTACGAAAGCCAACCGCCAACAGAGGGCGCCAATACGAAAAGCTAACCACAGACAGGGAAGCTACTGCTAAAGGCAGCGTTCAGCAGAGGGAGCTAATGCTAAAGCTAACAGCGAGCGGACTTTTTGACAAACGGAGCAACGGCAGAGCCTCTGAAGTTTTCATGTTGCCGATAAAAGTAAGTGATTTCGGACCCTTTAAGTGGTGGAAACTGCAGGCATGATTTCTTCCTTAAAGTAATCAGTTACTTGTGTGCCACTGCCAAAAGCAGTAGTTTGTTATGGTTAGATGTCACTTAATGTGATGTCTCTAACGCTTGTTGATAGATACTGGGTAAAGGTTAATTATAGAACAAAGAATGATAGAACACATGTTAATAAGTCATTTCCCCTCTGCGATCCATAAAATGAATTAGATTGTGTACCTAAAGTAGTAACTATAGTTGAATATCAGGGTAATGGTTCAGTTTGGGAACACAGCATATTGATGCAACATCTCTGCAAGGAGAAACAGACCCCCAGATTGAGTAATCCAGACACGTTACCACTTTCACACCAGATTTTCCTGGCAATTTGAAGCAAACCAAAAGGAGGCGTTTAGCTTTCAAACTTCACATATTTTGCTCATTTAATAAACTTCCCTCTTATAAAAACAAAACACATATTTCCCTAGAAACCGGGGCGATATCCACGCATTCTCTCACTGCCAGCAGTGAAATTGCAGATAACGAATCTCCTTTTTTTTCTCCTTTCTTTTTAAGTATTATTTGTAGTTTTTTGGCAAAAACACAGCCTGTGGAAGGTGTCAAAATGTTCAGATCGGCTAATGAAATACATCGTACATGTTCCATCCAGGAATTTCAGCACCAGCAAAGCAAAGAAAGAGAAAATTAAAACTCACGTTGGAGAAAAAGCACACGTAAAAAAATGCAAATAACAGTAAACACGTCTGTTCTTGAGCTAAACACTAACACCTTGTGTCGATACCTGGAAAGTAATACTTCATAGGGAACTGTGTCCTCTCACAGTGTTGTGCAAACGCAGTCCTGTGTGATGTGTGTGCGTGCTGTCAGAGTCAGTAGTTACTCTCTGCACAGCATGACTAAAAAAATGTACAAACTGTCCTCACACGCATGTTGTACAGGCATAATTTCAGTAACGAGCTGTGCCTCTGCAAACGTGTATGAATATAGGAAGTGAGTTGAGCAGTGTGTGTGTGTGTGTGTGTGTGTGTTGGCAATGGGGGGCTGTGTCTGTGATAACTATCTCTGACTGGGTGAGGGCGAAGGTCTGTGGTATCTTGCAGCCATCGACACACCGCGCTGCTGTTGAGACTCACCTCAGAGTCACCCTCTCTTCCTCCTCTCCTCCTCGTCCCTCCTTCTCTCCCCCTCTTCTCTCCTCCACCTCTCCTTCGCTGATTGTCAGGGCGTTTCGGTGCAGTTGTGTTTCATATGCAGGGTGTGACGAGACGGCTGCTTGCTGCTGCAGTGTGACCAGCACCACCTCCTCCTCCTCCTCCTCCTCCTCCTCCTCCTCCTCCTCCTCCTCCTCCTCCTCCTCCGCCTCATCCTCTGGAGCCCCTCTCAGCTCCTCAGACCCTCTCCCACCCATTCACCCGCGAGTCCTCTATTTCTGGACTCCTCCTCACGTTCCAGCGCTCCTCCGGCCCTCCCTCCACCTCCTCTCCTCTCCCCTCCGTGGCTGCATTTGACTGCACAGGTCTGCTTGGCATGCAGGAGGCTCCTGAGGCCTGGCGCGTCTAAAGGGCAGGGCGCCCAGAGGCAGGAGACGCGCCCTCACTGACAAACACCATCTCGCCCAGACCCTGAGCAGCTACAGAGAAAAACCACAGGTCCACGTCTGGCCTGGTAACATCTCCGATGCTCAGCTCCGTACACCTGCAATCCTCGGGCCCCGGAGAGCTGGAGTCACAACCTCCTGCTTATGGGGAGCGCGCCGCGCGCTCATCTGCTCTCAGGTGTTAAATGCCACACGTACGGATCAGAGGATCTGCCTCTGGAAAGTGCATTAACTATGGATTGGCCTTCTAGGGGCGGCGAGGAGAAAGAGGAGATTGTTGGGAAACAACGGCAGAGATGGAATCCTTACAGGCGTGCAGGGGTGGGATGAAGGAAGGAGGGAGGCGGCGGCGGCGGCGGCGGCGGCGGCGGCGGCGCGGTAAGCCCGTGTCAGGTGGAAAGTGTCTGGGTGTCTCCCTCCATCCCTCACTCTATTATTCCTTCCCATATTTTGACTCTTTCAGATGCATTTACATGTGCTGAGGTATTTCCCCCGGGAACACGACTCCAATTCAGGGGCTAAGATAAGCCATCAAAGTTAGTGACAGAGAGGGCGTGTGGGTGACTCAATGACAGCCTGAGTGGGAGACAGTCAGGAGAGCTGCCATGACTTATGCTCGTACGCACACACGCGCAAACACACACACACACAACCTCATACGCACGCACGCGCACGCACGCACGCGCGCAGACAGTACGGGCCGCACCTTTGCTTTGTTATATAAAGATGTAGCGCTGCCTCAAAGCAGAGATAAAGAAGAAAGGTTGTTTTTCGCCGCCCCATACACACCCGCTTCATACAGTATACACGCTTTTGCACGTACAATGGCATTTTCTCCCCAACAACTGCTCTTGTTTAGTATGCGCTTCCTTTGGTCTTGAGGAGGAATGATCCTCACTCTAATGAACTAGGGCCTGCCACTTGAATGTAAAACAGGATTTAACCCGTCTTCAATGTCAGAGCCCCTCCCTGGGGCTGCTTCAGACAACACACACATACACACACACACACGCGCGCACACAAATTCATGGAGATGCGCACACACACTCGAACTAACCACCAATGTATACACACACACACGCGCGCGCGCACAGACGCACACGCATATAGCCTCTCATAAGTGAGACGCTCTTCATCCGCGCTCTGTGCTTTTGTGTTCATTTCGAACCACTTTCTGGCCTAAATGCAGCACAGTCCACTGATGTCCTGCCAACTCTCACCTGCTCTGCACTTTTATTTTGTAGGAGGAATTCAGAACGCTTCTGTCTGCTTCAAGTACACACACGGTCCTCCTCTGGAGATAAAAAAAAAGGAAATATTTGCATTCGTTCCGTATTTCTTTATTACAGCTGTGATTCATCTTGTGTTTGTTCATCTCGCTGTGTGTCTTTCTCATGTGTCCTCGTCCCCGCTCTTGCGATGTTTCTATTCATAAACGTCTACCAAATGAGTGATGATTTGCGAAAACGGAGGCATATTAATATTGCTGATAAACAAGAGAATAATATCGTGGCGAACAAATTCTGTTTATCTGGGCAAGTGTCCGCACTGATTAATGTGAGTCACATCGGAAAGTCCAAATAAGTGCCGAATAAACAAGCCCCAGCCCCCAGCCCCCCCCCCCGCTCTTTCTCTCGTTCGCGCTAATAACCGAATGTATGTGCTCGGAAAAAGGAAAGAGCCCAAAAAAAAAAACCCTCCAGTTGTGCTCCTCTACTGGAATATTTTATTGTTATCATCATCTGTATCACTGTTTTCATTTTTACATTTGTTCATTTTATTGGATGAGTGGGTGGAGTATTCACAAGGATGGCAGGAGAAACGTTAGATTCACAGTGATGGGCAAAAGGTGGGGTTAGCGGTTTAATTCAACAATAAAAAAACAACCAAAAAAACAAAAAAAAACAAGAACATATACACGGGTAAACACACACGCTTTCATACATACGGATTATACCAGTAAACACCCGAGAGTATGTGTGCGCACACATTTCGTGCGGCTTCGGTGAGGCTGTGCAGCGCGCGACAGGTCTGAATGATTAGGGATGTTTTTCCTTTGCTGCGGTCAGACGGTGGATTCAAATCGTGTTCGAAAAGGAAAAATTCCAAACGTGGCAGAGAGTTCTTGTGTTTTCAGGACCTCCCCCCCCCCCAAAAGTGCTAGAAAATCATCGACAATTCTCTCAACTCCTGTCAGTATTGTTGTTCAATTTTGGACCCTCCCAAAAAAAAACAAACCCCATTCAGCTGTGTTGATACTCACAAATATATTGAAAAATGTTCCGATGTGATTCAACTTTGGAAATAAAATCATCTGAATATTTTTAACAAACACCAAATTGAGCCTCACTTTTTTTTAGTTTCGCTCTTCATTTTTTTTTTTTTTTTTTTAGTCTTTCCCTTTTTCATGTAAAAAGTGTTTTTCAGCTCCGTGAGGTAACAAATATTTCAAGTGTTTTAAAAACTTTGTTGAGTGAACTAAACTAAAAACCAACATCAGAATAATTCTGCTGTATTTTATTGACCTCTAATGGTCGCCTATTTATTTTTTTATTTTTTTAATGACCACATACGGTCTGTTTACCAGCCGGTCTTTATTTATATATTTATTCATTTGAATGAGCATTTCCCCCCCCACCCCCCCTCCTTCACGCTGCGGTCAGCTCATGATATTAGTGACCACTCATTGCATTGTTTTCTGTTTTAACAGGATCACACACACGGTGTCATGAAGTGCTTTGAGTTCACACCAGAACTAATTTCAGTAAGTGCTCAGAAAAGCAGGTTTAAATGATACAAAAAAAACACACACACTCTTGCCTGCATGTCTCTTCTCCTAAAACATCTTTTTTTTTTTTTTTTTTTTTTAGAAAATAAAATCAAATAAAAAAAAAAAACTTGGATGTTTTTGTACATCCAATAAAAAAAGAAAGTTATTTTTTTCTAAATCCTTTTTTTTTCCCCTTACTTTTTGTTTTTACAACATACTTTCGTTTGTTTTATCTGGCGGGAAAAAAACAAACAAAATCGATAAAAACCTTGAAATAAAAAAAAACATCAATATGGCTTTCATACACAAACACAATTGCAGCATCATACAGAATATACTATAATTAATACTCAGTTAAACAAAGTACTCTCTAATCAAACAAGAGAATAAGCATCCTGTCTGCATTGCATTTTCTTCCCTTATATATAATGGAATGTCTGGGACACGTTACTCATACTTCAGTCCCAACAGTGTGCTTTAGGTATGGCTGACCGATGAATACTTTGAATCTTTTACTTTGTTGTTGTTTTTTTTCTTTTTTTAACTCATCGTTTCTCGTTATTTTGAGTCTCGATACAAAAACACCAGGAGACCGCTGTCTCTGTTTGTTCTCAGCTTAGCGCTCTGACCAGCTTCCCACCTGGAGCCCAGAGGGAGAGACGATTTGTAGAATACTGCAATAATAAAAACGCGAAGTCACTTTCGATCCCGACAGACCAGCGTCCGTCTCTTTCGGGGGGGGGGGTTAATTGGGTTAACTGGAGTGGTGGTAACGAAGGGGGGGGGGCGGTGAGCTGAGGGTCCTCATGGTTTTGTCTCTATGTACAATATGGCTTCTCTGAGTGGAAGAGACACAGAAATCAACACAGTCAGCTAGAGAAAAAAGACACACAGCAGTTTGTTATTGTGGGGATGAAGTCTTGAGGGACGAGCGGTCAAAAGTTTTCGGCCCGCTGTCGCGGGGGCCACGCGGGGGCAACATGATAAATTCCTATGGCAGCGGCGTGTCACACACTTTAGATTGCAGTTATTCAACTCATTGTTCAATTAGTTTCGTCCTTAGAGGCTTAATGTCCTGCCACTTCTGTCCCTCCTGCCCTTTTCAACGTCTCTTTCTGCCCTGTCACTCGGCTCCGTCCTTCATTTTTGTGGCCTCCGCGCCCCCTCCCACCCACACCCTCCCCCCCTCTGAGACTCAGTCCTCCTCCGTGCCCGCGGCCCCCCTCAGTCCATTCATACAGAAGGGGAGGCTGGACGAGAAAGGGCTGTCAGACGGGGAGAAACCGCTGAAGGGTGGCAGGCCGGCCAGCCGCTGCAGGTGGGGGAAGAAGGCCGGTGGGGGTCCCTTATGGTGGTCCGAGCGTAGCTGCAGGCCATCGCTGTGGCCTGCGCCGTGGTGGTGGGAGGGGGGCAGCTCAGGTGGAGCGTAACGGATAGTGCTCGGGGCGTAGAGGCTTTGAGGGCCCTGCGGGCCGAGGGCGAGGGGGTGGAAGAGGACCCGTCCCGCCGCGCCGCCGGCAGCCAGTCTCTGGAGCAGCTCGAAGTCGGGCCCGTTCCCCGCGACGCCGCCGCCGCCGCCGCTCCGACTGACCACCCCGGACACGACCCTCTCCTCGCGGGGCAACGGGGAGGACACGGCCGGGGACAGAGCCGGGGACGGGGGAGTGAACAAGCCCTTGGGCGGGGCTTCGCTGCTGGAGGAGGAGTCGGGGATCGGGGTGGTGGGGCTGTCGCCGTTGAGGCTGCTGGAGGGGGTGTGCGCGTGAGAGGGCTGTTGCTGGGTGGAAGTTTGTGTGTGTGCCCCCCAGCGCCCCCCTGTGGCCAGGGCCTCGTGTTCAGTCTTGATGCTGGGGCTGGCAGGCATGGCGGACGGGGTCACGATGCTCTTGATCTGCTGGATCACGGCCCGTCCGTTGTGCACCCTCCCCGCCCTCTCCCCTCGGGTCGGGGTGTCTCCCCCTCGGCTCTGTTTGCCTCCTCCCCCGCTGTCTTCCTGTTTCAATCTGTCGGAGTCCCCCCCCTGCTCCCACTCCGTCTCCTCCTCATCCTCGCCCTCGCTCTCGCTGGCCAGGTCCGACGAGGCCGACACGCTCTCCTCAGCGTGACGGAGCTCCTCCAGTCGGCGGCGGGTTTCGGGAGGGGCGCCCTCGGGGTCGGGCCGCAGCAGGCGCTTCCTCCTGTCCACTGATTGGATGGCAGCGGGGGTGAACTTCTCTCTGCCTTTCGCGTCGGGGTCACTCTTCCCCACTGAGCTCTTGGCCGGCTGCGGTCCTGAGGAGGAAGGAGGGATTCTCATGAGAAGGAAAGAGACTCGGCCAGATGTTTCCGCGCGCCCGTGCACAGCGAGGGACGCTGGGAACGTATGCGGCGTCGTACCTCGGGCCTGCGGGGAGCTGTTGGTGGGAGAGGAGCTCACCCGGAGCCGCTCGGCTCTTATGCTCTCTGGTAGCTGCAGCAGATCAAGGGGAGTGTCGGGCAACTCCGTTCGACTGGAGAGACGGATACGAAAAAATGGAAAGTGAGGGCGAGGGAGAGAAAGATGGATGTATACACAAATGATCATCTACCACTTAAAGCCACTTACACTTAAAAAAAAAGAAAAAAAACAGCAGTGTCGCGCTGATTTGAGTGAGTACTTAGAGATGGAAACAACATATAATCAGCCTAATAACAACCTCCAATAGCCAAACTGCCGAACACCCTTCTAACCTCTGCCGAACACACACCCAGTGCCTCCAACAACTCCCAACGCGCATGCAGATCGGCAGGCCCCACCCTTCAAGACTTACACAGAGGGAAAACCAACACACACACAGAAACACACACACACACACACACACACACACACACACACACACGTGTATGTGCGTGCGCCCGCTCCACTCAGCAGCCCACCTATACACCGTTAAGCTCAGACAAGGAGGAGGCTGTTGGAGAAGTTAATGAGCTCTTGTAATTACAGCACTAATTAACTAAAACACCATTCAGCCCCAAAATTCTGACATCCATTTGTTGTAATTATATAGCTTCAGTCCAATTAGCATTGAAATTCAGCCTCCTCCTCTTGTTTTTTTTTTTTTGTCTGACTCCTCTAACACATTTTTTTCATGTTCTGTGTGTGTGTGTGTGTGTGTGTGTGTGTGTGTGTGTGTGTGTGTGTGTGTGTGTGTGTGTGTGTGAATTTTCGGAGCATATTTGCATCCAATTCTGGATGATAACAAGAGAAAATAAAGGAAATGCATATTTCATTAAGACGTAATTAAATAATAATATTTCCAACGCTTTAATCTCGGGAAAGACTACATTAAAGAGTATTTATAATCATACCCAAATGAAGTGCAGGGTTGGGAAAATTTTTACATTTCCGCTTATGTCACTTTATTCCACAGTAGCGCACAGAAATAGTTAAAAACCGATGCCATTTTGCAGCAGATTCACGGCTGACAGTCATAAATCAAAAAGGATGAAATGATCTTGTGCTATTTATTTTAAAACAACAATAATTCAGGAAGTAAATCTTACATTCTCTGAAAGAGACAGCGGAAACCTGAACTTCAAAACATACGTTCGCTCTGGGGTTTGCTCTCGAGTCGGGGCCAGGATTCGGACAAAAAACTTACGAAACTTACTTAGAAGAAATCACTGCCAAATGTGTTCATACGTTCTTGACAAATATTCACATTTTCGAGCAACATTTCAGGTCATCTTTGGGTGTAGAATTGCTGTTTTTATAAAAAGAGTCAGGAGCGCTTTGCTTTAACGTCACTATTTTCGAGTATCCTCTCCTGCTTCCTCGCGTGTTAGACGCAGTAAAAACCTACTACCCAACAATCTCACTACGTTTCATCATCCATCACTTCAAAGGGCGGCTGTGCGCAGCGTGACGCCGCCTTTTTGTGAAAACGGCTCCATATCAGCTCGGGGAGAAGAGCGGGCCGCGGTTTAGACCGCGGTCGCGCTGACCTCAGGACGTAGTTAACCCAGATGACGTTGCGTTCGTGAGGAGCTTTGTGGTTGATGGAGACGGTGGCGGTGGACTGGATCCACAGGTAGCCCCCTCTCCTCTGCAGCCAGCGGTAATAACCCGTCACCACCTGGCCTTTCCTCAGCACTGGGAGGGAGAGAGAGAGAGAGAGAGAGAGAAGAGCGAGACAGAACCAGGTCGACTGGTTACTGGATTAGCAATTCATGACAATGTCAGCAGAGGGCGCCTATCTCAACTCTACAAAACGCGGTTTCATCAGGCAATCCTGGCTCTCATGTCCAGCCATGAGGAGTGCCATGGCTGGACTTCATACGCCCTACGTGGATGCGGGTGTCACTCACAGTCCTCGTGACTCTGCCGCAGGTTCTCCAGATCTTCTACGTGGATGAAATGGTAACACGTGTGTCCCACCACCTCTGCCGGGGTCAGATCCATGTACTCGGAGATCCTGCGCGGCCGGCGCCGCAGCGTCAAAGAAAAACAACAACATTCGCCGGTTTAACAGGAGCGGACGCGTTTTTCCGAAAACACATCCGCGTGAGGGCTGCGAGCCACCCATGAAAAAACATGGAGGGGAAAAGCGTGCCGCGACACAAGGCTCCGCTCTTTGGTCGTCTTGGTCGCGCAAGCCTCTCACCTGTTCTCGCAGTACGTGACCTGCAGGTCCATGTTGACGCGGAAGACAAACATGTTGCTCTCCATGCGGACTTCATTAAGCGTGGAGGGCGGGAGGGTGTGCGCCAGCGCGACCAAGCCCAGCGGCCGGCGCACGGAGCGCGTGGAGCCGGGGACGAGAGCCGGGCGGCAGCGGATCCGTCCCGTCACGTGGATCACCTGACGGGCACGAAAAAAAAAAAAGGAGGTGGAATTTAAATTCGAACAGCCAGATGAGGGGGAAAAAAAAAAAAACGCGAGAAAAAGTCAGAAACGACTCAACTAAACGCGATGTTTTGACAATAAAGAACGCAGCGGTTGTGGTTTTACAGCGGTGAGGCGCAGTAAACTGTTATGTGTGGCCGTTCGGTGTAAAATAAGGTCACGGCCGTAAAGCATGCACGGAACGAGCACCTCGGCAATGCCGCGAGACACCGGAGGCACAAAACACAGTGACAGGTGTCAGTTTTGTTATTCCGCCACTCAAAAAAAAAAACAAGCAGCTGCATTAAAATATTCCGAACGTGAGGCGTGTTTTTAAAGAAGTGACCTGCGGGTTTTTACGACGCGTACCTTGTATCCAGAAGACTTGACGTGCAGGCCTCGCTTGGTGAGCGTCGACTTCATGCGGATGAAGAAGCCGCGGTCATTGTTGTCGTCGGCGGGAGAGTGGGGACTCGAAGGAGCTGCGGAGGGCGAACCAGGCGACTGAAATGAATTGATCTACTCCACAAAGTACACAATCTTACTTCAAGTTCTTTCTGATGGTGCAAATTGAGTGATTAATTGGGGTATTTTCCGTGTATTTTTTGTACTTATACTAGATAGAAAATGTACAAAAAAGGATTTTGTTGAGGATAAAAGATTCTTTATAAAAAAACCTGAATTTTATCACAACTTAACACGGATAAGGTGAACATTATATAACCACTAAGGTGAGGTACATTTAGGTCGACCATCCTATCCGAATCCTACTTTCAAAGCGAAATCCCATAATCCTTTTTTATCCTCGCGGATCCCGACAACCAAAAACCTGCTGCGAGATACGTCGGGAAATTTTTTGGCATCAATCATCCGTCGCTCTTTAGGGAAACTAAGAATGTGCCGCGTGATCTCGGAGTCATTTGCGCGAGTTGGGCTCGGAATTTCAAGAGGAATGCTCCGTTTGACTTGAATCTAAACTACATTTATCTGATGTGCTTTGTTCCGTCCTCAGGTGGAACTCCGGCTTTAATTCAAAGAAAAAGAAGAAAGATTTCGTGATTTTGGGATTAAAAAAAAAAGAAAAAGAAAAGTTCAGCAAAAGGGAAGATATCAGTTGTGTGCAACTCAGCTCAGAGGCGGACAAAATTGAGGACCTGCCAGAGACAATAGCTGAAAAACAGACGCTTTCACCCAAAATCTGGATCTTCACCAGGTCTGTTTCTGCCAAACAATTTAAGAACGAATGATAATTATATATGTGTGTGTGTGTGTGTGTGTGCGCGTGTGTGTGTGTTTTTTTCTGGCTGTTTTCAGCAGTACCAGGTTCG
Organism: Malacoctenus gilli; assembly: GCA_032164315.1. Taxonomy (NCBI): domain Eukaryota; kingdom Metazoa; phylum Chordata; class Actinopteri; order Blenniiformes; family Labrisomidae; genus Malacoctenus; species Malacoctenus gilli. The sequence goes on along the minus strand of JASSRZ010000071.1, from coordinate 10,749 downwards.
GGTGTCCCGGCCAGCGAGGAGGTGGACGCGGAGCTGGAGGCGCTCTCGGGGGCCGTGTGGCAGCCGGCCTCGGCCCGCAGGTGGGGTCTGATCCCCAGCCGCTCGGCCATCTCCACGTGGTCCGCCGGGTGGATGTAGTCAAACACGCTGCTGCCTGTCAGCTCCACCTGAGGAGAAGCACGGCCATCAAGACCAAACGCCCGCAGCGCGGGGCGGGGACGCGAGCGTGCGCCAACGGAACACGCGCGCGCGCGCGTGCGGACGCACAGGGAGGGAAAAATCAATACGCGTTATGACAGGAAAATGAAAGCGCCGCTCTGGGTTACAACTCAACAAGGAATGTGGAGGTTGTAAGACACCCCACACTACACACTCCTCGCCAACACACATACAAACACACACGCACATTTAAGTCCAGTCCCGGGGGAGCGAGTGACTACAGTACTACACAACTAAAAAACCAGGGGGGGGGGGATAAAAATCAATTGTATTTGCTGATTAAAAACAGGTGAACTCCAACTATCTCCAAAGGTCACATTACTATTCTTCTTATTCCCCGTGTCCCTCCCTGCTTCTTCATTCAGTTACAGTTCATCCCAGCAGGCATAAAGAGCACGGCGACAGCTCATACGGCTCTATATGATCCTATCATCATAATGCATCACAGTCGCATCTCTAATCATTTAAAGGTAATAATGGCGCTGCTCTTGCATGGCATTCATAAAAGCAGCACAATCGCAGAAGGTGTGATTCCATCTGAAGCTGTAAATGAGAGAGTGCACGTGTATGCGTGTGTGTGTGTGTGTGTGCGTGCGTGTGTTTGTGGGTGTGTGTGTGTTGGTGTGTGTGTGGGTGTGTGTGTGTGACAGAAAGCAAGACAGAAAAAAAGAGGAGGGGGGCAGCATGCATGTTTGCACACATCTATGCAGCTTCTATTACATCTGTGACTGTGTGTGTGAGTGTGTGTGTGTGTGTGTGTGTGTGTGTGTGTGCGCGTGTGTGCAAGTGTGTGCGCGCGTGCCAATACTATTCCATCTGATAAAGCCGTGGCTGCAGCAGCCTCACACCCTTGTCTGTAGGACACAGCCATTTATTACCGGATTAGAGCCATTTACTGCAGGCTTTATGGGAGCTTCAGCAGGCCCTCAAGGACATCACAGCCGGGGAGAGGGAAAAGAAGAAGAAGAAGAAGAAGAAGACAAGAAGAAGTCGACGAAGAAGAAGGGAAACAGGGAAGGCGGGAGCAGAAGAACGAGAGCAATTGACGGTGGGCTGATGAGGGGAGGAGGAGGAGGAGGAGGGGGGGGTTGTTGTAGATGGAGGAAACCCCACCGGGTGAAGGAGGATGATGGAGGGGATCGAGTTTCTTAGTCCCACACATGCAGCGCTTAATTTCTCTGGAGATGCCCTTCTTGTTGGATTCATGCCATCTGTAATAAACATGATATTACATGCGAGATTTGATGGGCAGCAGACAAAGTGATCGCTCACCGCGCTGACAATCTGTTTTTACGACCCAGACTTTAACTATACATATTAAAATTAAAAGGAGAAAAGCCCACTTCCACCCACATAGCTACTTCAACTAAGATCGACAAGATGTTTTACATAGATTTGAAGGAAAAGTCATGAAAAAAAGGTTGAAAAAACAAAAGCACTTTGAAACTTGCTGAGTCTTTAGGTGTGTTGTGAAAATCAGCAATGTGAAAGGGTTCAGACAGAAAAGGGAAAAAGGAATTTAAAGTTGTGTGAAACAAAAGTGCAACTTAAAAAAAACTAGAACCTAAAAAAGTTGGAAGCTAATGAAAAAATTCAGGTTTATTATGAGTATTGTTTGATCTTTATTCCTGAATTTCTGAAGAGACTTCCTAAGAATTTTAAATGAACTTCGAATAAGTTTGATTAGTCACAAATGTGACATTTTTTCCTAAAATGTCTATTCAACCTCACTCACTTCTTCTTCATTCGTAATATTTAAACTTTGCAATATTTTAAATCAAACTCATACTTTTGTTTCAGAAACTTGAAGAGAAACATTTTGACAAAAACCCCTCTCCAACTTTGATGTGCAACCGTCGAACAACCATCGCAAGTGATCACATTGTGTGAGGATGTTTGCGGCGGCGGGCAGAGAATCTGCCGGAGGAACAATACAGTCAGATGTTTCTGCTCTTACTTCTTATTTGCTCAAATATTAAAATTGCTCCTTTCTCCCTCCAAAGACTTGGATTGAACTCCTCCTCTCCTCCCTTCTCATCCGACGAGCGGGAACGGTTGTGGTCGGTAACGCAGCCTGTCATCACCCTGTGAGCAGCACTAATAGTGTTAAAGGAAATATCTAATGTTGTAATGTGCAAACACATTCACGGGTTTTTCTGATACCTTCTCTCTTCAAGAAGATGCAATTGCAGTCGCGCAAATTTGAGTCCGACGGTAAATCAATCACGGTTTTAATGTATTAAAATCTAGACTTCCCATCTAAACATAAAGACGGCGAGGATTTGACAAATTAGGTGACCGAGTTCGGTTGTTTAAATTCTGAATGGGCGCCGCTTTGGGCATTGTTTATAATACTGATTACATTCAGGATCTATTTATCTCTCCTCCTGTCCGTCCGCCTGTCCGGGGTTAAAGGTGTATTTCATGAATAGCAATTCCTCTCCGAAGCGAGTTGTCGTTTTCAAACGAGGACTAACTTCACCTCTGCTCGGAGCGCCGGACAAGCCATCTGAAAGGGGGGGGGGGACACAATCCCCGGGCCCCGTGGCATTGGGAAACAAGGAAAGAGAGACAAACAGGTCCTTATGGGGCTTTGCGGGGCTTAAGACCTATCCGAATAATATCACTCCATCACGGGCAGGAGGGAGGGATTGGAAAAAAGATCAGACAGAAATGAGAAGATGAGAAAGAGACGGAGCGATTGAGAGGATGAGTCAGGCTCAGACATAAAAACAGGTATAGGATGTGGCGCGAAGGGAGACGTGAGGAGAGACCCAGATCATTCAAATCTCTGTGAGAGAGAGAGAGAGAGAGAGAGAGAGAGAGAGGGAGAGAGAGTGTGCACGAGTGTGTGTGTGTGTGTGTGTGTGTGTGTCTGTCTGGTTGTGTGTGTGTGTGTGTTTGTGCGTATGCAAGCACACGGCGCGCCTCTGTTTCTCCGCGTATGTGACTAGACTGTCTGTTTTTATGTCTCCGCGTGTCATTGTGTGTCATTGTTTGTGTGAGTAGTTGTCTGTCAGTGCATCTGTGTGGACGCGCGCGCGCGTATGCGTGTGTGTGCGTGCGTGCGTGCACGTGCATGTATGTATGGCGCTGTGGTGGGGGGTGGGGGTGTGTGTGTGTGTGGGGGGGGCAGCGAGCAGGGGAAGGAGAGACATGATATAAATAATAGCAGGGGGCTTTAATATGTATGAGGCATCCGGGCAGTGGTCCACAACATACTCTCAGCCCTCAGCCCTCGCTGACTGATGGGAGAGGAGAGAGGGAGGGAGGGAGGGAGGGCGGAGGGGGGGTGGGGGTGGGGGTGGGGGAGGGGGAGCGGGGGCTGCATACTAACCATTCGCAGATCAATTCTCTCCTCCCTCAATCTAGCATCCTTCCTCCCTTCTCTTTACCCCATTTATCCCTGTTTCCCCCCCCCCCCTCTCCTGGCCTCTATTCTTACTTTTCCATCCCTTTCATTTCTCCTCCCCGCGACGCCTCGCATCTCCTCTCCACCCTTCCGTCCCTCCGTCCGTTCTTCCTCTGCCTCCCACTCGTTTTTTTCCCCGGCATTCCCCCCGGTTTATGACAGTGCGTCCACATCGGACACTTACTGAGGGGGGGGGGCAGAGAGAAGGGAGAGAGGGGGAGAAAAAGAAAAAAAAAAAGCTACCTGTAGGTGCCGGGGGAGTGGGCGGCGGGCTGTGCCCTTGGTCAAGGTGCCTGACCTGGGCTAAGCCGGCTAAGCAACCCCACTGTCAGGGGAGCGGCCCAGGGTGTAAGCCAGGGCAGAGGGGTCAGACGGGGGGTGGGGGGTGGGGGGTGGGGGGGAGGTGGGACAGGAGATGCGGGGCAGGGGCGGTCCACGGGGGCGACATGCCCTCTAAAACAAACCGCCGCTTATACTTCCCTCGCTAAGAAGATCGTTTGTTTGTCTGTCCTTCCTCTCTCCCCTGCGTCCGCCTCCACTCGCCAACAAAGTGTATCGAAGTGTTTTTGTCCTCCGCGTCCCTCCGCGTCCCTCCGCCGCCCCCCCCCCACCCTTTCTCTCTCTTTTTTGTATGTTTTCCGATCTCATCGTTTGTGTCCATAAACACGCCATATATTCCCTCTCATATACCCCACGAAACTCACTCGATCTGCCCTTTTCCTGGCTGCCTCTTCCTGATCATAAACCTCTTCTGCCCATGCCCGCTCTCATCTTTCTTTTTCGGGAAGGTAAACGCAGTGTTGTGTGCTCAAGGTTTTGCGCGTAATCTTCGATCATAAATAATTTCATTAGAATGCTGATGGCTTAGGCCCTGTTTGAGGAGATGTGATGGGTTAGGCCATCTGCTCAGCTGATAAGAACAGCTCTGTTTTATTAGCATCTCCACCAAAGCCTCGGCTGTCTTGTTTACCTAGGCAATCCCAAGGCGAATTTCATTCCTACTGCACATTTAAACTCTATTTACACACTCAGACTCTCTCCCGCTCTCCACTTTACCACTGTCTCTCCTTCCCTCCCTCATTCCCCTGCTTTATTCTCCCTCTCTCTTGTAATTGTCTGTCTGGTTTCTCTCTCTTTCCCCACCCCCTTTTTTGTTCTATCTTTGGGCTGCCTCCGCTCCCGCTGCTTGGCGCTCATCGTTTAACATTGTTTTTCACCCGGCTTCGTTGATCTTTTTTAAGCGGGGGCTGCATGTGGCTCCTTTTCGGCCATGTGGTTCCTCATACTGATGACTCGAGAACAGATCCAGGGATGCTCCCACATACCCACAAATTGATTAGTTTGAAGGTCAGGGATTACTTTGGCAAGTCTGTCACAATATTTGCATGGCTGAGTGTGAATATGACTGAATACATGATAATTGCCCCCCCCCCCCCAAAAAAGTACAAAGAAACAAATGATGCTATCAAGATGTCGTTCACGCACAAGTATATTTTTCATTTTGTTCTTCCTGTTTGTCATTCAACAGTGTGACTCTTGTCAAGTTTGTCTGTTCACTTTCTCTCTCTCTCTCTCTCTCTCTCTCTCTCTCTCTCTCTCTCTCTCTCTCTCTCCCTCTCTCCCTCTCTCTCTCTCTCTCTCTGTCTCTGTCTCCAGGTACAACAGGTTTCTCCCAAAAGAAAACACATGACGTGTGTGAGGCAACTGATTTAGCCCACAGTGACTGGCTCATTTTCGTCTGGTTCTTCGCGGTCCACCTGTGCTGTGTGTAAACCTGCCTGATTCGAGCCCACGATGGTCCGGTGTTGAATGCCGCAGGTTAAGAAGATGGATGAGCACGACGTCCCTCCCTCGCTTACTCACTCGCTATACTGCTCGTTCCATTTAAGTATCGGGGGGGGGGGGGCGGGCACAGGTGCGGTACCCCCCGGGACAGGTCGCCAGTCCATCACAGGGCCAACGCCGAGACATAAAACCACACGCAGCCATTCACGCCAACCGATAATCGAGAACCACAAATGGACCTCAGTTGCATGTTTTTGGGGGCTGTGAGAGAAAAAACCCCAGAAGAAGAACCACCCGCCCACAGGGAGAACATTCAAACTTCCGCTTCTCGACCCGCCTGGCTTTGAACGCAGCATCAAAGCGCCGTGAGGTCACAGCGTTGACCACTACGCCCTCGTGTGGCCCATCGACCTTCTCACGTCGCCGGACAAAGTGTCTCTCAGATGTGAGGTCAAACGCACAAACATTAAAGGTGCCGTGAAGCCGCGTTGGTGTCGCGGAGACTTGGAACCAACAAGAGATTATTGCTCACGAGTTTTACTCTCGCTGCGTAATCGGACCCCAGAATAAATATTTCGCAACGGACAGCAGGGCCTTAATGTTCGGTCCTCCGCCCGAGTAAATGCGGCTGGAAACATCGAATCCTCGCCTCTCTGAAGTCACGCCGCTTTTGTGTGCGTCCGAAAACAATGCGCGGCGGCACAGAAGCTCCTCTCTGCCTCTTAAAGGGATTTCACGCTAAAAGGATAATCAAGCTGATTTGTCAGGTTGTGCTTTGAGGAGGGATTCCTCCACGCTGGGGGGTGGGTGGGGGGGTTTCCCTCCTAGCTTACACTCCTAGAGAGAAGTTGTTTCACAGCCCGCACAGACCAGACAGTAATAACAGTGTCCGATGGCTTTTAAATGTGGTTAACCGTGAAGAAGTGCTGCACTTGGAAGAAAATGAAAATCCAAAGTACACTTTAATGTTTCCAATGATAGCCTTCAATCACAGCAAATTTGCAGGTTTAAAAAAAAAAAACAACCAAAACACCCCACTCCATTACTGGTGTTGTTGCACTAACTTCCTCCTTTCTCTGCCCCTCTCCCTCACTCCTGCGCTGTACCCATTCTTCTTACTTTGAAACATCTCTTTCTTATCACACCTCTCCTCCTTTTCCTCCCCCTCTCTTTCTCTCTCCGGCTGTCTCTATCTATCTTCCCATCCCCCTTGGTGTTTTTCCCCCTCCCTACAATCAATGTGGCTTTTAAGATGCCTATCGATTTGTTCCCCTAGACAGGCCCGGCGCGCTGGGGCGACACTTTGATTGCTGGGCCAGTAATTACTGTTATTATTTATGCATCTGGGCAAAATGGCAGGACTTAACATTCACAGTACAAGAGGCCACAGGCAATCAACAGAGGTGAGCACCTGGAAAGGGAGAGAGGGCGGTCGAGAGAGGCAGCGAGAGAGCAGCACTGCCCCTGTGAGAGATGCACTCCTGAGATGAGCTCCGAGAGTGCAGTCAAAGATATTCACACACACGCACACGCACATGCACACAAACACACACACACTCACACACACACACACACACACGCACACACACACACACACCACGCATGCACGCACGCACACACGCACCCCTGGGAGGGGATATGAAAGCCCAAGCAGAAGACAGGCACGTGTGTGCAAATATTCTCGTATACAAAGGATTATTCCTGCGCGTGTCTGAGTGCATGTGTGCGCGCTTGTGTCTGAGACAGAGTGAGGTGAGGTCATCTTACCTGTGAGAGTCCCAGGTAGATAGAAACGGTCTCTGAGATGTAGAGGAAGCGTCCCTCATGGCTGACCACAAACACGAAACCATCTAGAGACTGTGCACACACCGAAACAACACGCACGCATGCACGCACACACACACACACACACACACACACACACACACACACACACACACACACACACACACGCACGCACACACACTAATATGACTCTTCTGTCTTACATTCGTACGAAAGCAAACATCGTTTGCTGTTCAAACTGGAACACTCCCAACAGTACGAGTCACATCTGCTTTTTGCTGTCATCTGTTAATGCTGTGTTTGTTTTCTGTATTGTGTTTCTGCTACAGATATATATGCTTACAATGCAATTGGGAAAAGCCTGTTATTGCACATTTTTCAACTGCAGATCCCCTTTTTGCTCTCCCAACAGAGGCAGGGGTCTCAGATTTCAATTGTTTCTTTGTTTTTTTGCAGTGCACTGATAATTCTTAGTTTGATTCAAAGAAGCACCAGAAAACGGTTTAGAAACGTATTCCTGGCATCTAAAAAAAAAAGCCCGATCAAAAATGTAAGGTTAAAGTGACACTGTGTATGTTCCTCAGCACGTACAAATTGATCATCATGAGACGTGACGTGCTGTCATGCCTGTGTTTATTTATTAATGTTGCTTTATGAAAGGTCAGATCAGAGGAGAAATAAATCAATGCAAAGATGGCAGCTTGGAGATACATTGCCTAAGTGACTTGACTGTCATGTGCTGAGTACTAATTTCAGTGTGCCCGCTGTCCCCGGGGATAAAGCCAGGGATCATTAGAGGAGGCAAGGACAGAGAGGGGGTCTGGCGGGGCTCAGCAGCGATGGCTGGCCAAAACACAGCCAAGAGCAGCACTGATCCCATGACGACAGAAATCGGGATTATTGCAGCCTCCCATTCGAATCCCCTTACATCACATCACGCTGTATCAGGTCTCTGTGCTGGACTCCGAACCAGCACTGCAGTAATCTGAAGTGTCGAGGGTCAGCAAAGTTGTTTTGTTTTTTTTCCTCTTTTTTTTTTTTTTGAAAGGATGAAAAAGCTTTTGTGAAGCTGGAAGTTCGCACGCTGAAGTTTCTGTGACGATGACTCACTAAAAGGTTCGCGTCCGATAGTCTGCGTTTGACCTCTGACTTGCACTTATCCTTTGACAGGGGTGAATTAAGTGGTGTCACCATTAAAGAGAGCTTCTTTTAGTTCCTGGACGTTTGGAGAGAAAATAAAAAGCACATCATTACTTTCTGACTAGTTGTAATATTCAGATACTTATCTTTGCTTTCTTATACGTGGGATTCAGCTTCAGATCCTCTTTCCACACCAATGAACATTTCCATTTCGATCCTGGTGCAGAGGGTCTTAAGCTTTCATGCTTTCTGTTTATTCCTCGCCTAAAAAGTGCTACTCGCTTTTTTATCATTGAAGCAATAACGAAACATATCAGCAAGCTGTTATTATTAGCTCATTGTTTGATTCAAATGATATACAAAAGACTTATTTTGTCACTGCTGAGTCACAAAATGTGTCACAATCCCTTTTATTGTGCGACCTCTTCCACCCACCAGGTGTCCTCAGTCCTTCAGGGCACGTCTGGTCTCCCTGATGCAATGTCCACCCATCACCCGCCCCGCCCACATCATTCAGCTTGTCTACTTCCTCGAAGAATCTGGTAGGACTTCTCAAACACCTTGAGAAGTCAACCGAGTCCTACATAACAACTGCTGGTTATTTAAAGCAATACACAAAGTAAGGATTTAGTTAAATTTCTACTGATTCATCTCTAGATATGTTAACTTAATTTTATAAGGGGGAGGGGGGGTGCCCAAGCTGATCCCAGCTGTCATTGGGTGAAGGCAGGTTACACCGTGGAAAGCGTTGCCAGTCCAAACACACACAGTCAGTTTTCCAGCAAACCTTTGTAAAAATCTGTGATCTCTGTGTTGTATTTGACCTTTAGATGTGTAAACACACTAAGAACAATTACACAGCAGGGCTCACAGTCTGTCATGAGTGTTTTTATCACTCTTCATCTGAAACGTATCTCCAAAGTTGACAAAAAAAAGGACCTTCAACATGGATGTGAATCCAAAGCAGGAAGTGAGTTCTCTTAATCAATCAATTTTAAAAGATCAGCAAAATAAAATAAGCGTTTCAAATACGTGTCCTCAGGATATAATGAGCTGAAGCAGTTCAAAAACAGTTCAAATTTCACCTAAATGTACATCAGGTATCATCAGTCGCAACAAAAGAGCTTGGTCAAAGCAACTGCTGCCAAAAGAGGTTCAGCCAACATCAAATCCAGTCTGGCTTTCACTGACGGCACTTTGAATGTTTTTCTTCACAAAATAAATAGTCTATGTGGTTGACAGATTGTTTTGCACAATGTGGGTGATTGTGACCGAGATGCACATATGAGTCACACAGTTTCTGTACAGTTCATGTTGAAACCCTGGAAATCACAACATTGGATGAATGAGCCAGAGAGCACATTCAGAAGACTTTATCCTTCACTTTCGTCTCCACGGGTTTTAAATCCTTATAAGTGACAACGAGGTGAAACGCAGGCTGAGCAAACATCAATGCGTCAGAATGACTGGTTCAAATTAAAACGGCAGCCATATTTAAAACCACCCTTGTGTGGAAGTTCACTTCATAAATCCAGACATTCGCAGAGTCTCCTTGAATACTATCAGTGACACACAGATGGATGGGGCCTTATTTGAACGATGATGATAGAAGTATTTCAGTTTGAACCAGGCTGGGAGGGATGTAGTTTTACAGTCACAGCTTCTTTCAGACCACATCATAGGTCACGGAGTGGAACGGAGTCGTGCCCTGGCTCATTTTAATCCCCCCTACAGAGACAAAATGTGGCCAAAAATCAACACAAAACAATAAGAGGAGCAGGACAAAGAGTGGTTTGATGATAGATGACGCTCAAGTGACTACAATAACTAAGACTGTATTACACTGTTCCGTGTCAGGATGATACAAGGCTCGATTAATTCCTCTCTCTCCTCTCTGCGAGCATAGTGCTGTAGCAGAGTGGATGAATATTCTAGCAGAAGATTAATAAATGATGAGGAAAGGCAGTGTTGGGAGGGCCCGCAACACTTTGAATTGCTCAAGTGTTCTTCCATCGTTCTTTTTTTTTTCCTCCTTCCGTGTCTTTGGTGGGGTCCTTCCATTAGGCCCCTCCTCTTTCATCGGCACACAATCTGCCTGTGAGCCTCCTCCTTCCGGCACTTCATTCCCGACTTTCTGTTTCGTTTCAATTAAAAGAGTCTCTTGAGTGGATAATTGAATGAGCTTTGTGATATCAGGACCTTCGACGTGACTGTTACATTACGAGAATAACCATCTCACTTTCTGATATTTTGTCATATTAACAGAAAATAGGACAATCACAAAGGCATCAATAGAGCACCCTTAAACATTACACAACTGGTCAAGAGTGTAAGTCTTTGTGTGTGTGTGTGTGTGTGTGTGTGTGTGTGTGTGTGTGTGTGTGTGTGTGTGTGTGTGTGTGTGTGTG
>JASSRZ010000069.1:2390-31701 GCA_032164315.1 Malacoctenus gilli | reverse complement strand
TAGTGTCGCAGTGATGAAGGTTAAATGGACTACAAGTACCAGCTTTCCTCTGGATGCCAGGCCGTCCAGGTTTAAAGGAAAGGATGCATTGAAATCTGTGCTTCCCCGGCGTTATACCACATACCGGATCTGGCAACTCGCATAGCTCCAACTCTCACCGCTGTCGTCACTAAGGTCAGGCAGTCGAAATGAAAATGGCGACCGCCTACGAGAGATATAATTTGTAAGTACCCTAGTATGATTCAGCTTCTGGATTCTATTCACTTTCTGCTCCCTATGTGTCAACGTTGACTCGGCGGAACAGCGTGTGGCTGAGAGCTGCCGCTGCTCGGTTGGGAAGTGGGTTGATAGCGGGTGAAGTTAGCCGTTGGTCTCAGGTGCTACAGCGTTGAGCAGTAAAGTTTCGCTCCCTCATTCATTGGGAAGTGCATGGCAGCTTGCTATCCCCATCGACAGTCGCCGGGACACACGCCTAGGAGCGCTTTTGGGCATTTGGTGCGAGAAGAGATTGAAAGTTTGTGTCGCTCGCTCGCTGCTCAGCTGGATCGGAGGGACCGACGGGGGTGGGGCTGCTGTTTGCCTGTTTCCCAACAGTGAAGAAGGGATATTGCGCTGAGGAATGTCACTGAGCTGCCTCAGAAGATATCTGTGCAGCGCAGTGACGGCTGCAGGTTACTCCAGCAGGTTACTCCAGCTACCCTGATCGCTCTGTGGCTTCTCCTGACACTCCCTTTTTTACAATCCTCACTTCATTCGGAGTGGAGACAGCTCGTCCTGCCTGTATGTCTTTCCTCCACCCTTTTCTGTGTCAGGTCCTTTGTATCTGAATTGGCTGCTGACAAATAAAAACGGTTATTTGTCCTCTCTGGCAGGCAGATTCCTGTTCCAGTCTCCAGGTTTGTGTTAGGATCGTGGAGGAGACACTTCAGCCTCCCAGATGCCATAGTTGGCATTAGCTTATTGTTATTGTTTTTTATACCTCACAGCAGCAGGGAAGCAGCTCAGTAATTGTGGCGCTTTAGCACTTGTAGCATCACTCTTCCGACCAAGAACACCACAGATGAACCTGCTGGCACCTCTCTCTGCTGTTGTTACAGTCTCACTCTCTGATCTCCACCAGTCTGGCCAGATAAACCCAGGTCCTTTCTTAAAGAAGTTAAACACCCAACACCACCCAAAAACCTGTTTGGAGACTTGAAGCATGAATTCATAGATGAGGGTGGCAGTGACAGGGATTTCAACTGAAGGCCACTCCTCATTATGAGAGACAGCAGCATGGTCCACTTTACCCGGCTAGAACACATTTGGTTTGGGAAGACCGCCTGGGGCTCAGGACGCCTTTAAAATTCGCATGTGAAGAATTCTATAGTCCAGGTGAAGACCTTTGGGGCTCACACAGCAGCCGATCACCCCATGCTGTCAGATTTCTGGAGTGAAGGAGGACCTGGGTGAGGCAGGAGCAGTCCGGGGAAACTGATGAGGATGGGCATTTAAGACGGACAATGTGACAGTGCCACAGAAACAGACAGAAGTGAGGCGCATGTGGGCGGAGCTACAAGACAATCCATCAGAGGAAGCAGTGTTCTTGTCAGGCTACATGCATCACGATGCTTTGCAATACAATGGTATCACGATTTTGTAGTATTCCAATATGTCGCAGTATTTTACGTAGCTAACTTAATCAAAAACACAAATTTTGACAATGTACATCAGAGGGCAAACTGAGACAAAACTCAGGTCCTTGACCTGAGTCAAACCCTCAGTTGCAGCTGAAGTCCCCAGAACCTGTTTAGACCCTCAGAGTTGAGCCTGAGCGCAATCTGTGATACTATCGGATATATTCACGAGGTGCGGAATATTTTAAGGGGTCAGAGGGGACAGAAAATTTCAAATAGGACCTGCTCACTTTGAGATATGAGGCATAATGTGTTTATGATGAGCACATCGCCACTGTTGCGTTCACATGCAATTTTTCTTGCCTGCCAAATGACAGGCTAACTCCACCAGGAAGTGTAGTGAGTTTGGATATTTCACTGTCAGTTTTGGCTGCCCATACATTTTTAGATGGAACGTAAATAGGGGGTAATAATACTGAATGATCTGACCAATAACAAGAGGCTTCCTTGCAGCTATAGCAGCTCTGATTCCTTATTAACAAAGCGTTCATTGATCATTAAGCCTGAGTCTTCCTTCAAGTCCTTATTCAGTAAATGTTGCCACGGCTTGAGTCCCAGTCTGAGTCACCAATGCTGGAGTTCGAGTTGAGTCAGAAGTCTGGCATTATCCTGACTTAGAGTGCACGCAGGCTGCTTGAAGCAGATAGTTAATTAACGCCGACTAATTTGTTTTGTGTGAGCACGGAAAAGTGGCTGCCATGCATTTTAGTGGCAAAATGGAAACAAAACATGAAGTGTCAACCTTTTCCCTGCTTGAGCCGCTGCACTATGTGCGTTTCTTTTTGAAGGCTGCATCCACCCTTCCAACGCCATGGAAATGTTCCTCAATAATTTGGAATCAGTGATTCGGCACCAAATCCATTCATTTGTTCCTCGTCACACCTGGTCTACCAGCTGAGCCACAGTCCTTCTGTACGATTCATGCAACAGCCGTTCAGCATGTTGCTTCATGTGGAGGCACTGCATTGCTTGCTCAGAGTGCTTTGGATTACAAGAGGCCAACAATGGAGTGACTGTGTGGAGACGTGAACCGAGCACTGCTGTCACCTCTGCTTCCACACGCTTGATGTTTTCCCACAGAGGAATTTTACAGAACGCTATTGCAGCACCGTCATTTATTACCGTCTGCAGCCGACCAGCAAAGAGGTTCACACAAGCCAATTAGGGGACACTGTCTGTGGCTTCACACAATAAGTTTGCTTTCTGTAACTAACAAGACAAGAGAAGTAAACGGGTGGCTTCAGCGTGTTGTATAGGCAAGGACACACAGCAAGTCGCAGTGCTTTAAGGACATCAACATTGTCAAAGTAAATTAATAAAAAAAAAATGTAAAAAAAGGAATGCAAAAGTGCAACTAGAGATGATAAAACAAAGAATTTAAAGCTAAAACTTGCCTTAAACTTGGCAGAAAGTATAGAAAAGCCAAGAAGTTGTTTTAACTGTTGTTTTAAAATTGAGTCAGCAGTTCTCAGGTGTTCAGGAAGTTGGTTTCCGGTAAGGCACCAAATAACCAAAAGCTGCCTCACCTGGTTTGCATCCGACTCTGGGACAGCTATGTAAAGCGATTCCTGAGGACTGCAATTGGTATTTTGTCATTGCCAGTCCTTTTTGAAAATATCACTTTTGACACAAAATTACTCAGGATTTAATTTTCTTTCACATTTATTTGACTGTTTTAAAATGGAAAAAAAAAGTTCCCGTATGTGGGATTACACTCACTTCTCAGTGAATTGAGATTGTGTGTGTTCATGCGAATTTTAAGATTGTCATAGATTGATTCAGATGGACAGATCTGGGGGGGAATGGTGGCCAGGGCTCTTTCAGGCAGGACCCAAAGTTCATGACTATCAGTGTGGGTGCAAAATGAGCCTCCACGGATTGGCAGGATGCACCCTTAAAACTGTCATCTGAGAGGAGCTCAGAGTAGAGCCGTTGCTCCTCCACGTAGAGGAGTCAGCTGAGACAGCCTGGTCATCTGTTTTGGAAGGTGCTCCCCGGGGAGCGGCATCACTAGCAAGAGCCTCTCATTCGAACTCGATTCAAATTAAAGTGGAAATTGAGCCTGAGATGTTGTGATGGATACTTCAATGGAGTAACTGTTTCATTCTCTCCTAGGCACACAACACCAGAGAAGTTCTACATTGAAGCCTGCGATGAGGGAGCAGATGCTGTGCTGGTTATTGATAGGGTCTCCAACGAGATGACCCTCACAGGTACGACATCTACAAAAGTCAACACTTAGTTTCTCAACAGTAATGCGAAGATGGTTTGATGGGTGTGACTGAGAAATGGAGACTGTGAAGTCTGTCGTGTATTGGTTGACATGGGCCGACAGATTGAGCACACTGTCTATGTGTCTCAAATGCTGGGTTGGATGGAGGAGATCAGCTGTTGCATAGAGCTAAAGGCTTATTAAAGCTCTGCAAGGAGTGGAAATTTAGTTTTCCCAGTGACAACAGTCAGATCAAGAAATGCATTCAATGAAAGAAGGAGCTGCAAGAGCTATGCATTGAGAAGGAGACCGAAATGACTCTGCTCCCTAAGCATGCACCGTTGCACCAACACACCATGCTGAGCTCCACTTGGCAGAGATTAGTGGTCACACTCCACATATTAGCCTCGGAGAGCTCTCACAGCAGCAGCTCTCAGAGATCCCTGCACAGAAATAGTTGATTGGCCAGAAAATTGGGTCCGAAGCATTAAGAAAGAGGGGCTAGAGCCTGGGTATGTGTGAAAAAAGAAACAAGATTTTGGCTCATCTATCAATGCGTCCTGTGTCACCAAAGGAGCTGAAAGCTCTTCCTGTGACGAACGTAAACCCTTTGACACCGCTGTTGCTTACGTTATGGTGGGTTAGGCCTATTGTTTTTGCCTCTTCAATACGCCAATTCACCCCTGCTCACGGACTGTCTCCAGAAAACCAAGCGTCATAGTGAAAATCAAAAAGCTCTGAGTTTCGATAGTCACAGGAGGCCAAAACTCAACCGAGGAGAGGACATACAGAGTGTACAGTAGCAGAGATAGCCGGTGCCAGTCTTAGCCAGATTGGAGCTTGGCAAGATGAACCTATGTGATCTCAAACAATGAATCTGACTGGTCCACACACACTGCAAGGTTAATATGCTATGGCTTCGCTTGCATTGCTTTTCATAAGACATGCCACAGATGGATGAGATCTGCTGCGTCATTAATTTCTGGCTTATTGTCTGGTCCCGGATCACAAATTAGTGAAGTATTTCATTCGTACTGTCCAAATGTGGCTAATTTAACCATGAACAAAGAAAAAGGTTGCAATTTAATGAGATGTGAAGATCCATAAATCATCTGCTGATTGTGTGTGCTATGTAGATAAAGCAAAGAACGTGCTTGCTCCCAGGTGTTGCACAACTCTGCACCTGCGGGCCAGGAGGAGAATGCTGCCCGGGCCCCTCTACAATAGGGCTGAGTTGTGTTTTCGTCACACTGTTGTTGGTGCTGCCTCAGTGTGTGTACAGTTTTCACAGCAATGCACTGAGCAGTGTCTGAGTGTTGCAAAATCCCCCCCCCCCCATACGCACGAGCACATGCAGCTGATTTCCTGACTGTAGCAGCTTTGAAGGAGTCCAACTGAATTAATGTGGATGCAGCAGATGTCTGGGAGTCTTCTGCTGAGACTGCTGCCTCCACAACCCAGCTCTGGATAAGTGAGAGACAATGGATGGATTGATAGTTTGTTAAAAGAAAGGGATTTCACCCAGCACATATTCTGCCTTAGTTCCCACGCGGGCTTTGTGCCCCCTCCCTTTATTTCTCCGTATGATCTGTCTGACTTTTTACACATGATGCATGTTAGGACAGAGTTTGACAAAGGTAACGCATATTTTTTTTAAAGCGTTATCACAGACAATCCTTTCTCGCGAAGCATCTAACTTTTGTGTCATTTTGCTGCTTTCACAGGAAGAAAGGATGTCCCCCCCTCAGCAGTCACGAAACCCATCTGTGGCATCATGGGAACTATTCGTCTGGTAGCAGGTAGGTCAAACCCAGCACTGAGCCGTCACCTTTTATGCTGAGTTTGTCTTTGGCTCTTGGGTCTGTAACGGACTGCATCCCGAATGCGTAGGAATGTACCTGATCGTGATCACCAGGAAAAGGAACGTGGGCAGCCTGCTGGGCCATGCTGTGTGGAAGGCTGTGGACTTTGACGTGATCTCCTACAAGAAAACAATGCTGCACCTCTCCGAGATCCAGGTCAGTCGGGCCTCTTCCTCCAAATTTGGTTCAATTGCCATGTGCTCTCTGGAACTGTCAATATGTGAGGCAACGTGTGTGTGTGCGTGTGAGAGAGAGAGCTACCAAGGTGTGATGGAGGAGTGGATTGGTCCTCCCTCTGTTACCTCTCAGGACGGATTCACAAAGGGATTAAAGACCAGTTGGTCAGATAAGTGGTCTCACTATATCTACTCTGATTTAGTTCAACTTCCTAAATCTAATAGGAGCAAATAACAGTTTTTTGAGGACATGCCTTCGATTCCTATGTCAGCCTATCACTCACTGTGGTCTTAAACTGGGACAAGACGTCTGGTCTGTCTGAGAGGCATCCAGCCTCTCTTAGGATATGAGCCTGCCTGTGCAGAATGCTGAGCTATCTCGTTTCAGTAGAGCAGGTGGTACATTATTCATCCGCTGTTGCCTCTGTTGCGGCGTGCAGGTTGGAAGAACAGTCCTCAAGTTGGTGTGATGTGTAGGACGTGGACTGTCAGCCTTCAGCAGGCAGTCAGGATGGAGAAGTTGAAGGGAGAAGTGGAATGTTTGGCTTCATTCTCTGATGCAACTGCTTGGTATTTGTTACAAACAGCAGCTGCTGAGCCAAAGTTGTACAAAGCTCAATGCAACTGTGCCACTGCTAGATAAAAGTGCAGAAACTTTTCGTTGACATAGTTCAATTTGTACACTTTGTGAAAGTTGTCAGGCAGTATGAATATCACACATAGAAGCTTCAGTCTATGGAAGTAGAATGCTGTAAGTAACATCATCTTCATGTTAAAAATTGTCACTTTTTATTTCAGGTAGGAAAAAAACCCCGTTTGGGTTTGAAATAAGAAAAAACATCATTTGTATGGCTCAGTTGGTTGACTTTGAATGCTCAAGCCTTAAATTCAGTTATCTGTGTCAAGAACACGAAACGTATTTTCAGTGGACAATTTCCGTCATTGATTATCACTTTTTTGGCTGGCAAATTATTTTTTACCATATATAGTCAATGTGTTAAAGCACACTGACTGTCATTGGATACTGGAGCCATGTTTAATTAGTCCAACGATTAGTTAGGCAGGTAACAAAAGGAGTCATCAATAATCCATTTTTAAATTGAATCCCAGTTTTTGGGGCTGCGAGCAACACACTTTAATCGGTTTAATAATCCCACTCACAGGTTGGAGCTCAACGCATACCCACACTTTTGCTTCAGAGAGCAACTTTACTCGCCTTGTAAAACATAAAATAGCATTTTCACACCAAATCCAACTTATGTAATCGTGAGCTTCTCAATAAAAAATTATGTTCTACTTTTGTGTTTTTAGTCTTTAAAAGTTTGGTCTTTGGAAGAGTTTCTTTCTTTTAACACTTCATTTCAAGTTTTTCTGTGTTGATAAAGGAATGGATTTGAAGTTGGATCAGCCGCGTATGTAGTTTGCTCTGTTTAAAAAAAAAAAAAAAAAAAGCAACCCTGAATTCTCCTAAAACCCATTTTTTGCCTTCCTCTGCTCCAGTCTCAGGAGAATCGGACCTTCCTGTCAATGTTGAACAATGTGCTGACAACAGATGGCTTCTACTTCTGCACTGACTTTGACCTGACACATACGCTGCAGCGACTGGCCAACACCAGCCCGGACTTCCATGAGATGAGCCTGCTGGAAAGGGTGAAACCTCTTTTACTTTTCTATGCCTGATGCTGTTTTTTTCCTACGTGTTTTTTTGTGGGTTTTTTGTTTTGTTTTTGACAAAATCCACAATACTTCTGTACATTCAGATATTTTTGCTTCGAAAGAAAAGAAAGCATCCTGAGAATGAGTCCCCGGTGTAATTTTGAGGGGCAAAAAGTATTACCCGTGTTATGTTTAAGTTAGAAAAAAGGGGAAGCCCTGTCTCTGTGTTTGCATTTATTTATAATTGATATCCTAAATATATATTTCATTCACGTACTATTGAAAACCTCTTTTTTTCAAAGTAATTTATTTTCTCAGGTTGGCTTTTTTAATGTTAGTAATGTGAACTCAATCAATGAAATATGTAGAAGTGTTTTGACAAGCCAGAACTCGGCTTTTAGACTTGCCTGAAATTGCAAGTGGCGATGAACAAAACTTTATTGGTTTCAAGTAGTTCAATGTAGGGGGACCCCTTTGAATGCATGAAGTGTTGAACTTTTTAGCTGTTGTATTTTTAGTGGTCATAGCAGTGGTTGCACTTGTGATAGGAGTCATTACTTTTCTAAAGGAGCAATTTGCTGAAAAGTCCTGAACATATAAAAAAAACCCCCATCATAATAATAACCATTGTTCCATAAATGATTATTACACCATGGGCACACACTAAAACCTACTCTTGCTGACCCTGAAACAGTGGGCTGCTCCTTAAAGTCTAACCTCATTAGTTCCAACTTTTTTAAGTTGTTTTCATGTCCCTTTGTTCCTTTGCTGACGTATTGGGTTGCTTGTGGTTTTCAGGCAGATCAGAGGTTCGTTTGGAACGGGAACCTCCTCAGGGAACTGGCTGGTCAGCCGGAGGTAACAATTCCCTGGTTGCCATGCGACCTGGTCATAGTTCTGAATGTTTTGTTGTTGTATACCATTGCTTCACTCTGTCACTTGCTCTCCACAGCTCCACAAGTTTGCACTTCCTGTCGTCCATGGATGTATCCTTCATACTCAGTCATGAACCTTTGTTTGACCAAAGCAAGACTGTCAGTGGATGTGAATTCCTTATACTGGACCTTTCCTTGACCCTCGTGACCCCCCTCCTTCTCCAGTCATTGTCATGAAGCCATGTCGTATAAATGGGAAGATCTTTGAATGGATCCTCATATCCAGGAGAAGCTGCTTCCGTGCTGGTGTCAGATATTATGTGAGAGGTCAGTTTTCAAATTGTTGTAGGTTGCAGTGCTCAATCATGCAGGATCGTTGTTTGAGACTTCCATTTGACCCAGCCACTAGTGATGCTCCCCCTTACTGTTGAAGTGTTTTTCAGACACACTTGCAGTTGAGCAAAGGTGCCTTTAAAATGGTTTCAGGTGTCCGTGTGACTGGACTATTGTGATGAAATTGGTGAACATTGTTGTTGTTGTTAGCATCACGAACTGGAGTTGGTCAGACTGGAGTTCCTTTGCGTTTGCTTTGCCGTCCAGCATCTTTTGCACTATCAAAGGGCAGAAGAGGGCTGATGTTCTTTTTTTCCTGTTTCCACAGGGATCGACTCTGAAGGCCATGCTGCTAACTTTGTGGAGACTGAACAATTAGTGTTGTATGAGGGAGCCAAAGCTTCATTTGTACAGGCAAATACATGCACACACTATGTCATTGAGACTTTAAAAATGTGAGTTGTATTTGTGCTGTATATAAAAAAAGCAACGATTTCTTCCCTTCATAGACCCGCGGCTCCATGCCCTTTTACTGGAGTCAGAGGCCCAACTTGAAGTACAAGCCCAAACCTATAATCAGCAAAACCATGAGTCATGTAAGCTCAGTCACTGCCCAAGTAACTGTTTGCTCATTAAACACTGAGATTAGAAATATGTGGCTAACCAAGAGTAAATGTTGCACAGATGGATGGTTTCCAGAGGCATTTTGACTCACAACTTCTTATCTACGGAAAGCAGACCATTCTCAACCTGGTAAGACCTATTTTTTTTTCATTTGCTTTATCAAAGAGAAAAAAGTGGTGTGGATCTGTTATCAACCTGCTTGTTCTTTGTGAGCAGGTAAATCAGAAGGGCTCGGAGAAGCCGCTAGAACAGGCCTTTGCCAAAATGGTGTCTGGAATGAACAACGATTTGCTCAAGTAAGTTACCTTTCATTTAGCGCCTCCTCTTTTAGATTTTACATTCTAGACGTCGTTGTTGTACACATGTTTCCGCGATACAACACAATACATTCATAAGTTCCCACTATTGATTTATTTCGGCATGAGCATAATTAAAACACAACATGTTTTACGACTGGCACAATACACACATAGCAGCACATAACATATAAACGGGGAGTGCCTGCCTTGGAGGCGGAGCCAGAACAGGGAGAAAACTAATGGATCAAGAAGACCCGGCGCTCTTCTGCGAGGACTTGTGACGAGAGTGGAGCTTTTGTTTCTTCATTATCTCGGTTGCAACCTACTTATTGCTAAAACTTTGTTCCAAAGTGTGTAGAGGAAAATTGAAAGGTTAACCCAGGAGTATAGTTGAGTATTGTATCACACTTTGATGATTCAACAGCGAGTCTTCATTAGACCAACACGAACCCTCGAATGTCGCCTTTGCCGATATTGTATTGGTATTTGATACATGTCTCACCTTTGGGTTTGAGTTTTATCTTAGAGACAGTTTCCTCCTCAAAGTTCAGAGTTTGGCCGGACGAATAGATGATCACCCTAATCTTAAGGAAAATTCTTTCTCTCATCAGGCTACATCAAATTATTTTTTGATTGTGTGGATTGCTGAGGTAAAAAACATCTGAACGCAATGGAGGAAGGAAAAGATCAAAGTAATCCAGAACTGCTGAAGTTGTCAAAAAAAATCCCCGCACACGTCTGACCTGAAAATGGTGCACTTAATATGTGAACAAGACAATGTGACTTACGGTACTTCAGCTTCACTAAGTCACCCTCTAAAAGTCTTTGAATTTTACATCCAAGAGCCGCTCATGAAACATTTTTTTCAATGCAGAGCTCCCTCAGCGAGTGTTTACTGGCCATAAATCCACTTTTCATAAAACAGGTGAACCAGAAACTCCTGTTTTCACAGAACACGGTAGTTCTCTCTGGGCAGCATGGAGGAAGTTGTTGATGAACAACGAGCCAGTCTTGGGCTGATCTGGGTCGTTAGACTTCGCTTTTCATAGTGTTTTGAATGTTGACGTTGTAAGCGGCACTCTGGTTACTGTAAAATAACATTTACATGGTCAATGACCACCTTTTTTCTCTGCTCCTGATTGGACCAGGAACGGGGCTGTTTCAGCTTGAGTGTCTGCTGTGTTCACAGGTACATCGCCTTTGACTTCCACAAAGAATGCAGCCACATGAGATGGGAGCGCCTTCAGATTCTGGTGGATACCGTCACTGAAACACAAGATGAGTATGGGTACGTTCAGCAACAGTGGTTCCTTCTTTCTCTGGTTGTGCCATTAACTTTCATCAAAACCAGACACAGCATTTTTCTAAGACATCTCTTCACTTCCATCAGCCAGAGCTAATTACCCACAATGCCTTGCTTTAGACAGCGTCTTCATGATGTCAAGGACACAAATGACAAACACAATCACAAAATCAGATGCTACAGAAGAATGCTGAATTAACTTCAACAGTATGATGGATCTTCTTGTTTTTGGATACAATGAAATTATTCACCAATTGTTTGGGTGGATATGACACTTTTTTTTCAAATCCTATAATCGTGGCCTCAGGTAACCTCATATTGATTTTACAGTGGCTGCAAATGAACACATCAAACACCGAAACAAGAAGCTGAGCAGCTGTCACAGTATGAAGCCTCCTCTGAGCCAAATTTATGAAAGGATCAATAGAGAATCTGCAGGAACAAACGTATTCTGCCACAATGCCGAGTTGAACATTGACAGAGATGAGTGTCAAAATGACCTCTTCTGGTCCTCCTCCTCCTCCTCCTCCTTTTCCAACAAAAAACAGCCCAGTTGTGACATCATGTTTCCGTATTTCTCACCGTTAATATTGGAGGTGGTATTCTAAGCTAATGCTTTGCACACCGTGGACATTTTTATCATGCGTCTTCATGCCATGGTCCTCAGTGACTTTGTGAAGCTGCAATGTGCTGGAGGCTGTATAGGCTTATCTGTTCCTGACTCCATTAAAGTGTAGATTTGTCTGAAAATGAACCAAAGGTCTTTGTCTGCATGATAACAGTTCAAATAAATAGTGTTTTTTTTTGGTTTTGTTTTATTTTGTTTGTTTAGTATAGACTTCAATACTAACACCCCAAATGGCAAACAGTGCGTTGTGGGAAGGCGATGTGCAGAGGGCCTTGAAATTGGCTATCTTTATTAACCACTAATATAACCCAAATTAGCAGCATACCCCTGCAGCAGCTGGTCTCATTGCAGTTCCTCCACAGCTTCCCTTCCTCCTATTCACCCACCATTCTGTTCAAACTCTCTGTTCACTCGACATTCATCACTCCGTGCTGGTGTCAGACGGAGACCTCCCCCTCTCAAAGCAACTGCACTGTCTGCCTTGAACGTCTGCTGGGTCGAACACAAGTAGCGTATGCAAGGCAACTCACTGTGCATATGATCAACTTATTTTAAGGCTACGGAAATCCTATAGGTCTTATTATTCAACAGTTCTACAGAAAATACGGCCATTAAACTTTAATGCTTGAACTCAAGCGATTGATCAAAGGGCTTTGACTTGTTGATGTTTTAACTCAGAATAATCACATGATATTTGCCCAGAACAGACACCACAAACTGCTTAAATTGATCTGCTTTTCTGTATCTTGTTGACCATTGCAATTATATTTTGATGCTCATTTGTTTGGTTTCTTACCTTCACAAGTGTCAGAGTTGAGTGGTGGTATTGAGCTTTGCACCTTTTCCCTTTGTACAGATACTTCATGGTGAACGCAGAGGGAAAGACTGTGGCCCAGCAGAAAGGAGTCTTCCGTAGTAACTGCATGGACTGTCTGGACAGAACCAATGTCATCCAGAGCTTGCTGGCCCGGCGCTCACTCCAGTCCCAGCTTCAGGTTTGTTAGTGCCGGACTTCCCACAGCAGCAGCAGAATGAATGGTCAGGAGTTTCATGGCGAGACAGGTCCAACTCATTTATTTAGAATATTATTGTAAGTTGATTTAAACTCAACGATCCAGTACAAAAAGGGAAACTTCATGTGTCATAAAGTTTCAGCCCACCCAGGAGGAACCCTGTCTGGCATTTAATTAGTTAAATATTGATCATTACTGCTTCAAGTGAATACAAAACCAAAATCAAATACCTCGGAAAATTACAATTTGACATAACAGTGATTTTGGGGGGGAAATGAAATAAAAGGTTTTTGGTATTAATGGAGTCAACTGGACTGTGGCAGCACTGATGTTTTTTTGATGTGATGGTTCCTTCAGCTCGTCTGCATCGATGCTGCTGTCTTTGATCTTCTTCTCAACTATGACCCTTGAAAACTCGGTGGTGTTGAGGTCCGTTAGTTAGCTGTTTAACAGGCACAGTGATACTGTGGTCATGAAACTAGGTGGGTTTGCTGGTGCCTTTATCAGTGTGGGCGGATCTTAAAGGTTCGATGTTACCTTTCCTGTCAGTACTCTGTGAGGACATGGCGAGGTCTCTATATTGTTGGTGTGACCGTTGGAGAGCCCCTCTGTAGCTCGTTGTGCGCCTCCAAAGTTGTTTCTCACTGCCCCTTTTATTCTCTGCTGAAAGAAATCATCACCCAAGTTTAACCAAAGAAATACCTGAACTCCATCCCTTTGTGCTTGATCTGTGATGTATGAAGTTTCCCCTTTTGAAGTGAATCGCTGAAATAAACACACTTTCAATGATATTCTCATGCACCCGAGAATTAAACTTTATGTTCCAATTCTGGATTTTAGAACAATGAAACAACTAAAGTCATCACTCACGTGCGTGCGTGTGTGTGTGCGTGTGTGTGTGTGTGTGTGCGTGTGTGTGTCTGTGCGCGTGTGTGCGTGTGCGCGCAGAGGATGGGAGTCTTGAACGTAGGTCAGCACATTGAGGAGCAGGCTGACTTTGAGAAGATCTACAAGAATGGTACTGTTTTCCTGCATCACTCTCAGCATGTCTGTGTGATCAGTACAAGGTGTGTTCTCATGTTATTTGTGTGTGCTTTCTAATCAGCATGGGCTGACAATGCCAATGCATGCGCTGTACAGTATGCTGGAACTGGAGCCTTAAAAACAGACTTCACAAGGTACAGTGGGGATCCAGCTACCGACTAACATCAAGGCTTCCACTGTGAAACGCTGTGCTTGACACATGTGCCTGGAGTTCATGGTGCGTTTTTTCCCTCCAGGACAGGGAAGAGGACCAGATGGGGGCTGCTCATGGATGGCTGGAACTCCATGATCCGCTACTACAAAAACAACTTCTCTGATGGCTTCAGACAGGTGGAGTGTCGGCCTCGTGGCTTCTTCTACACATGTTTTTCCCCGACACATTTGAGAAAAACAATAGTACAGAACTAAAGATGGTTTTCTTCTCCTCCTTCAGTACAGAGGAGGTAGTAAGTGTTCTCAGCTAGGCTGAAATCACCGTGGCTCCTGGACCTGACATGATCTATGGGAGGACCTCAAGACTGTGTGTTGGGAACGTGTGAGATGTTTTAAAGCAGGTTTCCCAGACTGATGCAGTATCAAGTGCAGTGCAGTACTTCACATTCCTGTCATCACTCTACCAAAGCAGGCACCACAAAGGTTTTCAGTGACCTGAGGGCAGTGGCTCTTAGCTCTGTAGTGCGGAAGGCCAGGTCAACAATTGTTTCTAAAAAAACATCCAAAATCCCATCGGTTGTTGATCAATAGATGAAACCACTGCAGTTTGCATACAAGTTTGTTACAAGTGGATTATGCGAAAACTATAAATTGATTTGCTTACCAACAGGTCACAGAGGGTGCTTCTGAATGGTCCCCATTCTGATGTCCTACCTTCAGCTCCCTGCAGGGCTGCTTCCTGTCACATCTGTGATACATCCTGTACACTGACGACTGTTGGTGCACCCAGCCCAAATATCCGCTGCTGTCTCTGTCTAACAGATATGATCTGAAGCGGCTGACTAGTTCTCGATCTTAACCAAAAGGCCCCACAAAAATGATTTTCAAAGAAATGTTCACTTAACTGATGGAGTAATGACGAGAAGGTTCGCATGCAACTCAAAGAAACAGGATCAAGAGTTCCCTCTTTGGATAGAACTCTAATAACAGCGAAAAGTCTTGGAAACCTGTGGTGTGCTGCCTCTTTGAGCTGCGATGATCCAGTCATCTCTCCAGGTCAGCATGTCATCGGTGAGATTGTGAGCGATGTATTGTCCTGTTGCTTTCAGGATTCCATCGACCTGTTCCTTGGGAACTTTGCAGTGGATGAGTCGGACGGTACCACTCCGCTGCGCGTGCAGAAGGACTGGAAGTTTCTGACAGTCAGTATCTCAGCATTGTGTGTGAGGAGCAACACTCATCATGCAGCTCTTTTCTAATCCTCTCTGTTGATGTTGCAGCTCCCCATCATCATGCTGGTGGCATTTTCCATGTGTATCGTCTGTCTTCTCATGGCTGGTAAGCACCTCCCTCCAACAGACATGTATGGATGTTGCTTTGGTTTCAGATTTGGAGAAGCACTACCTTGGACTAAAGTTTGAGTTTATAAGATGCTTCAATTTTGAACTATTAAAAGGATATAAACTAAAAAATCAGGTGTGTTAATATATTTTGTGCTTCTATGTCAAGCTCTTTATATATACGATATTGCGGAGAAACATTGTCAAAAAGTGGGGCAAGTCGAATGGCCAAAGGACACAAGGTGCTCACTGACGAGGAGCAGCTTGCCACCCCTGTGACTTGATATGGTATAAAAGCCTTCATGGGTTTTTCCTGATTGCGCCAAGGAAACTTCCAATGTTATGAATAACCACAAAGAGTTTGAAGGGAATTTTGGCCATTTTCCTCCAGTTCAGCATCATGGCTTTGATCACCACCGAGTGATCCTGACCCGCTCCCTCAGGAATGGTCTTTGTGCTCGTATGATGAATTTCTGTGTCTTATAATAATGTTGTGGAAAGTGAAAATTCTTTTGCTATCTTTTTCAAAGTGGTTGCATCATACAGGGCTTTGCATCGCACTTCAACGCCTCACTGAGTGAAAAGGCTCTCCTTTTGAACTTTTTTGGCCATGTGGGAGTCCAACTTATTTAGCTACCATTAATGTGTGGTCCTACAGTGTAAATATGTCATGTGGGGGGGGGGGCACCACGGCTCTTTTTATATTTGACATGCATGTTAGTCTTGGTTAGAGGACAACACTTAATTGTTTTATTTTTCAGTATAAATGACTGGAGCACTGTAATGAACACTCTACACACTGCAAATATTAACTGGCCCTTTAGATATTTCAAGTTTTGGTCAAATGGCGCCAAATGAAGTCAGGTGGAGTTAAGCCATCAGTCCAGGACGTCAAACCATCTACCAACTCCCAAACCTCGACACTTCATTCTCTGTTCCTGGTGGCCGAGGACATGAGCAGTTGAACACAAACTCAAGAAGAAAAAGATGGGAAGAGAGGGAAAGAAAGAGAGACCAACTGAAGCACAGAGAGAGAGATAAAGGGAGACGGACACATGAAGTCAAACTGTATCAGAAAGACAGAGACAAATATAAAGAAAGAGAAACAAAAACACAGGCGGACCACTCATTTGGTGCAAAGATGAAGAGGCAGGTCTTTGTTCGTGTCGTGAGTGGCTCCAGCTGACAGTAATGACGACTGTTTGTTTTGCAGGCGACACGCTGACTGAGACCCTGGCCTACGTGATGTTCTGGGGGGTCGCCAGTGCAATCACCGCCACGATCATCCTGTTTAACGGCCAAGACTTTGTGGACGCCCCCAAGTTGGTTCACAAGGAGAAGATGGACTGAGGGTGCGTTTCATTGAGGAGCAGCAGGGAACTGCGGGCTCACTGGCATCATCGTTTTGCCCTTTTCACTCAGTACGTCTGGACTCTACATCGATGCAAGGCCTCAGTCCTGCCCTTCTGTCACGAATCTGAGGACTGTGATGTTGCACATGCAAGAAAATTTATTCCAGTTGTGTTATTCACACTCCTTCTCTGTAGTTTCAGTGACCTTGGTTATTCAGACGGTTCATTTCTGTTGGTTTTACTCGATTGGTTATTTTGTTGGTATCATTTCTCTCTGTCTTGTTTCTCTTGGTGGAGCATTTCTCATGCTACAGCTTTTTCAGTTGAACCCTATCCTGAAACAGGCCTACCCAAAGAAGTAGCTCGAAAACATGCACATATAGAAAGATTGACATGGTGTTTTTCTCTACAGCCTGCACATGGTGAGTCTTGAATGTAATGAGCCTTAAATGTGTGTCTGAAATATAAATCTGTGGATAATCTGAGTGAATAATACGTCTTCCTATTAGGGTAATTTTGTGTAAGCATCTGTAATTCATGTCTTACTCATGATTTTATATCTCATTCTTGATTTGAGCTTTGGAGAACCATAAACTGCTCTGCTTGCAATGATAATTTATGATCATGTACTGAAAAAGGAGACTTGGTGTGTAGAGTTTGACACAAGTGAGAACTTTTTTCTTTCTGCGTCTTTAGCAAACTCCTTTCATACACATTTGTAAAGAAGTGAAGTGTGAAGTACGAGCACTGTAGCAGGTTTCGATCAGGCAACTCAGTCAGTTTCATTTGTCATTAAAACCGTTCCTCACTATGTGTGGAAAGTCTTTCTTCACAACACAACTCGCACTGTCTTTTGCAGGAGACTGTTAATAAAGACAAACAAAGCATTTCTTTCTTCTCAAGCTGTGTAAAAGTGAGTCCCAGCGTTTCTTCTGTCGACCAAAGAAAAAATTCTGGGCCACTTTCAACGCTCTTGTGACAGAGAGGTGGAGGCGGAGCCCCAGCCGCTCAGATTTGCCTGCCTGACCCGTTACTGCAGGGCTGCAAAGCTTCTTTTCACCCAGGGGCCAGCTGAAACTTCTTTGGACTTCAACTTGGCTGCAGTGGTAGAGTTTTTCATCAGAACAACCACTTTTTTCCCCTTGTCAGTATGCAAAAAGGGAATACATACAGTATATATTTACACTTTTATGCAACCTATAAAAGAGGAAAATGATTGAACATTTTTCACTTTTGCTGGAAATATACAAATGTAAGAAATATATGCTGTGGGAAATATAGACTAAGTACATGAGTCAAAGTATCAGCCTTTGTCAAGCCAAGAGGTATGCAAAAGTAAGAAATAAAAACCATCCTTGCAGACAGACTGAATAACACAAACTAAGGTTATTTGTTTGTTTTAACCTCTTCCATTTCTAAACAAGAACTGTTGGGAGATGGAAGGTAGCAAAGTAATAAATGTGAGGATAAATAAGGGAGAAGGGCAAGAAATGGGCTTTTAGAGATTAACTAAAACTTTTGGACACATATAAATCCTCTGTAACTATGAAAATGAAAGCATACATGTTGATGGTTCTTAAGTCCTGCCTACTTTTCTCGGTTCATTGGTTTAAACAAATGTTTGAGTTTTTAAATGGAATTATTATATTATCTCAAAGTTAAAAAATGCATGTGGTTGGGGCCTCCCAAAATGTTTAGTCAATAAAGCATTATGACTACAGCCAAGCTGTAAGTTCGTTTGTTTTGTTTTTTCCACAAATGACTGGTAATTTTCTGGACTTTTTATCTACAAAAAACACCTTTTTGGGTGGAACTTGAAGCCAAGAAATCGAATAAAAATTTTGATTCCTCACTCTTCTCACCTCAAACAATGGTGTTTACTAACCACATCAAAGAATGCTGTGGCTTTGACCAGGAGCATCCGGACGAACTTGGTCAAATGCTTCTACAACGCATCTAAAAGTTGACAAATGAAATGAAACACTCTGTAAAAGGGACGTGCAGGTGTCTCTGTACCTTGAAAATAAATTGTACGTATTTATTTTACACTAATCGCTATTCTGGACTAATTCGAGTATATGTGTACTCATGTGACGTGTCTCATCATTGGTGAATTTGAATCGTTCGAATATTTAAAAACAAAACGCAGGAAGCTGATACGCAACATCCTGACTACGCTTGTTGGGTGACGTTGCGGTTAGCGTCAGTGTACTTCCTGCTGCTACCATGCTAGCAGTGGTGTGCATGGTTGAAGCTTCTTTATAGTTAGAAGCTTCTTTTGTTTTTTAGTTAGATAGTTTTTTCCCTAACAATCGACACAATGAGTACGCTGTGGATGGGAAACGTGAGTAGTTTTTCACTTTTACCACTAGAAGTCATTTTATGTCGGCGGAGTTGTCGGTTCGCTCGAGCACCACGTTCCTCTGGCACGAGACACGCAGAAGCGCGGTGCAAGCGATTCGCTTTGTTCGGTGAATGTTTACATTGCGCTGGAAGCAGACTTTCACAGTGGTTATTCACGTAGGCCGTCCATGAATCAACGGCATTTAAGCGGTTTAACTTTTAGCTGGACAAGGTGAGTCAAGTATGAGCGCTTAATAAACACTCCTATCACCGGAAGACACTCTTACGAACTGTCCAGTGAACTCCTCTGCTTCTCCAGTCGAACGAGACTCCGTTTGCTTTGTTGGTTTAGCAAATCATTCAAGCATTCTTTCCGCGTATCCTCTACGTGCCTGCTCAAGCAGGCACACGGTCACCAGACATACTAGCTACATACAGGACCGCCCCGGCCGGGCAGGTTTACACCCGGACACAGCTGCTGCAATCTGGACTCTGAAGTGAACAGTTTGGATGAGCTGCAGCCACACACCATTCACTGTGCAGGTCTTTATAAACTCACAGGGAAAGAGGGGGTGATATAAAGGCCCTGCTGTATGAACACCTTTTTATCATCACATCGTTTGCCTATGACGTGTTCAGGGTCAGAAAAATGAATAAATGCCTGGTAAATATGAAGCAAATGAAACCTAAATACGGGAATTCAAAACGACCAACCAGACAATGATGTGCTAAATGTTTTGCCCCTTTTTGGTGATCAATCGAACTCTCTGTTGGTTCCGTTTAATTAAACCGGTGACGCAGAGCGGTAGACATGAAAAAAGTGACACTGATGTTGGTAAAATCTCATCCGTGGGACTCATTCATACATCCTAATTAGAATGCCTTTACATCAGATGTGAGTCGATGCGACTCTTCTGTATAGGTTGGCTAATAGGCTAATTGGCTAACAGAGCATCATGTTTCCAATGACAATCAGATTGGTTGGAAAAAAGACTAATTGGACATGACGAGGTTTAATCGTCGCTCAAAACTACACAGAGGGCATTATGTCTGTATAACATCAAACTTAATATACAGACAAGTAGCTGTTTCTATGCTGAAGTAGTTTTGATTGGGAGTATGTGCTCTGCAGCTTGAGACCTACATGGATGAGAAGTTCATCACCAGGGCCTTTTCAACCATGGGGGAGCAGGTGGTGAATGTGCGGATCATTCGTAACAAGATGACCGGGTGAGTGCTGAATCCACATGCTCCCCCATGTAGTTCTACTTATCTTGACTCCAAGTCGTATGTTGTCCCCCAGGGGTGCTTTGGGGTACTGCTTTGTGGAGATGGCAGACGAGGCCACTGCTGAGAGGTGTCTTCGAAAGATCAACGGCAAGTCCTTACCAGGAGCTAGCCCGGTATGGACCGCGTTTTATTATAATAACGAGCCTCCTTGTCACTCTGTGACTTCGCTGCGGGTTTTCAAATCAAAGAATGATGCATTTCATGTGTTCTTCCTGAAGCCTACAAGATTCAAGTTAAATCGAGCCACTTTTGGGAAACAGGAAACCGGGTGAGTCCACATCAAAGAATGGTCTGCGTTGACACTTGTGCTGCTTATTCATAACACAAACATCTCATAACGATCAGATGATTTGAGTCATCATCGGAGATACCGACAGATAGGAGGTCTGGAAAGAATTGAGATCCCCTTAAATTTTTGTCCCTCAAAACATTGCAGCTGTTCTCCAAAACCATTTGTCATTTTTCCCCTCTTTATTTTACATAGCACACTGCATTCATTTTTAAAAAAGCAAGACCTGTGAACATTTTCAAGATTGATTAAGAAAAACTTAAGTATCATGAAGACATCAGTGTTCATTCGATAGCAGATTTATGTCCAAAGTAAAACATGCTATTTTATGGGCCAACTACTGGTGGACAAGTCAAACAATTTCAATGCCAATGATATATTGTAGTGTTTCACACATATGTTTCCCATGTGACACACCGCTGCTGCTCTGCACGGCTTTGCCTCTCAGCTTGCAGAGGAAAAATTCTAACAAATATAAATGGGTCAATACTCCTTATCTGCCTGAAATGATGGACAATAAACCAATCAAATCTGTCATCACTGTTTTCCTATCAGCATTGGGAGCTGGCAGCCTCTGATTGTCCTTTGGTTACCGTTTCTGCTGTAGCCAGATGTATTCGCTGTTTGTTGGAGACCTCACTCCAGAGGTGGACGATGGGATGCTTTATGAGTTTTTCTACAACCGTTACCCTTCCTGTCGGGGTGGAAAAGTGGTGCTGGATAACATGGGCAACTCCAAGTAAGTGTTCACAAGGTTTACAAATGTCTGGGATGCTTGTTGCTCACTATCTCCAAACTTAGGCGGTCTCAAAGATTTTTTCTGCCACACGTTATCGTCAGAGAAATAAAGATTCCAACCACCAGTCGTTAAGCTGATTTTATGCTGTTTGTGTGTGTGTGTGGTGGGGGGGTGTTATTGTGATAATTGAATCCTGTTCGTGAACCCTGAAGTTGAAGCACAAACTCTGGTCCTAGTGGGCCGGCGTCCGAAGAGTTTTGGATGTTTGCCTGCTGCAGCACACACACCTGCTTTAAACTAGTGTGTCGTCCACCTGCTCAGCAGAAGCCTCCTAACAATCACTGAATTGATTCAGGTGTGTTGGAGCAGGCAAGCATGGAAAAGTACCGGGAAGCCAGGCTGACACGTCACTTTCACAAAGATGAAATGAAACGAAGAGAGAAGTGCTTCTTTGGTTGTAGATTGGGGGGGGGAAATGCCTTCAAGGTGTCCTTTGGTACAGTAATAATTGTGGCAAAGGAGAAGAATGTGGTCCAAGGCACTCTTATGGTCCAAACCTTTGAAACCTTGAATGGAAGCCCTGGAAAAAGTGAAAATGCACCTCCCATGGTGGAACACAAAGGCCTTCATGTGAGTGACAAACCAAGAATGAGACACAGATAAAACAAATATGTAGGTAATACCAGGAAGTTGCATCATGAGCACATAACGGAAAAAGTAACCTAAATGAGGCCAAAGAAAGAGAAAACACAAAAGATAATAAATGGCATCAAAGTGCCGTCAAGTCTGGACTACAGGTCGTACCTGTATAACAGCTGCACACTCTAATTTTAGGGAAAAAATTAATTTTATACTTGTACAGGCTGCACCGGATTATAAGCAGCAGGTATCCCACATCGCATGAAAGGTAAACGTTTCATTTAATCCAGAGTAACACAGATGCAAATTACAGATGTTATTTCAAAGAGTACCTGTTGAGAATTTTGTTGGTCTACCGTTACCAGGCAAAATTTAATGAAAAAAAAACACATTAGCCGCACCATCCTATAGGAAGCATTGCTCAATGTGTGGGGAAAAAGTAGTGGCTTGTCATACGGAATTTATGGTAAATACTATTGCGTTATGATGACAAGACCACACTGACAGCGGAGGCACGTGGCACACACACGTGTGCTCTCTATGTTCAACAGTGAGCAGCTTGGATTGCAGTTCAAAGTAACTTTAACTTTGTACAGCAGAGTGCAGAAGATAATTTTCACCAAAACCAAACCGACTGAACTAGCAGGTCTGGGCAGCTACTCGTTGCCTTCCAGAACATTCCAGTCCATATATGATATGGAAGTCATTCAGAGTCCTTTAGCAACACAGGGAACACAGCTTTGTGTCCTTGTTCCTTTCACCAACCAAACCAACTTTTCAGACCAGAGCTGCTGATGTCCGTGTGTGTCCCTGCTGACTCCCATCACATTAGATTGAGCAAGTATACCTAATGGCAAGGAGGTTTGACCTTTTTCAAAAATGTATGAATGGGGGGAAGACTTATATGGGGGGAGCCATCTGAGTGTGAAGTGTTGGAAGCAGGACAATTAAGCTTTGAGCTCAATGACATCACCTCTAACTCGACAAAGAAGGCCCGAGTGGTCAGGATGCAGTACTGCTGGTGAACTACCGATGACTGTGACAGTGGGCTCACTGAGTAATGGCTGAGAGGTGCTGTGCTCCTCTTTTTCCTCTTTAAAAGGACAAAAGAGAAGACTTTCATCATCTGAAATGACCAGCCCATTCTCCCCCTCCATGTCCTCCTGCAGGGGCTGTGGCTTTGTTCAGTTCCCAGACGAGCGGCTCCAGAAGCGAGCGTTGGACGAGTGTCAGGGTGCCGTGGGACTTGGTGGCAAACCTCTGAGATTGAGTCTGGCCGCTAATAAGTGAGTCCTTGCCGTGGTTTAGTGCTCTTTGATCTTCGAGTTGATGCATTTGAAACATGAGCACAAACCAAGTGGGGGCACTGTGTGTCTCTTCCTCTCTTTAAGTCTAAGAAACAAGCCGCAGCAGCCACAGTCGGAGAAGTCGTGGCAGTCGAGCTCAGCGTACAGACAAAACTATGACATGTACAACCAGTACCAACAGCAAGCCTACCCTGGGTACTACAACCCCTGGGGCTATGACCAGAACGGGGGGATGTATGGCTACAACTACCAGCAGTATGACTACTCCCAGTACCCTCCAGCACAGGTCAGCTCTCTGTCAAGTCGCTGCTTTGACATCATCTTCACCGCCTTTAAGAGAAGTGATATATGTAGTGACCTGTTTTATTCCGTTTTTCTCTCTATAAAGGAAAGTGAACCTGTACAAGATGATGACGATCTGGAAGGTATGTTTGAGGGACGCATTGGTTGTAACTTACAAGACATCCTAACACTGCAGTAGAGACCTGAGGACACACACACACAGGTGGAAGAGGATGTCATTCACATCGGTTGATATTGTGTGAACTGGGGATGCTGACACCCTGTCTGGACCAGACATTGTTCATAAAGTACAGCTCGTTGCACAAGTTTTACCATCAGTGTGCCGAATGATGGAAGATAAACATTACCATAATTAGTTTACTTCATGAGAAAAGTAAAGGGGTGGTGGTATTTAAAATGAAATAAATGCACTGAAATGACAAATGAGTGATTTGGAGATGAATTATATTTAGTGTATCTGTTGTGAGGAATTGGATGCACACAGTTCAACTTTTTACTCAAGAATTTTGACACTTATAAATGTTATGTTTTGATCAAGTTTTTATTTGACCTTCGACTGTTCTAAAATTGGCAAATTGCTCTGCTAAAATCCTGTTGTGTCACTTCAAAAGCTTTTGGGGGATGA
The DNA here is from genome assembly GCA_032164315.1 of Malacoctenus gilli. NCBI lineage: Eukaryota > Metazoa > Chordata > Actinopteri > Blenniiformes > Labrisomidae > Malacoctenus > Malacoctenus gilli. The sequence goes on along the minus strand of JASSRZ010000069.1, from coordinate 7,620 downwards.
AATACTGCCCCTGGTCGGTTATCTGTGCATTGCATGCTTTAGCTTGTACACTTTGGGTATTTCCAGAGGAAAACAAACCGCAGTGGGGTTCCTAAAGGGCTCCAAAACTCATTCATGAAATATGATAGATGAGGCATCATGAAGGCTGTTATCAAGCAGTCGTGCTATCAGTCTGTGAAGTCAATGTCAACAACACAACAGCGGTCATTCAAAGCCCCCTCCCTCTCTCTGTCTGTGTTTCAGAGCACAGTGTCGAGCTGGATGTGCTGGAGTCCAACAAGAGGTTCATGGAGATGAGTGAAGAGTTCTACGAGGCCCTGACGGAGTGTCACTGGCAGCCTGCAGAGTTCTCTGCAGAGCAGGACTATTTGGCCGCCAGCATCCCTGAGCCCATCACCACCTGACACAGACGATTCCTTTCATCCTCACAAAAAGAGACTCTTCATGATGTATGTTTTCTTAAGATATTAATGAAAAAAATGCATTTGTTTTTTTTCTATGACATTGTGTCCATTTCTGTATATAAACAGTAATGTCTGCTTATGAACTTAGTTTTCTGTATTGTTGGGTCATGACGTCGCCTAACAAAGCAGTGTTTTGGATTTGTCTCAGTTGCATCACAAGCTCCACGTGTGCGTGATGTTCAGCTTGTGCCCTTTTTTTTAAGCTTTCCATTAAAAGTTTTGGGTTTGAATTTTAATTTGAGTAGTTAGGTCAGAATGTAAGGAATCAACAGGAAGTGATGGTGTGATGAAGTTCCTTGGCCTGCTTGTTGAAGCATGGCAAAAGGACAACATAACTGAGCTTTATTAATGAAATAGTTTGCTTTTTCTTTTCTGACTTAAAAAAAAGAGACTGTGTTTCAGAAAGGGAAACATGATTCATGCCAGCAACCTTCCAGGTACAATCACCCATCTGGGGTTCCCACACTTCTCCTTGTATCAGACTAATCCAAACCCCATTCATTACATCACATTTATGTTTAACACCAGGAAGGAGAAAACTGCAGGAGAAGTGTTCTGGAAGCACCCGGGAGTGAGTTAGTGAGTGGGGGAGTAAGTGAACGCTGGAGAATTTACAATAGTGGCTAATTCGGTGTGTGACTGACTGACCAATGGATGAACTGATTGTGTAATTTAGGAAGTGAGTTAGCGTTCGTACATTACTGACTATTTGAGTCGATTTTTTGAATGAGTGCTTGAGTGAGGGATCAACAAATGATTGGCTGAGTGATTGAATGTGTGAGCCACTAAATTGGCGTGGAAATTATTTGTGTGCTGATTGTACGTTTCCACCTGTGTCTGGTCTGCATTCCCCTTCCCCCTTCACCTTGTCGTGACTTGTCTCCATTTAGCCTCGTGACCTCCTGTTTTATTTTGACATCAGCCTTTTTTTTCTGAGTAGCCGTGTCCTTCCACTGCTTTCATGAGTGAATACTGAGTGGATCCACTTATTCTTCCCGGCATGTGTGTATCAGGAGTCTGCATCTTCCCTCGCCCTGTGCCAGTTCATCTAATAAACTGTTCCAATACCTGGATAACTTGCCTGCTTTTTTTAATGGATTAGACTTTTTCCTTGTGGATGTGTCTTGTCTCTCCAGTGCCTTATTTTGGCCATTTTGTATCTAAACTTTCAGTTACTCTTCATTAAATATACTGCATATAAATATATTTAATCAAAAACACTTGTGGTGCAGCATGCAGGACGTATCTCCCATTTGACACTAAGAAAACTCAGATCGACGTTTGTCTCAGTGGAGTTGCTATAGCCAGCTCTCCCAGAAAGCAGGACTGGTGGTGCATGATTAATGTGAATTATCTGACATCCTCATTTGAGTTTAGCGTCTCTGACTGCCTGGAGAGACTGAGATGTCTTCTGATTCACTGGAAGAAAAAAACTGCATTAAAAAGGAAACCACACATTCAATCTTCCTGAAATGTGCCCAGTGTTTTTGACGTAGTTTGGACACCAACTCCATTAGTAAGCATTCATATGTAAGAGTTCTCTTTTGCAACATACAAATATCAAGAAAAGCAAGTAGGAAGTGATTAGATCAATACTCCACATTATCAATTTGTTTAAAAGGAGGAATAAAAAGTTAGGTGGAACTGATCAATATTGTAAAACAGGAATGAAAGACAGACGATGAATACTGGAATAACTGGTTCAACAAACACAGATGAACTGGGTGAAACAGTGAAACAAAGCCTTGCATGTAATTGTACTCAAAGTAGTACATTCCGGGTACAGAGGACCAAAGAATCAGACACCAGTGAGACATGCCAGAGTCGGGACATGCAATCAGACAGGAAGGAGGAAGAGGAGTACTCAAGTGAGACACAGCATGCAACTATGAATGAAGAATCACAAAAGACAAAAAATGTGTGAACTGACAAGTTTATTTTTTCTGAAAAAGCAGAGGTCAATACTTTAACATACTGGACTTTATATCAATGGCTAAACACTATTTTCAGAGGAACAGGTTGATAATGTTAGAATCCTACTTTTAAAGTATTTAAATCCACCTTAGTATAAGTGTGTGAGATGGAGCATGCAGAATGGTCAGCTTTGCCAAGGGATGGGGTGGGGGTGATAAACCTATGTGGTGAGTAATGAAGCAATATACTGTCCCAAACATTTGTGAGCACAGGTTAAGATCTCCGCAGATGAATTATTGAGAATCAGGTGAGGCTGTTCCAGTCTGGTAAATGAGCTTGTTGTGTGTTCAGTGGCTGCACTTGCTGTGTGTTGGGTGCAAAACCAGCCCTCATTGGCTCCCAGCCACCCTCCCGTTTGTTACCATTAAGGGTCCATGCACAAAGAGGGCAATGGAACACTGTGATGAAAGAGGGGGAGACAGAGAGGGTGGGGGGGGGTGAAGTGAAAAGTGAAGAGGCAATAACAAGATAACGGTTGAATGGAGCGACAGTGCTACTCGTGCTCTGAGTCACACTGTGTGTCATGCTGTGTGAGACTGTCCTGCCAGCATGGAGAGCCAGGAGGAGGTGCAGGGACAGACGCAGGACTGAAGGACAGGACAAGGAGATGGACACAGGAGGGACACTAAATCATATCTCCTGAACAAAGCAGGGATCAGGATAACACCCAACCAAGGGTTCCTCAAGATTTGACCTGGTGAGGGCCACTGATGCAGGTGGATGTGTTTCACACCAACTCAGCCAGACTGAGGGTCAGAGGGTATCAGGCGGACCAATCTACCTTTCAACTGTCCAGCCAGTAAATTTTGAATGTTATTGATTATTCATGCAAAGCACTTTTAGAATGATGCTTTGCTTTGGCTCCATGTCATCATCTTTTCTGCATCGCTAAATGTCTGCATTCCTAATGTTATCTATAAATTGACAAACCAAGCAATGTCTTTCACGAAGTCTCAACGTTTAACGCAACAACATTTATCTGTAATTAAACCACAATTCTTCCTTCTCCAAAATCATGGAGCACAAAGTCATTCATTCAGTCACATCTGGTCATTAAAACTCTTTATTACATACACTTTACACGGAAAAATAATAAGAATTCTATAATTCCTGCTTTAAACTACTTTGCACAAATAATCATTTGATTTATGAGAACACACTGACATACACCAACTACATGTGGCTCTGTTCCCTCCAGTTCCTCCAGTACATCGATGCTTTCAAGACTGAAATATTTTAGAAGATAAGAGTGACAAATTACACCTTCAACAATGCATTGAGGCTAAAAGAGCCTCTGCTGGACACATCTCACATGAACATGGGGACAAGTTTGGTCCTGTGGCTCTGATGCCCATTCATGATGCAGAGAATAATTAGCCAGGACATGGCTAAATACAAGGTCACATTTGCAGTATTGTCAGTTTGGCCAGCACGCCTCTTCTGGGAACTTGGGCACAACTAGCACGGCACAACTCAAGCAATCAATCATGTTTCAAGCCCACCCAGGGCCGGTAATAGAGGCACAGCTCCCCCATGGCATCAATAGCATAGCCAAGGGGGCACATAGCAGGAGGATCCCCCACCAACTAATATCTCATTATGGCCAACAAATCGTCCTCCTTCATAGCCTCCCACTTTTTGCTTCCAAGACAACCTGAGCTGACACTATCTTGGCCTACAGTATCTGACAGTTGCTTCAATAAATCCACAGGCCTGGTGAGCCTGATAAGCCACTCCAACAGCTGCTGGTTAAACAGGGGGGGAAGGGGGGGGGGTTGACTTCATGAAGTTACCCGCTGGAACTTCTTGAAGTACCCGTAGGTGTACAAGTGCCCCCACTTGAGTACTTAGGCGCAAGGTCAATTCTTTGTTAAACACAAAAGTTGGTCTCAGAGTAAATCTTCAAGCTTATTGAAAATATTGAAAACATATGAACAATGTTGCAGCAATATGAACAGCATCCTTCTACTGCTTCAAAAGCTCCAGAGGCCCGGGAAGACTGAGGCCCAATCAGACACTGGCAGATGATCACTGTTTATCAAGGCACGTGCTGCCAGGCTTCCAGTTCTGTCATTCACCTTCACAGTTTGACAGACTGACAGGCCTCTGACCATTATTGCTGTCTGTCGGTTCATTGATTCATTGATTCATTCATTGATTCATTCAGCACCGTCATGCAATTTCCTGACATTTCATTTTCAACCGTTATATGTGGACACTATTCATTTCCACTGCTTTGCTCTGTCTTGGTACTGCTGCTTGTTTCAGGCTGTTGATCTGCCTGTTTGTGTGTGTGTGTGTGTGTGTGTGTGTGTGTGTGTGTGTGTGTGTGTGTGTGTGTGTGTGTGTGTCTGTATGTGTTTGTCTGTGATTGTGTGTGTGTCTGTGATGGTCTGTGTGTGTGTGTGTGTGTGCGTGTGTGTGTGTGTGTGTCCGTTTGTGCCTATATGTCTCTGTGTGTGTCTTTCTTGGTGTTTGTCCATCTGTGTGTCTGTCTGTGCCTGTCCTTCCGTCTGTGTCTGTCTGTCTTTCTATGTTGGTCTGTGTGTGTCTGCCCATCTCTGTGTGTATGTCTGTATGCGTCTCTCTGTCAGTGAATGTGTGTCTGTTTGTGTCTCTTTGTCCATGTGTGTGTCTCCATGTGTTCATCTGTATGCCTGTTTGTGCCTGTCTTGTCTGTCTCAGACAGATAGACAGACTGTCTGTCTGTGTCTGTCTTTCCGTGTGTGTGTGTGTGTGTGTGTGTGTGTGTGTGTGTGTGTGTGTGTGTGTGTGTGTGTGTGTGTGTGTGT
>JASSRZ010000065.1:15401653-15416733 GCA_032164315.1 Malacoctenus gilli | reverse complement strand
CTTTTGTCCAAGCAAAATCTGAACTTTCTGTTCTAATTCAATAATAAAACTCAATGAATAATACAAAAACTTTATTTCAGTATAATGATCATTATCTAGAGGGCTTTGCCTGTCATATAAGCCGTACCTGATTCCAATAGATCAATTACAAGTCAAGTTATTTCTTTTTGTTCCTTCAACTTGGATTAGTGACAAGACTTTTGTCAGGGACTGTATGTCACAACTTCAGTTGCTCCTGGTTGCATGTGAAGCTGAGAGGGTATGATACTCCCCACTGTTCAGGAGCAACACTGGCCCCCACAGTTGATCAGAGGGGCCTAATTTTCTGCCTTGTCAGGTATTCATTTTGCTTTATCCTTTTATGTGTGTATACGAGTGAGCTGCTCTTCTGCCAAGGGTGAGGCTGTCGATGCTAGTTGGTGCTGATGGTGGTGGTGGGGGGCTGCTGTTGATGAAGCAGCATCTGCGATTCACTGGGGTGGATTTTTAAAATGTGCATCAAGCAATATATGAGTGAATGACAGCTCGGCACAGGTCATCAGTAGGCCAAAGAATGTGGAAAGAAACATTTCACGAGGTGAAACAACCACAACAGCAGGAGTAGCAGGACACAGCTGGGCTGGCTAGGGGCCATGACGAGCGCCTGAGACCCCATGAGATTGATGCACCATGGGGACCGCGACCCATGCAAGTCATCCCACCGAGAGGAGCTGGGCCCCATGAGCTGAGCCTTGTTTATGATGCGAGGACCCACCACCAAAAAATTTACCGGTTTCTAAAGTTTCCAGACTTAGAGACCTACTCCCTGCACCGTGGCTCAGTGGGGGTGCACGTGATGCATTAAAATGGCAGCAACAGGCAGGGGGAGATGACCCAGAGTGTTCACCTCCCCAGGTGAGCAAACTGAGTGTGGCCCTGCCTGTCTTCCCAGATGTATGTGTATGTGGTGCTCTAAAATTGGAGTAGCCTGGACTCACCAGTTGGGTGCCCTCCACTGACTGGAGAGCCCACCTGTTGCCACTGCCAATGCCACCCATTGTGGCATGATTCACTTGATGTACAAAAAATTCAACTGTTTCTATTTCCACTTCGTGTCTCTGTTGCTTTGTGGGGATAGTCCAGCCCTGACCTGGTTTTGTTTTGGCTTCACAACACAAAACCGGCAGAGTAAAAGACAAAGATTCATCTCGTTATCTTTCTCTCACAGCGATATCCGTGTCTGTGTGTGCACGAGTCGCTGTGGATTCATGTGGGTCATTGCCCTCAGTGGGTACCAACAACACAGATCTGCCTCATGCTGGAAATCACAGAGAATCAAACAAAGCGCTAACTCTGCATCCAAAGCATCTTTCTGTCAGTTCCCAGGAATCCAGATGGAAGGAGTCTATACATCACAGCATAATGCTCTGTTATAGCACATGAGCCTATGAGCCATGAATGTGTGGCTCTTTTGTGATGAACCATCACAAAAGTACATTCAACTGGGCACAGACACCACTGCCTGTGTACCTCCTTACACCACAGGACACAACAGTGTCATTGTCCCTCTGTGGTGACTGCAGAACAGTGACTTTGAACAGCTATTTCATTAACATTACACCCTCTATTTGACAATGTGATTACTTTTGTCATGGCATGAAAACCTATATGCACCAAGGGCTCAGAGCAGAGTTGATGGCAGGGCTGTCAGTGCTGCACATGATGACATGCACTGCTATGTCAGGCATTCCTATCGTCCCTTTGCATGTGACAGGAAAGTCATTCCTTGTTCACAGCAGAAAGGCTTGCACCTCATAAGCTGTGAAATCCTGCCATTTCACTCTGGTTGACCCTGATTGGCATCAAGGGGCCTGGTCAAGAGAGGCAGAGGTCATGCTTAGAGGTCATGCTGAATGATTGGTTGGCAAGAGATTCCCATGCAGGGACACAATGTACAATGGGCTATCTTCTGGTTTCAGTTTTGTTTGCTTCCCTTTGAGGTCTCAAACATGCTGCCAGCTGCCTTTCTTCTCGCTATCAGAAAGAAAAAATAAGGTTTTTTTTAACGTAGACAATTTCCGAATGCCATTGTTTTCCTTTGCTCCTCAAAAAAACTGCATCACATGAAGACCACTTCATTGAAAGCTGGTGACACCTGCTGGCAGTTTCACCTGCTGGTGATGTGCCACCAAGGTTGTGACATCACCAATCCAGAGGGGGCTTTAAGCTCCCACCCAACACTGCTTTTTGTCATAGATAGGGAAGGTACAGAGCAGCATCTTCTATGTGCACAGCTCAGAAGCACATTACTGGTGAGCAACAGGCAGCTGCTGTGCAGATGGAGAGTCTGGTTAATGGCAGTGGTTTGATGACTTTGGCTGAAACCTTTATAATCACAACTTAAACATCACAGAGCATGTTTAATGATCCCATGACCAGGAGGTTTGCAAGAGAACAACATAAAAAGCACACGTTTCATGAGAGGGGTCTTTCAAGGTAAACAGACTGTTCTGTCACTGCAGGTCACTGAGTGTCTGCTCCCAAAAATGTTTCATAAAGAGATTAAAATGCAAAGTTTGATCACATTTTTAGGTCGCCTCTGCATTCGCACCTTGTTGATTTATAGTCAATTGTTCTTATTAAAGAAAAAGACTGATATCAAGCATCATGTTGAATTATTCTTCAGAGGTAGAAAATACAATTCTCAAAATCGCAAGAGTTGTTTTTAAAAGTCATCCCTTTGAAGATACACAGCTACACATCTTAAAGTATTGCTATCTATCTGGGTAGCTGTCAGGATATGAGCTTTGGTATTGGATGGAAATAAAAATGAATGGAATCACAAAGTTTTTATCTGTTTCCAGTGTTGGGGTAGTTACAAAAAAAAGTAATCCATTACATATTACTCATTACTTTTCAAACAAGTAATCCTGTACATTACTGAAATACTTTTTAAAGAAAGTAACTTAGTTACATTACTAGTTACACTACTGCTGCTGTGTTCTGAAACGTCATACCTGAAATGCAGGGTCATGTAAATTCTAGGTTTAAAGTCCAACATCAAGTTACCCTAATATGCCCTATATGTCAGGTTTTTGCTTTCCAGACCAAAAACTAGGGGGGAAAAAAAGGATAACACAACATACAATAAAAACAATATTTTCTCTTGACAGCTTTTTCAACATCTTTTCTAAAGAATGTTGAAAAAATTGACAAGCATTCAGATTTATGTCAAAATAACTATGCAGTAAACTTCTTACAAATAATCTCTTCCTATCTCAATGTAAACAATATTGAAAATAATATAAATAAAATAGCATACCATGCTTTACATCAATCTGTTTGTTGATAAATTAAATAATTACAAGAACTCTTTGGCCTTAACCTCAAAATGAAATCATCTGAGAATAAAACAACAAACAAAAATGCATGGCATTCAAGGTATGACTCAAACTAAGTATCTGCAATCACTGTATCACCATACAGTATTAGGCTACAATCTAACACACCTGGTCATGGCTTTACATCTTCCATCTCAGTTGACACATGTATCAAAAAAGTGGTTGTACCTCATGAGAAGGAGTCTTTCAAACCCTTTGTTGGACAGTCTATTCCTTCTTGGACTCAGCACAAGCACGGCTGAAAAGTCTCTCCACTGGTGCACTAGAAGGTGTTGCAGTGTTGTACTTTATGGAGAGAGTCTTTATAGTGGGGAAGTGGTTCAAGATCTCCATCTCTGAGCCAGATTTTAAATAATTAATAATTTCTGTTTTCAGCGTCATAAGGAGTTGCAATTTCCTCCTCGCCAAAGTCAAAAAAGTCATTCACACTGCTGCTGGGGAAAGGGTTCTTCTGTATTGTTTGTGCATACTGATCATCATGATGTGCTGCTCGACACTCAGTGGTCAGCAGTGTCTTCCCTGCTTCCCTTCTGTCCTCTTTTTTCAGCCATCTCAGTTTGAACTTTGGCAGTGTGATAGTTGCAAGGAGTGCCTCTTTGCTGTCTATTAGTGGTCCAAATCATGCCTTGATGGCCTGCAACAAGGATAGCAAAGTTGTTTTATTATTTTTGTTTTTAATAAGAATTTCATATGTGTACTGAGAGGAGTTCATTTGGCGTGGGCTGACATTTTCTAGACAGGAGGACGAACATTTAGGGTAAAAGTGTGACAAGCACCATAATATTTCAAATATTAGGGAGCAGGATTTTCTAAGCAAAGCCTATTACATGTTTGGGAGGGAAATACATATGACATCAAAACCATTAATGCATTAAGTTTTGTAATATATTGACATATCGTCCAGGTCAAGCATTATGTGATTCAATACAACTGCATGACTAAATTGAAATTCAAAGTAATGTTTACTTAGATGTAAAACAGACCCACCTCTATTATGGCATCAGGGAGGGCTGCTGTCATCTTGATGAGACCTGGTTTTTGCGCCATTGTCCTTGTCATCAAAATCACCAGAGTTGGTAAAAGTATTCCATAGAGGCAATTATCCTCGCCTTGCAGAATGTCTAATGCCATGGTGATTGGTTCCATGACTGCACTGTATTCTTTGAGGAATTGATATTCCTTTTCAGTGAAGGCTTTAATCTCCAGTTGACTGCACAGTGTGTTCAGTGATTGGAGGGGAATTTTAATGATGTGGGACAGAGCGTCATGAAATGAGTTCCATTGTGTTGATGTCGGAACCACAAACTTTCTTTTACAGAGTTCCTCAACAAATTCAGAGGCTACATTCGAGCGACTGGCTTTAGTCCACAGGGCAGAACACTTTCCAGTTGCACTTCGATATACAGTTTTTGAGTCAGGATTTGCCATCAACCATTTTTTTTACATCATTTGGAGCAATCAAGTTCAATGGGGGAAGCACATCTAAAGTGAGGTGGTAGAAAAAACTGTCCCTCCGTATCATTTTACCCACTACACACCACTTCTTCAATATCTGTAAACACTGCCTTCTCCTCCTCATCCACCTCTTCCTTCTCCCCATCTGACATTTTGCACTCATACATCTTGAACACCTTAACAAAGTTGGAGCCAGTTCATATGACGAGTATCCCTGCTCAATTTCACTCGCAACAACATCGTAAGTGTGATGGCCCTTAATTCGTTTACAAGCAATTGCTGCTTTCTCGTGCCGAAAATTATCGGGGTTGATCCAATGGGCTGTCATTCCTAAAAAGCTTTTATTGCAGGTGGTCCAAATGTCAGCAGTGGTTGACACATATTCTAACGTGTCAAATGTCTGCTTCAGCTGTGTTTCCATCTTTTTGTAGCACTGGTCGGGACGGTCCGCTCCCCATTACCTGTATTTTCCCCATTATATTTCTGAATGACGGTGATTCAACTGTCGAAATAGGGAGCATTCCCTCCACAATGTAAGAGGCCACAAGTCTATCGAGTTCTTCTTTTGTTACCTGGGGTTCCTTGAACTCGAGCCGCCGTTGTTTAGGCGTCGGCATGGTCGCTTCAATTTCACTATGGGGGCTTTTCGCTACGAGTTTTGTACCACCATGCTTTCGTTGAAAATGCTTGGACAGGCTTTATGTGGAATTGGCCAGAGTGGACAGATGTTTTTGACCAGGGCAAAGTTTACACTTAACAGTCACATTTTTGTCCCTTCGTGCAACCAATTCAAAGTACTGGCTATATTTCCAGCCATCCAGACATGTCCTTATTGTGAGAGCTGTCGCTTCACTGCCTTTGCCCCTCTCCTCCATGGCACTGAACCGTTTCTTGTCGGTGTTCTGAGGATGCCTTCATGTCATGTGGGAAATTAGGCACTCGGTTTGAGGTTTCATGTTGAATAGGATGTCATTAATGTAATGACTTTGCGTCGTTTACAGTAATTGTAATGTCATTACAGTGTTTGACACGGTAAAGGATTACATTACTATGTTGCCAAAATTGCAATCCGTTACTTTTGTAATGCGTTGCACCCAACACTGTCTGTTTCCCACCATGTTCTGCTTTCCTGTGTCTCTTTCTTTGCTGTCTGATGTTGTTGTTCCAAGGTGTTTTGTTGACTGCTGTTGTCATTGTTGAAGTGTTGGGGACAGAAAGGTCAAGTGTGGCCTGTACTAAATTTGAGGCAAAAAGGGCAAAATGTAGTGACCATGGTTCTGTCTGAGAACTTTCTGAAGTACAAACAGAAGCATTTGGGTTCAACAAAGGAAGAAGGGGTTTCAACAGGAAGGAACAAAAATTATGATCACAGTTCAGAACGGAGAGACCACCCTTTCCCTTCGTCCTCTGTAAGGTCGACTGCTTAGGAAGTGGCCACTCGCCAAAGCTACAGGAGCCGTTTTTAATAAAGGCTTCTGTGGCTCTTGTGGTCCAGTGTTGAGCCCACTGTGGCCCTGACATACCACCATCCTGATTAGCAGGCCTGCTCTCACATTTATGAGAGCAGGCCTACTCAAAGGAGAAAGCAAACTGTCATGCACATTAGGAAGAGACAATTCTCAATGTGCCCTCTTTGTTAGGCAGCATTCCCACCAGGTTTTGCATACAAAATGACATTTGCACGTGCAAATCTTTCATAGCTCACACTTGGATTTGATAAAGATGTAGAAGTTGCTGTGATCAAACCATTCAGCTGCATATGACATATATTGCATTGTCTTTACAGTGGGTGGAGTCACTCTGGCGAGTGAGAAGATGCCTTTCATCCACACTGTACAGGGATTATTCAAGCCATGCAGCCAGCAACAGAGCTGCCCCTCATCCCATAATGAAGGCCTTTATTTTACCACAGCGTACAGCATCATGTACTGCAGCACACACAGAGCGCCTCTGTGTGGCACCTGTCACTACACTGGACTTGCATGTACAGAAGTCTCATTATCATGCTGACCAGTCAGACTGTAAGCCTGCAGGGGCCCAAACAGCTGAGCAAACTCTTATTAAATTCAGCAGGACAAGAATCTCTATCCTGTTTCTGGGTGTCGCTTTGTACTTGGATGCCACAACAGCATGGGGGTGGGGGGGACTCAGATTCCTATTTTTTTGGTTTCTTTTCCCTCGTGAGGCACAAATGCAAAGGCCACAAACCCTTGAATAATACAGTCGATGCATGCTGAGGAACAGTGAAATTCAGTAAATTTATTGCTGAATTTGGCAATTTTTTGAACCATTGAGACAACTTTTTGTCAAAAGTAACTAGTGAAAACAAAACAACTTTTTTAGGTGTCAATTATACACAATAAAAAAGGGAATGACAAAACATGAAAACCAGAAAAATTCTAACTTTGGCTCCAAAAAAATCTTAAACCAGAGTAACCTTTTGACCACCCAGCTCGCTATGATGGAGTGATGGCCAAAATACCCCCCTTATCTCCATTCAAATGAACATGAAGGTGAAATAAACATTCTGATGTCGAAAAAAAAAAAGAAAAAAAAAGGAAACTGTCTAGGGTCAAATATGACTTATAAAACACACACAATGAATGCAGGTTTTTTTTATTTTAGATTTTTTTTTATATTAAAAAAAAAAGAAATCAGTTGAATGAAAGACAACCGTGTCTTAATCTACCCCCCCCCCCCCCCCGAGTTTTAGATTTTGAGTGCCCTCGAGGGGTTTTTTTTCCGAAAGCAAACTTGCAATTTTTGTCATTGGCATGCGTTGGAGCTCGTATGAATGGCAACCCTTTTAGATGATACCCCTTGAACAGCTTGAAAGTCAACAGCCTGATCGTCAGGTTGCACATTAAGGTCTAAACTGAATGGTGTAGATCTTTCTCCATCTTTTCTCAATAAGGGTATGTAAAAGAGTTCATCTTCTGAATCTGTGTTGTCATCCTTTCTGCTGTCCTCCTTAATTTTCTCTTTGCTTCTCTCATTGGTTGATACTCTGAATCCAAACAGACTTTCTCTCCCAAGACCAAAACATGATTACGATGAAGGATCTTGACACGACCATCACTATCCTCTGGTTTCAGCTGAAACATAGGTAAGATTGACACTTGGCTCTCGACAAAACAAGGTGTAGAACCCCAGCAGTCTGCATGTTTATGTTTTCCCTAGAAGCCAAGATGATGAATGAGCACTCGTCTCCAGGTAAGAGTTGTGTGAATGTGACCTTGCAACCATATCAGTCTTCTTTCAGTTTTCTTTACAGGTAAGGTCACTTGATGTTCCGAAACACAAGTCAGCAGGCATCCTGGCTTCACGCCCGAACATAAGATAAGAAGGCGGAAAAACCAGTAGCTTTGTTCGGCGTGCAGTTGTCAGCGTGGACGAGGTGTGAAATGTGTTAACTCCAACGTCTTTTCTCACTGGACCCAAGGGTTCCTAGCATATTTATCAGCGTTCAATTGAATCTCTCAAGCTGAAGAGGTTCCTGAGAATGATATGGAGAGGTCCTTGATTTCTCCACACCAAGGGACCTCAGTAGCTCATGAATGAGACAACTTTCAAAGTCTCTTCCCTGGTTTCTGTGCATGTGTTTTGGGAAACCATAATGGATGAAATACAGTACTTTTTAAGCAGAACTCTGGCCACGGTTGCAGCTTTCTGGTCTTTGGTGGGAAAGGCTTGTGCATACCGGGTGTACTGATCAGTAATGACTAAAACATTTTCGGAGTTGCTTTGCTCTGGCTCGATGGATAAAAAATCCATGCACACTCAGTCTATTGGGCCATCACTCTGTATGTGAAAAAAAGGGGAGCCATTCTTTTTGGGAGTGTTTTCCTTTTAATACACCTTGCACAGTTTTTGTGTTCCTCCACATCAGACTTCATCTTGGGCCAATGAAATCTTTTTTTAATGAGCCCATTGGTTTTGTCAGTTCAGAGATTTCCAGAATCATTGCGGAGATTTTTTGGATGGATGTAATGGCAAGCACAGCAGTGATAGTCAGTCTCTGTTTCAACCCCTCGAAAGCAGCTTTGCATTTTTCATCTCACTGATGTTTAAATGGCTCTGATGGATTAAGATAGACCTGGTCTGGATTCTTCTTTGACCTTTTTGTAAGGGGGTGTGTAACTTGACAACAGTTGAGTCAGGGGAACTGCGACTTTAACGTGGTCTTTCACAAAACATCTATAATAGCCGCAGAGGCCGAGAAAGAATCTCTCGTCAGCTATAGTGGTTAGTTTGGCCCATGTGGTGACTGCCTCAGTTTTCCTCGGATCTGTAGACACTCCTTCTTGTGATACAATGTGGTCAACGTAGGAAACTGAAGGTTGACAAAACTGGCATTTGTCTACTGACAACTTGAGGCCCTCCTCTTATAGGCGGTCAAGCACTTTTAGTAGTCGCTGCACATAATCGCTAGAGGATACAGTGCAAATAACACAAAAATCCCGGACGAGCCACCAAAAATATAACCCTTTTACCACCTTTTACCATCATTATGATAAAGGAGTGATGGCCCAAATATCCCCTTTATCTCCATTCAAATGAAAATGAAATTAAAAGAGACATTCTGATTTAAAAAAACTGTCAAATGTCAATTCTAACAAATAATTAAAAACACACAATGTATGCAGTGGGATTTTTTTTGGGGGGGGGGGGGGGTAGATTTTTTTGGTATAAGGAAAACACAAACCAGTGGAGCGAAAGACAACCGAGTTTTAGTTTTTGAGTGCACTACCTTCGTCCTGCAGCTGCGCTTTTCTTCTATGCTTCCGGTCCAAGGTAGTACACATAATGCATTATGGGAATCATGGGGGGTTTATTTATACTTTTCTAAAGCAAACTATGAACTCCTTAAAATCTGATAACATTTTAACCTTATGCAAAAATATGAATTTACACAAAGCAATTTTAACTTTTTTCCATGTAGCAACCACAAACAAAACAGTGCTTTGTTCTGTAGAAACAATATTTTTAACAAAATATACTATTTTACAAAATCAGGTTACTACACCAGGAACTAAATAAACTTCCAAACACAGTGAGTAACAGATAAAATTAGACAAACCGTTTGACGGTAACTCCCCTCAATATCCAGACCCCCAAATGTCCAGTGGGAAAATTAGTCTTTTCATAGTCTCTGATGATTGAGCGATCCACAGTCTGGCCGTGAGGACCCAACAACACCCCTCCAGCAGGGCTGTAGTCAAGTCCACCTTTATCGAGTCCATGACCAGTCCAAGTCCAGGCTTGTCGAGTCCAAGTCAAGTCTGAGTCCACAAAGGTTCGAGTCCAAGTCAAGTCCGAGCCCATCTGATACGAGTCAGATGAGATCAAGAGCAAACCGTGAGACAGAAACAATATCTGAGATATTGTGATGCTTGAGACAGTCTGTCTTGAGCTGCTCTAAAATGTACAATTAACCAAAAGAAATGCCAGGGTAAAAACACTGCAGGATCAAATTTCATTATTATACTCAACACTCTCCTTAGATAGTATGCTATCCTGACTTTGAATAGGAATGTAAAAGTCTAAAATTAACCTTTTGTGTGCAGATAAACAACATAAACATTTTCAAAAACATTATTGCCACTTGGACTCAAGTCCTACAGCCATGTCCATCCATCTGAGGTAGAGGAGAGGGCTCAGTGGTCGAGATACAGAGAGGCTTGACTCTGCCTAAGTGAAAAGTCAGGTAGACTCTGGGCAGCGGGGTAGATGCAGGCGTGCCGAGGCGGGACTGATGATCTTGGTGACTTAAAGGGACCCACAAACTGGGAAGAGTGTTTCCTGTTGGGTTGAGTGAAAGGATGTTAAAAGAGCAGAACTCCTTTCAGAACCGTGATACATGTTGGTCAGCCAGTCAGAGATGATGTCCCTTAAAGATCCATGGATCCAACACTTGCATCCTCATTACTTTGGCTGATTGCCTGATCGTCCTCCAGAATTGCAGCCTAACAAAACCAAAACAAAGGAGTAAATCACCCAATCAAAAATGACAAACATCCAACTGATTAATGCTAATTTTTTTTCGAATCAAATCCAAATAATGGACAAGCTCACCATTGTTTATTTTTTAGAGACATGTCCAGTGCGACAGCGGTATATGAAGAAGTGAATGTGCACTTTTCAGTCTGCTGGTGCTTTCCAAGGGTCACCCACTCTGTTTCTCTGTGGCGGCAGGGGGGGCTGCTCCTGCTCTCTGCCCACTTGCCTGTTCTGCTCTGTGGTCCAGTAAGGCAAAGTATCAATGTCTGCAGAGTGGCTCCTTCTCCTGTGGTATACGGCCAGAGCGGGGGAACAGTGTGGGAGTCGCTGTCTGCCTGTGGGCCAGGGAGTCACTTGTAGCGCTGCCATCATTCAGCAGTCTGCACACCAGCAAGCCTCAGGAGGCTGTTGTGTTTCAGCTGTCATGCTCCACAAAGCCACTGTCTATTTGAAGTGACATGTAATTTGGAAAGGGGGTTTATCTTATTGTTTCCTTTTGAGGTACAAGAAGTGGACATTTATTTCCAGGGGTCAGCCAGGTTCAATTGATTAATAATGGTTGGATCAGTCATGAGTACAATGAATCAGAGGAGCCACATGTGACCTCAGTAATGGTCCCTATTGACTTCCATTGGAAATGGCTGTTGTTATTGTTGATAACACCGATGCCGCACAACAAACATCATCATCATCCTCATTATGTCCCAGTGTAGAGAACACAGCTTGTGTTTAAAAAAAGGAGAGAGACTGTAATGTAATCAGAATGCTGTTATAGGGTTTGATGGAGGCATGTGAACCTGGCTCGCTAAAAGCAAGGCCAAACCACTGAAGTGAGCTTGAAGTGGACATTCAGATTCTTTTTCCAGGTTTTCACAAATTTGTTTCTTTATGCATGAAACTTTAGTTCTGCCAACTTGCCAAGTGCGCTTCCAAGACTCAGTCCTTTGCAATTACACATTTGAAATACTGAGGAATCTCTTTTTCTTGGAAACACCTGCTAAAGAGCTTCAACATGTTTGTCTGTACAGTGAACACATTTGGGTCCGATTCAAAATCAGTCACACTAAAAAGCAAAGAACAGAAAACTACAGAGACAGCAAAGAGCCTGCAGTGATTTGGTAGCCCAGGTTCTGTCTCGAAAGGAGGACCACGAGGAGTCCTATGAGCATTTCAGAATGACCACTGGTTGCTGAAGACAGCTTAGTCATGTACAAAAATCAGGTCTTATTGTGTTTATGAAACCTCTGATGTGATAAAGTAGGAACCACAGTTTTTACAACTTGTACCAGTATTGACAATGACCTTCTTTATGGCTGACTGTTTCAAAAGTGTCTTTGTGTCCTTGGAGATTATGATGAGTGACGCCTGCAATAAAAACCTAAACAGCCTCAGTTAGTGCAAATGGAAAAAGAGATGGGATGATTTCTTAAAGGGGGACTTTTGACACAAAACATCATTGTGTCACCTGGAAATTCCTGCTCATTTAAAATTCCAACATCAGCGGCTCCGTCAGGCTCAGGGGAGTCAGAGATGCTTTACTGCCATTCCTTTAAAGCAAAATGTCAGATGCAAGAGTTTTCTGGATGTGATCACGCCCCTCAAAGACTGAGGGTGGCCTATGGATCAAAGTGACAGCAATGGGCCATCCCGAGCAGTCACCGGTCACATTAATTTGCTTAATGTCTGCAGACATCTGTTTAACGGGGAGCCTGTTACTCCGTCCTACCTAATCAGAGTGTCCCTCTGGGAAATCCTCCCGATGAGTTAAAGACGCCATCAAATAGCATCATCCCCCCATCCATGGGACGCTCCCTCATTACTGGAATGAGGATTTCAGGTAGAAGTGATGATCAGACACGTCCTGACAGCCTCCTCATTTCTGATCTCTTGGGAGGAAGACACTCTGCTAACACAGTTTTACCCCGATTTGTTTTGCTGTAGCTGTAAGACCTTTCAGACAGCCAAGACAATCCATGCCGGTGAGCAGTCTGCTTGAAACTGCCTCACAAAACACTGCATACAAACCAGAATATTACTGAGCAGCACCTTGAATCCCTGTTTAAGTTGCAATTGTTTTCAGGCTTTCTGAAGCTGTTTGAGAAGCTTTCAAATGTGAATGACGCCCAGTGTACTCCAACAGAAAGACACATAGTTTCAAGGTGTGTTTTGTACAGATGGAGCCATATCAGAAGAAGGTTCCAGCAATTAGTGACGAATCATTCTGCACAGTGTCACTACTTGATTGACATCACATGACTGGTTTGTAACACAAAAGTGCAGCTGGTCCACCATCAGTCAGAAGTAGCCTGCTGGCATTTTCAAGAGTGATAAACAACAGACATTTTAAATATTTTTAAAAATTTGACAAAATGTTAAGAGTACTTGTTAGAACTTTAGATTTACTTTCACTCTTACACTGGACTTCATTTGATCTTGTATTCCCATTTAGTCTACATATTTTGAGAAAATAAACTTTGTCATGCTTCTGTTAAGTCGCACTCTATGTGAGTCTCTAAAGAGTCAAAGCTGTTCAACGTGACTGCACAAACTGTGTCCACAGCACTTGCGGGTAATATCAGTCTGCTGTGAGAATCAATGACTTTGGTTCTCACCTGTGAACACATTAAATACAGTACTTTCCAGTACTGTATACACGATACAAATGACCTGTGTGACTCAGCGTGTACTTTAAAATTATGTTTTTAACCACTGGTTTCTTTTCCAATTTGATAACTTAACAAAATCTTTGATAATCTGTCTTGAAACAATTGACACTTAAATTACAAGTCTGCCGTAGTTTTTGGTGCATTAATTGGTGGAACACTAGAAATCTTCAGAGATTTGAATACATCTTTCTTGAGCATGTTATTCCTCCTTCCTTAATTGGAGTAACAGTGGCTTTTATTGTGTTTACATGCTGAAAGGATCGGAACAATTCCTCTCTTTGAACTGGTAGTTGTTTTCATTCAGATGTGGCTCCAGACAGGTGACAAGACTTATCTGTTGCAACGCCATCTGACATGGCCCGAAATCAACAGCTTTTGTCTACCAATGAGAACAAATGTTGCGGCAACCCTAGCAGGGTGTTTAGGTAGTGCAGTGAAGTAAGGTTAGCAGAAGAGACCAAACTTCTGAAAGAAAATACACAGAGGCAGTTTAACCTAGCTGAGCCACAAACAGAAAGCAGGATGGCAAAGGGAAGTGAAAAGGCTCTGAGGCAAGCTGAAAGTGGAGACAAACCTGCTACTGGTAAGGTCAAGCAGCTTTGTCCTCCACCCAGCACCAATGTACATGGGAAATATCTTAAAAGATCAGTTTGGAAGTCAGTTGAGCGTTAAAAAAAAAAAACCCTCCTTGATGCAGTATATGTTTGGCCACCATTATTCTGCAATACCCCAGTATGATGTAAGGGGGTTGACCTTTGTGCAGCTGTAAGCCAGAGGGGCCACATTTAAAGCGCCAATCACTGCTCCTTGTTTCTTAACATGACTTTGTCTGTTTCTGAACTCTTTGCTGAATA
Organism: Malacoctenus gilli; assembly: GCA_032164315.1. Taxonomy (NCBI): domain Eukaryota; kingdom Metazoa; phylum Chordata; class Actinopteri; order Blenniiformes; family Labrisomidae; genus Malacoctenus; species Malacoctenus gilli. The sequence goes on along the minus strand of JASSRZ010000065.1, from coordinate 15,402,378 downwards.
TCACTGAGCCACTTTGAGGAGTTTAAGTTTCCAGGGGCTGGAAAAACAGAGCTCAGTGGCTGCAACAAATTGCTGACTCAAATTGTTACAACTGGTAAATAACTATTTTTTATTTTGGCCTTTCTTCAAAATATTCCAAGTTTGCCTTTTGTTAATTAGCCTGATGATAGAATCCACAGTTTGTGATTCGTGACAGAGCTTTGGGTCATTTGGCCAAAGGACCTGTCACAAGGGGTTCGGATCCAAATACACGCCGGACCAGAGCTCAGGTCAATGATGTTTATTAAACCCGACAAACAGGTAGCGGAGACGTCAGGACAGGAGCGGGGGACAGGACCGGCAGACGAGGGCGACGCAGGTGAAGCAGAGGAGTGGTCGAGAGGCAGGCGTGGGTCGGAACCAGCAGACGAGGGTGACGTAGGAGAAGCAGAGACGTGGTTGAGAGACAGGCGGTCGGCAACAGGGGAGCTCACGAGGAAACACAGAGGAACGCTGGCATGGAAGCGCAGCTCACGAGGAAACACAGAGGAACGCTGGAATGCTGGGTCGGAACCAGCAGACGAGGGTGACGTAGGAGTAGCAGAGAAGTGGTCGAGAGGCAGGCGTGGGTCGGAACCAGCAGACGCGACTGGCAGAGGACGGACGAGAGGATCCGAGGGACAGGCGGTGGTCGATACCAGGGAGTCAGTCCGAGGGCAAGGGAAACACGAGGAACGCTGGAATGC
>JASSRZ010000065.1:15381558-15401553 GCA_032164315.1 Malacoctenus gilli | reverse complement strand
TTCACTCCCAAAACGAATAAACAGTCTTCTTTACTTGGCGCAGGTCATCTTGTTGCTTCCTCCACTTCTGCACCATTAATTCATTCATTTTAAATTCTCTCGCTGCTGCTCTACCCCCGTGTTCTACTGCGTGAATGATCGCCTTGAGTTTAAACTGCTCACTCCTCGGCTGGCCACAGGCGGTGGCGGCGGCCGCGGCAGCAACAGCCGCGCTCACGCTGGCGCTGCTCGGTCGCCGTCGCCTCGCGCAGTCATATCCCAGCATGAACCGCGCGCTTGAAGTCGGCGGCTGCTTACAGTAGTTGCAAGACCTGTCATGGCTCAATATTGGCCCGTATATAAGGCGCTCCGGACTATGAGGCGCACTGTCAGCTTTTGAGAAAATTGTAGGTTTTTAGGTGCGCCTTATAGTGCAGAAAATACGGTACATGTGTGCGGTACTTTACAAAAAATCTCCCTGGCATATCAAGATCACAGACAGGCTTTGTGTGAGCAGATGGAGGAATGAGAGACCTCATTCAAAGTAAAACCAATTATCAGATTGTTTTTCTCCTCCTGATTCTATCTGGATTTAATGTATTGCGGAGAGCAGAAAACCATATGAACTTTGTTTTTTGCAAGCCACAGAGAGGAGGTTTTGAACTTATTCAAAAGCAATTGTTTTACTTGTGTCATTGTTGACACCTCTCAGGCTCGAAGCAACACTGCAGCATGAAAATCAGCCAGCTACCAGTGACACAAAACATCTGGCATCATGAATATTTATCATCACGACATAAGTAAATATGGAGCAGTCGTCTTCTCTGTTGCTGTGTCTGCTGGGAGAAACAGAGAAGATTGATTTGTATCACATTAGTTGTGTATCATTGGCCCAATGTGATGACATTCATTGTTTGTTGTGCTTCAGTGCTGCAACCAGCCTGCTCAGTTTCCAATCACACTGAAGGGCTCGAATTGCAACTTGAACGGGCATCAATTGGATATTGAGATGTTTGATGTCCAGTCCTCATTCACAGCTTTCTTTGACTTCCAACAATGACAGCATTTTACAATGCATCAACAGAGCTTTCTGTGTGCTTCTGAGAGGAGTCTTCTTCTCCAACTGTGTTAAGAGGGCCACCAAACACTATCTCAAATGGACTTTTGGTGGAAGTTGTAAAGTCTTCTGTGAACCAGTGATGTGTTATCTTCACATTTCTTGACACATTATTCAATTTGTTCTAAAAGAACGTAAAGGTGTTCACAGCACTGTCCCTAAGCTTCCTTCTCAAAAATGGAATGTGCATGCCAGGTGAAATCATCCGCAGGGAAAAAAAATTCTGGTTCGTAGCTTTAGTGCAGGTTTAAGTTGTGCTGATGAAAAGGAAGCATGGGAAGCCCTGACACACAAAACAGTGGAAGAGAGGACACATGACACATTGGATTAAAATAATTTTTTTTATCCTAAATCTGCCCCCCCCCCCCAACACACACACACACACACACACACACACACACAAATAACTGACTGGTGTTTTGACAGCAAATAATTTAAGACAGAATTTGATTATAGCCACAGGAGGCACAAAGACTGAATGCAAACAGCCCACATTATGATGCAGTTGTGTTTAAATGTAGGGAAATTTTGGACACATTATCGTACAAGTTTTCTGCTAACCATCCAAGGAGAGATGGATGTATTTTTTTGTGTTTTTCTGTCCCTTGGCATCAAGGTTTATTCAGGGGAAAACATTATTATGACACAACTGCTGCACGATTCATGCAGTTATCGGTGTGAGGTCGGCGCATCAGTGTCGTCATGGGAAATATGACATTCTCAGGTGGATTATGGAAAAAACAAAAACCTCAATCCTATTAAGATAGCAATATCTCAATTTATTCTTTATTAGTTTAATCATCCCACCCTACTCCTCCAGTAGGCACTGCTGGATTTTGGACACTGACATGCTGGCACCAAGGCAACAAATTTCTTTACTCCTTCATGGCTGCTATTGCAGAGCAATAAAAAATTTACTTGATTGACGTGAAAGTGTATCAAATTCTTTTTAAATAAAAAAAAAATCCATAAATTACCGACAGTAAAGAAAAATAAGTAAAAATCTGGGTGAATTTTCTGTGTAATTTCATATTTCAATCAACTGCATGAAAGAAAAGAGATGAAATGTGTTTCAGAGTTCTCAGAACTCAGATTAGTGACAAAAGTATAAATAACCCCTCATTCGCAAGGAGAAAAAAAAACAAAACAGGTTAACTGTGGGAATTCCTTGTTATTAGGTGGTGGGGGGGGGGGGTCTTTCCTAAAATATCATAAAGTCATCATGGCAGTTCAGCCATTCCTGTAACAAACTTGTTCTGTAATTGCTGCTTACTTCTGCTCAGCTCAACAAGTATTGCAGGATCAGTTCTCACTTCCCAACAATGTCAAGTTACAAAAACACTCAATCTTCTGTAAAACTTTAAAGAAGCAGATTTAAAGTGGCTCTATTTTACACATTTTGGATGTCTTTGTCTTCGTATGCAAGTCCACAATGAGAGAAATTCATCAAGCTCTTTTTCTCAAACATCGTATTTCATTATATCTCGATCGTCTCCTTCAGCCCTAGTAGACCCCCCTTTAGAAACAAGCAGAATGACGCCCTTCCGCATTAAGCCCCACCCCTACAAGATGCCTCTGATTGGATAACAGCTGCCAGCAGTTGTCGGGAGCACGCCCATACGCCCAGCGTAGAGAAGTTGTCCAATCACTGAGCCCTCCCCCCCTTGTGATGTCAGTGAAAAACTGATAGGAAAAAACTCCCTGAAACAGACCGTTTCTACCACCATCGAAACTGAACGGAGAGGCACGCGAGACATCTCAAACATGAGTTTAAGTGAAAAGAGGGGGCGCTACACACTTGTCTGAATGAGCTTTCAACACTATTACACTGTGAATAGCTTAAAAAAAGTCAAAATAGCATAATAGGACTCCTTTAAAGAAAAAAAAATGTTCTTAAGATCAGCACTTGCTCTTGGTTTTTAAGTTTCTGTTCTGCAAGCTACTAATAACTCCTGCTGTCAGCAGGGGGTTCTGAAGGTGTGACAGGTGGTAGCGGCAGACCATCCTGATGGACAGAGGATTTCAGGGAGCATGACGTTCACTTTGACTGCTGCTGGGAATGGCAGGGTGAAACAACTGAAAGTAGGCTGGACTACGTAAGAAGCCTTCAAAAGAGCTACAGAAGATGAGAGCAGGAGGGAAAAGATGGATAAAATAAACCTGACTTTGTGTGTTGTGTATGAGCTCATGCACTGAAAATAATCTAGTGATCTTCCTTCTTAGCTTATGAAGAGAGACACTCCGACAGAGAGAGCCCCCCCATTTGTATTAGTTACTGTGTTTCCATAAGCCCTGCTTTTACTTTTTCTGGAAGTAAAACAACTTCTGTCAATTCCATATTTTTGTGTTTTTTTCCTGTTGCAAAGAGAAACATTCTTTTTTAATCTGTAAGAAATTGTGTAAGGTTTACAAGAGAATGTACAAAAAAGTAGAAGCACTCATTTAAAAAACAAGGAAAATATCTATTGAGTTGTCTGTTCCGTTGTCCACAACCAACAAACCTGTTGACACATAATGTACATGGACACAGTCAAGGACTATTTAAGTAAAGATTTAGGTGGTCCACCACAACACGGACCAATAAGGGGTTCCAGAGACAACTCCTGTTCTCCACAAAGCACTGGCTTCCTTTTTATTTTAGAATACATTAATGGTATACTAATGTGTATTGATGCATTCATGTGGAGAACCCACCCCACCCCCACCCCTCTCCTTCAAGTCAGGGGGCTTGGTGCATCAGGTCATGTGATTGATTGCATGTGCCATGCTGGTTGTGCTCCTGTGGCCTGGGGTCCTTGCTGGACCTCGATTGTTGAGTGTGGCTGTGGAGCGAGGGGTCCTCTTGATAGGGCCCGCCCGCCCCCTTCCCCCACCATGCACTGTATGATCACTTCTTTCACCTCTGCTTCCATCCACTGCACCTCCTCCTGGCCTCTGGCACTGAGAATAAAAGTTTCACAGAACATAACAGATCCACTCAGAGACACTGTTGGGAATAATGGAGTTAAAAACAGCACAACTCAAGCTGATATTTTTCAGAAACTGGTGATCTAATTCATTAGTATTTTAAATTGTACAATGCCATTACAAACAGTAACATGTGGTGTTTTATTATGCACTATAGAACAGCTTATATCCAACTGGCTCAGTAAGCCAGACAGGGGACTCATTGTAACTCCTTGGTGAGACGTGGCAGACTCACAGGTGATCAAGACTGGCTCAAGGTGAAGTCCAATTTCACAGTAAACCAGTCAGTGCCACTTGGGCTCATTACAAAACATCAGTGTGTCACAATCAGCCACACAGGAGAAAGAAATGCAACTGTAGCAAGTCTGGAGCCTGCTGAAGTACACAAGGAACTTTTTGGTTATTAGGGCTACTATGTCACTGTAGTTCAGGTTAGTGCAGTGACCTCATCAGCCCTTTGTTGTGCTGGAATATTTCTGTTGTTTGCTCTGTCAGTTTCAATTCATTGTGGGTATAATTTTGAGTCAGGAGTGTAGTTTCCTTTTTCCTCTCTTTTTTCTTTATACATTATGTCACGTTCTGAAGGCTTTTTCAAAATGCTCAATAAATATGTATTGACAAAAACAAACAAAAAAACAAAACACATCTATTGTGTCATACATGAGTTGTAACTCAATGAGTTTTGCTTGATCAACATCCATCATGGTTTGAAAGTCATGTCCTGGCACTAAGTAGTTAGAACTATTTAAGGAGAGTTGTATCCTTTGAAGGAAATATGCACTGATGGGTGAAACTGGCCTTTGAAAACTGCCATAAAGTCTAATTTATATTCAAAGTTTTTTTTGTTCATTTAAAAAGTAGCAATTACTTTCCCTCGTTACACCTACTACATCTACTAAAAAGTACATTTTTGCCAAAAATTCAAATACGTTTTTGAGAAAGCAACAAGTTACAACAAGTGATCAATTTTTCAAGCAAAGGCTTGACACTACCACAGCGCAACCAGCCTTGGTCATGCACCCGTTTTTGAGCCAGAGTGGTGTTTTTTTGTTGGGAGTTGGTTTTCACTTGACATGCTGGTGTGAAGTGATTTGTTTGAGAGGATTTAAAAAAAAACAAAAACAACTTCTACTTGGATGTTGTTGATGTAAGTAACCCCAGGTTACCTCCAGTAACTGCTAACTGAGTTCACCGCCCTCATCCCTCATAATCCATTGTCTTCTCTCATTGCTGGCCAGAAACAGAGAAAATCAGGGCTATTCACCTGTTGATGAAAATTGAAATTTTCTGGTAACTAAATTATTGAGTTTTCTATTTGGGATTTTTGTGTTTGCGTCAACATTTCTCTGATTAGCCGTTTTTTTTGTTGAAAGACCTGCAAGTTACCTGCAAGTTTTTAAAACTTATGTGAACAATGTAACAAATACAGCTTGCAAGTCTGTAACCACATTTAATTATATTTTTTAAATCTACGGTGGGCCATATCCTGTCACACGAATGTTTTTAGGCAACACATTTGGAGAACTGAGATCAATATATTACAACTAAAGGAGAAGCAGACAATGAGTTAGTGCAATCAATCAATATTGCATCCTGGTTGGCTTCTTTGAGGAGCTTCAGTAGTTCTGGCGCACAGACTCGCGCTTTTTTACATCATGCTTTGATTCTTTGTCCCAAAAAGTTTTGCCAACAAAATGACAAGCAGCTGAAATGAAAACTATTGTTACAAAATGCAGAAAGAAGCTGTGATACTCTGAACAGAATAATTTTCACACCAAGTCCACAGCAACTCGCTTCAGTAGGACTCAGTAAATCTCACTATGAAACATGGAGCAATAACTCCAAGGTGTTATCTGGATGACGTCAGCAGTTGGACCGTATGGGGAAAGTGCTCATGCTGCCTCTTACCAAATAGAAGTATACTACTGGTCAGTCATTCAACCACATAGACCTCTGCATCATAAAGTGAATGCTACCATTTCGACAACAGAAAAAACAAACAAGGACATGAGGTTCCATACTGTACGTTAGCCAGATCATACATAACAAATGGACAACTGAAATACCTCTTTTCAGAGTGGCTCCACCACATTCAATTTTATTTCTTGGGTTTTCTTGTGAGAGAGAGATAGAGATAGAGAGAGATAGAGAAAGAGAGAGACAGAGAGAGAAAAGCCAGAAACATTAGTCCTACAAACACCTGATCCCCGATCTTACTTTGAACCTGCCAACTTATCAACTCAACAAATTGTGACACTGTAAGCAGTGCAGAAATGGTTCAGTTTCTTTTCTTGACTGATCCAATGAGGGAGCAGAGTGTTGGATGCCTTTGAGTTGTTTAAAGGCAATGATATGTTGGAAATCGCCCATAATGTACAGATACAGAGAGGGGGTCAAAAGACTCCTCAACAAAGATAACCATGAAAGTCCCAGCAACAATGGCAGGGCCAATAAAAGGCCAGCTTGACAGTTCTTAATCCATCCCACCGTTTTTTGGTAGCAGCCCAGCTGACCACATTCAGGGCAATTGGTCCCGATTGGTCAGGCAACTCAATGTTCTTTCATTTGTGCTACTGCAATCTGGCCAAACAAATCACAGCGTAGGTGGGGGTGGTGGTTCGGAAGTGTTATAAGTGTGTTAAACGGAAGTATCTGAAACTCTCCCACTGGTCACCTTTCATGGTTTGTCCCAAGAGATAGGCCAGAAAGGCTTCATATACTTGAAACAACGCATCCACAGACTCACACATTGTACAGAGAAGAGAAAAACCGTGACATTTTTTTGTGCATAAAAACCAAAAAGCACAAAAATAAAGTAAGTCTGCACATGAAACCCACTTTGTATTTCTGCCTGCAAAGTTTGAGCTGTGGACAGCTGTGAATGCAGCTTGGCTCATCTAGTTTTTGTTTCGCTGTAAAATGCTGGCACAGTTGATCCTGTGCACTCATCAAGGAGACCTGAAGTAGCATCAGGATGATTGACCCTTTTCATCGGTGAGCCATGGCAAAGTACACAAGCACACAAATGAGCATTCGATGAAAATGACAAAATGCTGGACTGGCACATTATGTGGAGTAAAGCAGTACAACTGCAGAACCACATACTCAGGTATCAATCAGTGGTCAATTGACTGTTTCACCTTCACTGACCCTGCTAATTGAACAAAACATGCATTTGGACCGAAATGGCTTTAAACCTTTTGAAAGGTTTCAATTTAAATATAAAAAAACCTAAACTAGCAAATTTTACTTTTCATTACAACACTACAATCATCTTCCACAACTACTGCAATGTGTAGTTGTCAAGAGAGCTAAGTACTTCTAGCAAATTTAGTCAACTACAGCAGGTACCAAGAATCAGTTCACCTGTTTCCTAGTAACTACTAAACCCAAAGACAATTTGCTACAATTAGTAAACAACTTGCAAAGACAGCTAGACTGCAGGTAAACCCCACACAGAACAGTTGTTTTTTATTCATTCCATTGATTTGCATGAAAGGTGACCAGCAAGTCCTTCTTTCAAACCTTGATATTGCTAACTTTGATGAAATAAAGCATTACTTCCACACATTGGCTACAAAGTTACAAGTATCTATATCCCCACAGGGGGGCAGACCATCGCAGTATACCTGCTCTCACCGACAGCCAGTTGGCATGAGCATGCTGAGTAGCAGCCCATTGTTTTATGATGTGGCACAGATTTTTCAGCCAGCGTCGAAGTCTGTGGAAGGCCAAGGCTGCAGGGTCGATGTTGGAGAGCTTCTGTGTTTTTCTGAGATGGGTCAAGTCAATGTGGGAATCAAGTGCTTCTGGTATCTGGCAAACAGCGGATACTTAGGTGGATGACAGCTGGTGGTGGGGGAGTTCATCTCAATTGCCAAACAGAGAAAAGAGGCGCATGGTTGGAATCAGGACACATGAGTAGGAAGAAAGGTATCTCCAAAGATAGTAGGACGTGATGGTTGCTGTGTGTTTCAGAATACATCAAGGGGAACAAGTGTGAAACTGAGGTGTGTGTCAAAAAGGGGCTTTCAGCAATACAAGCATTTGGACGGATACGAGAGTGATCAACCATTCTCGGGGTGGAACAGAATAAAAAGTAAGTGACAAATAAGGAAGGATGTGCCAGCACAGCACATGGTTTTGGTATACTGGTTTTGGCTGCAGTTGGAGGGTCAGTCAAGTTTGAAGGGTGTGACGGGACGGGTCTGGGAATCTCTTGTCATGCGGGGTTTGTGAGGTCAGAGGTCTTTGTGAGGTCTTCATTTTAACTGCCATAATGCATGGTGTTGCTGGGGATGACCATAGGCGAGGCCATGGAGATGGCGGCTCCTCCCATGGTAAACTGGTTGGTGACGGGATAGTATGTACCACTGCTGCTTGGACCAGACTGGCCTGTAGTGGCTCCTGAAAGGAGAGCAATCCATTCAGTGGTCAATGTCCCCACCAAGCTAAACATCATCCATCTGTGTTGTGGAGGCAAAACCAATGTGCTGCTCACCCTGAACAATTCCTGTGCTCATGATGGAGCCCATCCTGGAGTGGGTGTGGTTTACAATCCCAGTGTTCACTGGAGCCAAGCAGAATAAAGGTTGGTTAAAAAAAAAACAAACATACAAAAGCAAAGGAATTAAACATATGGAAGCCACTTGAGACATAAATCACAAAATCAGCATCATAACGGAGAAACTGTCAATAGATATATAGCACAAATTTCACATTGGCTTACAAAGGCCATCTTGAGCCAGATAGGACCAGATATGTTAAAGCATATGTACTTACTAGTAACTGGAGTTGACATCATGCATTTTATGCAATTCCTGCTCTGCTCACTAAGCAAAAGAACAAAGTTCCTGTCTTCCTTTTTTCATGCTCATTGCATTCAGCAGAACGCTGTGAACCCCTAAACCTCCCACAAAGTTGCATTCTATATTCTGATAATTACAACAGAAATGGCTAATGGACTTGACTTTGAGACACGCAGTGCATCAGCACTCAATCCATTCACAACCCAATGGTGAATTTATTTCTCTGTCAACTATCTCATTGTTGCTCTTTTCATTCATTATTTACTTTGTCAGCCCATCTACATGACTCTCTGCTAGCTTCCCCATTTATTCATCTTGTCTTTATTTTTTCTTCAGCCAACCTTTAGCTTCATTATTTTGTAAGATCCACGCCAATTTTTTATAGCAAGTTGCATTTATGCTAATGATAGCATTCCTGAAAAATATTCCTTATAATATTTAGGCCAGCATCACCTTTTTTGCTGTCTGCTTCAGTTATGCGAATGGGAACACTCATAATGTCACCTTTAATGTAAACAACATTGATTATGCTAATTGGAATGCTAGTATAAAATTAGATTGAAAGCTAATAGTTGCCTTCAAGCTAATTTCAACATATAAATCATTAGCTTTTCTTCTTGAGTCCTCCTGGTGACTTTAATGCCAATGCCGACTCTTGTGGAGCATTAGCTCTGTTGCCATCTTTACCTTCTGACAACATAATGAGGCCCTTAGTATTTCTTTTTCCATTATTTAAACTAACTGTTTATAACACAACATATTTTGTTGTGCATTTTCTTAAGACAGCATGCGCTTGTTACCTAGATTCTACATTTGCAAAATGTTGTACACAATTTCATGTGTTCATAATAAAAAAAAAAACCCCACACACTTCATGTTGCTGGAAGGCCAAAAAAGGAAGTGTAAAAAGGCAGTGATGCATACCCAGGGGGATGAGGTTGTTGTGAGAAACTGGTGGGCCACTGCCAATAACTGTGCTTAGGTCATAAGCTGCCGGCATCCCTGAGGAACAGACACAAGAACAGTCAACACTTCTGCAACACTTTGCTTTTACATTATACATTGTCCTTGCTCTTGTGGTGCATTATGTCAACAGCAAAAAAAAAAAAAAAAAAATTGGGACAGTAATTTACCGTATGGGTTTCATACCCACCCCCCCAGCAACAACAAATGAGTCTTTGAAACAAGTGAATTTTACTAAAATGAATCCATGAATAAGGTTTGGTACAGAAGAAGCCATTACGATTCATCTTGTTGACGTGGTGATTCACAGTCGACAGCGGTGTTTTACAAAAAACAAAAACAAAACCACAACAAATCAAAACCAAAAAAAAATGCTTTTCAATTTAGCTGGCTTCAGGCAGGGTCCACAGAGCGGAGAGCTCGCCAGTCCATTGCAGGGCAACCCAGAAGCAATCTCACACACCCAATGACGCCTATGGACAATTTAGTCACCAATCAACCACATGCATGTTTTTGGACCGTGAAAAGAAACCCGGAGAGAGAAACCATGCATAGGGAGAACATGAAAACTCTGCAGAGAAAGGGCCCCATCAGAGACTGAACATGGGACCTTATCACTGTGAGGCAAGCGCGTTTACTACAATGCAGCTGTTTTTTGCCATTTCTAAAATATATATTTTTTGGCACTTCATTTGTCTCCCAAAAATTTTTCTTCATATGACTTTTTAAAAAAGGCCACTTAAAATGTTGACTACATTCAGCATGTTAATGGCAATGCATCCCTGTGTTAAATAGTAGTGCTCTCAATATAAAAAATGAGCGTGATTATCATTGTTGCCATAAATGAGCAGCCCTCCGTTAGACCCACTGTGAAACAGCTTTCTCATGATCTTATTTTGGTGCCAGTTATGCTTGCCTTCATGTCTTTAGTCATTTTGTACAACTATTGAAGAGAATTAGATCTTTTTTTTATTATTATTATTAATTCCCTTCAAAGTCACATTGCCAGTGTGGACAGACTGGCCAATGTTCCAGTGTGTTTTCACCTGATACAGCCATCCCCTGACTCATGCTGTAGGCTGCCCCTGTATTCCACATATTCTCAGAAGGGGAGGTGTAGTGTGAGCCAGGAGGAGGATTGGGGGTAGTGCCTGTGTACCTGCATATGCAGACAAAGGCAAGTCAGAAACAGGAAAAGCCAGAAAGTACTCCACAGGAAATCCTTTTTGGTGAAGGATATCAGTGCAAGTTCACCTGGAACAACTCACCTGAAAAACGGGTTCTTCAAGTCCAGGAGGTTACTGGACTTTGATCCTGTCTGGTCCACCTGGGCAACAATACTGATGTCATAGCTTTGTCTGTTGGTAAAAAAAAAAAATGAACAGATTACTTGGTTAATAAGTAACATGATTTGTTTGTATAAAATATGCACCTGCTAACAGTGCCATGAGGCGGCAGCTAAAAGTTCGTTTACAGCTGCGGAATAACATCCTTAGGGCACGTTAGAGGCTACTGCTCCACTAAACATGAAACACAACCTTTCAACAACTGTCAACACATTCATACTGTTGATAAACAGCATTTGGTTCACAATAGTTCAGTGCAGAGTTCAAGGTGACAGAAATCATATTAACCTTAACCCAGCTGAAGACAGCAACAACATCATTATCTGATGTACCATTCTGGAAAAAAGGAGCTGTCCTCTTGGCATTTTGAGTTATTGACAATTCTTTTGTGGGCACCAACTGCATTTCAGTTTCTATGATTCAAATATCAGGAGCAGCATGCAAGAATTTTATCTCCACCAGTGCAGTAGTAAAGTATGGCACTGTAATAATGTCCTCTGATGTCCCACAGATATTTCAGGATTAAAAAAAAAAAAAAAAAATGCATGGGGGGGGTTGACAAAAAAATCCTGTGTCAGTCCTGTCTCTACAACTGCTTGTTATTCCAGTGTAATCTGGTGCCACCCTGATGTTAGTGGTGGGATAGACTGGGATGTAACAGTGTGACACACAGGGGGACTGAGTCTGTATGGAGCATTGCTCCAAAGAGCCTTCTGTACAGGTTTGGCCTGATCCTCTCACTGGAGCAGGTGTACACTGGGCTACCAAATAGACATCTAATGTACCGTATTTTCCGCACTATAGTCGCCTTATAGTCCGGTGCGCCTTATATATGGACCAATATTGAGCCGCAACAGGTCTCGCAACTACGGGAAGCAGCCGCCAACTTCAAGCGCGCGGTTCATGCTGGAATATATGACTGCACGAGGCGGTGGCGACCGAGCAGCGCCAGCGTGAGCGCAGCAGCGGCGACGGCGACAACAGAGAGCGGGTAGCTCCTCTGCAGCGTGGCCGGCGCCGCCCGTGGTCAGCCGGGGAGTGAGCAGTTTAAACTCAAGGCGATCATTCACGCAGTAGAATTTAACATTAACGAATCAATGGTGCAGAAGTGGAGGAAGCAACAAGATGACCTGTGCAAAGTAAAGAAGACTGTTTATTCGTTTTGGGAGTGAACGGAGTTGTCAGAACGCTGGTTTGTAATCTATTAATAAAGTTTGACTGACCTATCTGACTGTTTTGTTGACATTCCCTTTAGCGCAGCTCCTTTTAATGGATGCATAAAGTAACCCGCATAAAAGTAATGCGGTGCGCCTTACATATGAACAAAGTTTTACAATATGCCATTCATTGAAGGTGCGTCTTATAATCCGGTGCGCCTTATCGTGCGGAAAATACGGTACTCAGCACAACAGAACAGTTTGTGATTGCTCCATGGGGCTGACTGACTTCAGGGGTCATTATTGAAAAATTGCCCTAAGGTCACCAGTACAACTGAAGTGGGATGCTGTAATTTAATATTTTTTTCTTTCTTGCTGCAGTCTTTCACATTACTTGCTAACTTTGTTGTTTTGTGAACAGGCAAATATGTACAGAACATAAAGTACATATAGGACTTTATAAGTACAGTACATAAAAAAGAACACGACTGTAGCTAAAATATAGGTTGTCAGTAACAGTTTACAAAAAATAACCCAGACTGATCTTTTGCACTCTGTATGAACAAGTATGAACTGTTTTAGTTTTATACATATTATTTCCACTTTCAAAAAACATTTATAACTAATTTAACTGAGTTTCAATTTGTGAAAAGAAGTTCAACAGTTTAAACTCTTGCATGGATTCAAGGCAGGAGAATGACTGCTTTGTGGCGAAGTTGAAAAGAAAAGTATCCAGTCAGCCAGCTCTGGAAAAGGAAAAATCAGTTTCTCCAACTTTAATATTTATGGGTATGGGTCCCAGGAAAAATTAGTATGATGTTTAAAGTTTTAACCCGAGAAAAAAATTGACGACATTACAATGGTTTCAGGCCTGAAAAACTACAAAAAACACTTTCAGGAATTTATCATGGATCCTGTATGTCTGATGAAAAATTGGCAAAAACGTAAAAAACAACTTCAATTCTTTTTTGAAATTTCCAGGTTCAATTTTTCCAAGCTCAACTTCACACAAAAACTATCCTATGAAATGCTCTCCCCTGTGAAATTTTGAGGCACGTGCTCTGTGCTTGTGGTGCATTCTAGTGAATTTTCAGAGAGAAAGCCTATTCAAGACGGCAATTAAGGTTTATTTTAGTCATATTTAAAAAAGATTTTATACACAACTTCAGTGTCAGTCTGAGCTATGAAGCTCCCCAACATTGGCTTTGCCATTTCATACTGTTAATGAAGAATGCATTGATTGAAATACACCACCTGAAGTTCTCCAAAGTAAAACACAGTTCACACCCTTTATCTGAATGTCGACCCTGTACCTGGAGATGGCCTTCAGGACAATTTTTATGACTGGCCCTGCTTCCTGCTATGGCTGTTGCTTTCCCCTTCCTCTCAGAGTGAACGAGCAGAAATTGTTCCCTTTATTGTCAGAATCATCAAGTAACTGATAAAACAGTTTAGAAACAGTGAGCATGTGAATCTGCTCAGTAGCCGAGGGTGGATTCCAAACTCGATTTCCACATAAACTTTGAAAACAGATGGACCAAAAAATGACATATACAACCCCAAATCCAATGAAGTTGGTTGATGTTCTGTTCAACGTAAATAAAAACAGAGTACAATGATTTGCAAATCATGTTCAATCTAAATTCAATTGAATACACAACAAATAAATTTAATGGTCAAACTGAAACTTTTTTTGTTTGAAGATAAACAATAACTTAGAATTTTATGGCTACAAGTTCCAAAAGAGCTGGGAAAGGTCAATTTTTACCACTGTGTTACATCACCTTTCCTTATAACATCATTAAATAAGCTTTTGGGAACTGAGGACACAACCCGTTGAAGCTTTGTAGGTGGAATTCTTTCCCATTCTTGCTTGACGTAAAGCTTAAGCTGTTCAACAGTCCGGGGTCTCCGTTGTCATATTTTACGCTTCATAATGCACCATACAGGCACGCTGCTGTAACGTGCAGAATTTGGATTGGCATTGTCTTGCTGAAATAAGCAGGGGTGTCCATGATAAAGACATTGTTTGGATGGCAGCATATGTTGCTCCAAAATCTGTATGTACCTTTTGGCATTAATGATGCCTTCACAGATCAGTAAGTTACCCATTCCATTTCCACTAACATAGCCCCATACCATCACAGATGCTGGCTTTTGAACCTTGTGTCCATAACAGTCTGGATGGTCCTTTTCCTCAGACTTTTGCCACCTGTCCCAACTCTTTTGGATTGTGTTAAAGCCATAAAATTCCAAGCTATTGGTTATTTCCAAACAAAAAGAATTTTTTAAATCAATTTGAACTTTAAATATCTTGTCTTTGTAGTGTATTCAATTGAATTTAGGTTGAACATGATTTGCAAATCACTGTACTGTTTTTTTCTTTTCGTTTAACTCAACGTCACAACTTCATTGGAATTGGGTTTGCTGGTGGAGGCAACACAGGCCCACTATGCATATTGCAAACAGTTTGACCAGCTCAGTGAAACTGTAAACAGCTGCCACTGCTTGTACAAGGGACCTAAAAATGAAGCTCATATGTCCCTCACATCTTTATTTAGGCGATCCAGCTTTGAAAGGGTCAAAAGAGTGTCGAAATTGCTTGAGTTTGAGATTCATCCCCACAGGGTAAAACTGGGCCTTATGTCATGCATCTTAAACTGGGAGATGCTGTAGATTTGTCTGCATCATTTATGGCTGCCTCGCTCTTCAGCAACAGAATCACAACATTGCTGAGGTTTCTTTCATCTTTGAAGGTTTAGCTGAAAAAGAGAGTCAACTGATCCATTTTTCTTTCCATAGATCACAATTGTACCTCTTGTTGGCCACCAACAGTGCAGTGCCAGACAGTGTGTCCCCAGCCTTCGTGAAGAGGGGGGACTGCAGCAGACAGCGCACCTGGTACCAGTGGGTGAGTGGCTCTGTGGGTGCAGTAGACAGCCAGATAGTCATTCTGCAGAGAGGGAACAGGGCAGAGAGAGATTACTGTCTGAATCCTATCTACATCATCGTTGTAGCAGCAAAGACCCAATTTAACAAATCAAAGCACAAAACCAGCATATCAACTTGGTTGATATTGAGCTATATTATTGGAACACAGGTAGAGGCTCACATCTGTCCTGGGGTTATTCTATGTTAGAGAGGCGTTCCATAAAACGCTGCGAGAATTTTCTGGAAAAATTACAGCAAACAATTTCCTTTCTTTTTACCACGGCAGCCCACTGCTCTTAGTATGCTAAAGGTGCCCTGACATCGAATTTCACTTTTCTGGGTTTTTGGGGGTATATTATGAGCTGTTGTGCTCTGATGAGGTCATGTGAATGTCAAAAGTGGGGATCAAAGTCCCTGGTCATAGTCTGTCAGCTTTCTGTCTTTTCAGAAACGGTTGAATCCACAGCAGCTGAACTTTCTACGTAGGGTATCGTTCTACATCATGTACATATTCTCCAATGGGAGCACACGATTGAGCAAACAGCGTGCCTCCTTCCGCTCCACCCCCCGATACACTGGCTGGCAGGCGAATCCGCGAACAGGCCTGTCTGCTGCATTGGAGGACAGGATGGCGTCCCAAAAAAGGGAGCTGTTTTTCCTGAGGGTGCTCAAAAAGAAATGCAAGCTTCCACATAGTCCCAAAGGGTGAAGGAATCGGAGAAGAGTGGCTGAAGTTCATTTATGGAGAAGTGCCACACAATTATTACCCCAATTTAAGACTATGTTCGGTGTACTTTACAATAGACTGTTACTGAAACATGTTTGAATTCAAGTCGGGATTTTCCAGCAAACTGATTTTAGAGATCAAACACCACCAGCAACAGCTAGCATGTCCGGATTGTCCGTATTTTCAATGATAAAATCTTTTTCAATCCGACACCAAGGTTTACCCAGTTGTACAGTTTTGAGAAAATGGTTCAATAAACTGTGACTGATTGAGTGTTATGCCTGTCCCCGGCTATGTGTACATAGCAGATTTATTCCTGTTATTACAGAAGCATGTACATTCAAAATTTCCATTCAGAAACGACTTTGTCAAGGCATCTTCGTGCAGGCAATGTTCCATTTTCATCTTCTGATGATGCTTCAGGCTCAACCATATATAGTTAAACTTCCACTTGCCATAATAATGAAACGGTGACGGAGTGTTGACCGAGAACACAGGTGTTTTCCAAATGAGGTCATAGCCAATCAGAAATTAAGTGAACTTGGTCTCAAGGTAGGGACTCATATGATGACCGCACCGAGCCTTTTTACTGAGAAGGAAAATTTGGCCTGCCCAAACAACTGAACCCCCCCCCTGAAAATAATTTTTTTTCTTTTTATAATTGACATATGCTGCAATATCAACTACGTGAAATACTTTATCCTGCTGTGTCACAGCCCCCTGAAGTTATGGTTAACTTTGGATCGAAAAAGGTTTAAGGCAGAGTAGTAATTACCCAGAGGGATTATTGAAGGATGCCAAAAATGATCACAATAGAGATGGGAACCTGTATACAAAATATCAACCTCTATCATTCAAAGAAGTTCCAACAGAGCTTTAATACTAAATCCTTTGGGGTCTACACATAGAGATGGTGTGGAAGCCTTCTTGAACAGACGTTGTTTGCTCATTCAAACAATCATCTGAATCATATCACGTGTCATGTTTCAGCAACTTACACTGATCCCATGAAGGCCACATCAAACCAGAAAGCCAAACCATGCACCAGGCCAGAGTGCATCATGTGGAACTTAAAGGGAATCTCTATTCTGTAATCAAAGAGAGGAACACAGATGAGCTTTGAGAGCGCACACACACAGAAACACAGAGAAACACAGATGAAACAAACCTGTAAAGATCATCTTCTTTGGCCTCCAGAAAGTTAACAGTGTACTTGACTGACTTGGCCATTAGGATACGGATGTCAAATGTGTCCTACAGTGGAATGGATAACAAAGAGCCTTAAAAGTTTCACACATTCACATTGTACTCACACTAGTGAAATCTGACAACAATAACATACCACAATTGGCTGGCGAAAATACTCATCCACAGCTGCTCCCCGTAGGGCTGAGAGGTCAACACCATGGAAGGACGGTTGGTACCTGGAGTTAAAAGAATACAGATTATTTTGCGTTCCTGGCATTTCTGCATTTGGCTAAGTCAATGTTTTTAATGCAGACAACTTTGAAGAACAAGAGGAACAGTTTGATCAAAATTACAGAAACTCTTTCCTTAACTATAAACAGTAAACAAAGAAGGAAATTTGTGAGGATAAACTATCATTAACACACATATGCACATAGAACATTGCTTAAAAAATAAATAAATGGGGTGGGTCTATTTAGAGTTTTGTTCTATTAAATCTAGCAATCTTGTGTCAGAATTTCACAAGAAAGGTAATGTCAACAAAAAGCTGTTATTTCCCAATCTATCACACTAAAAATTGGGAATACCATGGTCATTCTTTACTGGAGTCAAATGGCTCCGACCCTATCTGTCACTTTCAAAGCCATGTAACCATTTAAACATAACTATAGCACTTAGAAATGTTCTTTTCAGCAAGTAAAGTTTGGCAAGGGAATTAGCATATAGACTATACTGCTATGTATAGCCATCTAATAAAAGTCAGTCATATTCATGCACACATTCACACTAGTGGCAGGGATTGCCATGCAAGTATACTGGCTCCAGAACATAGGCCTAAGATCAGCTGACAGAGTGAGTGACTGCAGACAAGGCTCATGGCTTCTCTTCTCTTCGATTGTACAAGTAGAAGTGTTACCTACAGAAGCTTTGGGGAATGTTGACTCTCATTGGCACATTAAAAAAATTCTCAGAGTTCTTTCAATCCCATTTTCCCTCCTTACCAGAAGTTTGCCTTGGTAAACTGCTCCATATACAGCTGCTCATCTGTGAAGGGGGCAAGGTGGACATCTCCAATAGTAGGGAACATTTTACCTGAAACACACACAACAGTTCGTTGTGGAATTTTTGCCCATTCTTTTTTTCAAAACTGCTAAAACTCAGGCAAATTAGATGGAGAGCATTTGTGAACAGCAGTTTTCAGATTGTGCCACAGATTCTCGATTGGATTTAGGTCTCGACTTCAAATGTGCCTTTTCTTACAAATAAATATGTTTCGTTTCAAACCATTCCACCATAGCCCGATCTTTATTTTTAGGGTCATTGTCCAGTTGGAAGATGAACCTCAGCCCTGTCTCAAGTCTTTTGCAGACTCCAACAGGTTTTCTTCCAAGATTGCCCTGTATTTGGCTCCACCCATCTTTCCATCAACACTGACCATCTTCCCCATCACTGCTGAAGAGAAGCAACCCAAGAGTATGATGCTGCCACCACCATGTTCAACAGTGGGGATGTTGTGTTCAGAGTGATGTGCAGTGTTAACTTTCCACCACACATAGAATTTTGCATTTAAGCCAAAAAGTTCAATTTTGGTCTCATCTGATCAGAGCACTTTCTTCCACATGTTTGCTGTGGCCTCCACATGACTTCTGGCAAACTGCAAAACTGACTTCTTATGGATTTCTTTTACCAATGGCTTTATTACTGGACACTCTTCCACAAAGGCCAGATTTGTGCAGTGCACACCCAATCATTGTCCTGTGAACAGATTCTCTGAGCTGTGGATCTCTGCAGTTCGCCCAGAGACACCATGGGCCTCTTGGCTGCATCTCTGATCAATGTTCTCCTTGTTCGGCCTGTAAGTTTAGGTGGATGGCCGTGTCTTGGTAGGTTTGCAGTTGTGCCACTTTCCATTCCCGGATGAAGGATTGAACGGTGCTCCGTGAGATGTTCAACGCTTGGGAAATTTTTTCATAGCCTAACCATGCTTCACAACTTTATCCCTGACCTTTCTAGCGTGTTCCTTGGACTTCATGATGCTGTTTGCTCCCCAATATTCTATAAAACCACTGAAGCTATCACAGAGTAGCTGTTTTTGTATTGAGATTAGATTAAATACAGGTAGACTCGAGTCATTTAGTCAACATTCGATCATTCAGCAATCACCTGAAGGCAATTGGTTGCACTCAGAGAAAAGGGGACAGAATACTTTTGCACACTGCACTTTTCAGTTTTTCATTGGTTAAAAAAAATACAATCATGTATAATTTTCTTCGTACTTCACAATTGTGTGCCACTTTGTGTTGGTCTTTCACATAAAATTCCAACAAAATATATTTATATTTGTGGTTGTGACGTGACAAAATGTGGAAAAGTTAAAATGGTATAAATACTTTTGCAAGCCACCGTACCTTAAAGTGTCAAGCTTACAGTGCTCCTGTTCAGCAGTTATTGAACATATATCTTTTCTCCAGTGTCCTTACCATTTGGTTTGAGAAACTTTTTGGCGTGCAGATAGCTCTCCAGCATGCGCTCATTGAAGAGCATGTAGCCCATTGGTTCCGAGATAATGATGTCAACTTGCTCAGGAAGCGTCACCTCCTCCACTTTCCCTGGGATAACGACCACACGCTCCCCGAGACGGTTGCTATTCACCAGCACCTGTCAAGAGGAATGACACCTTCAAAATGCAACATGTACACTTTTCTGGAGAAGCTAATAAAGCCACTGTAAATCAACTGCAAGTGTGTGTGTGTGTGTGTGTGTGTGTGTGTGTGTGTGTGTGTGTGTGTGTGTGTGTGTGTGTGTGTGTGTG
>JASSRZ010000065.1:15359894-15378615 GCA_032164315.1 Malacoctenus gilli | reverse complement strand
GTTGTTTAGGAAATGAGAAGCAAGTCATTGCACCAGTTGGGGTTAAATAACTTGTTGCCAGCTGAAAGATAATTGCCTGAACATAAAACTCAATCTGGACTCATCGAGCCCCACTGTCAGTCAAAACAAACCAACAATCAACAAATTAATCCTATCCATCTATATATACATTAAATCCGTTTTCAACCCCCCCCCCCCCCCAATACCTGTATCGATCTCCAAAATCCCATATCGGTTGGGCTCACACACTCGGAGGTGTTTTGCAACTGATGCATTTTAAGACTCAGCAACTTAATGACCTCTGACAAAGACCATCAAATCATTCACTAGCAGACCGCGGTCTGAATCCCGACCCAGAAGCTGTCCCATACTGACCCTGACAGAGGAGAGGCTGTCTTGTGGCAGCCAGACTGTCTTGTGACAAAGCGCTTCCGATCGATCGGGACTGATCACTGTACTTTTGAATTTATCAGAATGATAAAAAATAGGTACATATTTCACATACATCTTTAAGTTGTCTGGATGCCATAGTTTGAATTTTTAAACAATACAGACCGTTTGGTGGGCTAGCAAGACCATAAAACACCGAAGAACAGGTTACGATTTATTTCAATCATGAAAAGACCCAGGTGTCCAGCAATTTAATAATCCAAGGACAAACACTGAACAATCATGGCCAAATTCTGGATGTATGTCAGCAATGTGTTCAACATGAAAAGGGAGATAGGGATCCCCGGAAAAAAAGGTTGATTTAAAGACGGTGAGGTGTATTATGAGATGTGTCCCCGTTGTTAAGGACACAGAAACAGACGTCCAGGTGGTTTATTGACTGCGGTCAAAGGACTAATCAATACAATACACCTCACACATAAAGGGAAACAAGTAAATAACACATCACTCCTGAGGTTAACACAGAAGATTGAGTTTATTGGCTTAATCGCGATAGCTTTAACTGAAACAGATATTTAACACATAACTACATAAAAATCAACTCTGACGGTGGAAAGTCAGAGTTGGTGTCATAAACCATAGTGAGTTGAACAGGGGATCAGAGAAATGAAAGAAGTCCAGCAATCTGCTGCAGCATCATAGTGGCAAGAGGCAGCTCTGACAACTGCATTACATTCAATGAGCGCGGCAACTCTTGAGCGCAGGATATACAGACAATGAAAAAGTGATCGGAAAATATCGGCATCCACAGATACTCAAACTCGTATGATCGGATCAGGAGCTAAGAAAACCTGATTGGGACATCCCTAGTATATCTGGACCTTGGCTGCAAAGGTTTTCTTTCCCCAACCGGACCTCTTTAAAATTTAGTTGCCTACCCTGGGTCTCTGCGTCCACCGTCTTCACCGTAACAAAAACATTAAAAATATAAATTTGTCATTTTACAAGTTCTTGAAAAGTTCCACCTTCCACTTAACACAAGGGGCTAAACTAGATTTGTGCAACAATGTTGCAATAAAACCTGCATCGCAGTATGAAGCATAGTGGGACAAAATCTTATATTCCTTCTAAAATCGTGAATCTTGTTTATTTCAAAGAGGCAACTTACAGTGTTTAAATGCTGGATAACAGTCTTACATCAGCTTATAGTAGAGATAAGTTAATATTGCATATATCCGTTTATTTCAAAAATAGGCAACTTAAGAGTTAACTAATACGTTTGCAAAAAATAGCGTATATAAAACTGGCGTGCTCGCCTAAATGCGCCCTAACAGCGTGTTTCCAGCATGTTGTCAGAGTATTCGAGTGTAGTGCAATATAGTCTTAGACAGCTTACCCCAAATAAAGTTTATGTTTGTCTGTCCTGTTTCTCTCCACTGCCTGTGCATGACTGCGTGCATGAGTGCGTGATCAGGAGAGGGAGGGCGGCATAGCAGGAGCGCACTGCTCTCGGTGAGGGGAGGGGGAGGAGCAGCACTCAGAAACGGAGGGGGGAGAGCAGAATCACCGGACGGCACAAGTTTCTTGTTGCCGCTAGCAGCAAAGCAGTATTTCAAGGTCGGCCACATTTTGACTGATGTCAATTTATCAGCCAGACGCAAAAAAATCGGCCTGATTTATTGGCCTGCCGATATATCGGTCAGGCTCTAATAGCTATAACCCTGCTGCCATTATTAAAGTAAACCACTCGTTCAAGAGGGTCCTGCTGAAGGTTGATTGGATTAGAACACAGCAGCATTACAAACAGCTCTCCAACTTCTCTGCAGAGCTTCACTTCCCTGTCGGTGTGTCTGTAAACGCAATTCATTTCTCACTGTATATTAGGGCAGCACGATGTGAGATTTTGGTCATATCACAATACAGCTCATTTTATATCCCGATACGATATACATCACGATATAGTACATTTTGGTATATTCAATTGATGCATAGTTTATATAAAATTGCTAAGTGGGAATGTAGTTTAAATGATATACTCAAGTTTCGTTACTAAACAAGACTTTTTAGAACCCACTAAAAAATATTGGATACATTTCAATAATTCAACATTTGTGTAAACAATAATTAGTTACGAGTTTTAATAATGAAATGAACAATTATGTATTCAACAGGCTAGCTTATTCACATGACATCAGCATGGAATGTAGGATTGAGTAACTTAAATATTTCTATGTAGCCAGCCTAAGGAAAGCTTAACATTGCCATTAATGTTGGTAGCAAATGGCTCCTAAAAATTAAATATTGGTTCCAAAACACCAAATGTAAACATGCAACCCCTTAAAGTTTTTAAAGTCTGGCTGCAAAAATTTGACAATATATAATGCAAGGTATACAAAAAAAAAACCTAAAACTACTTCAAGTAACATGGATATGAAAACATCCCCCAAAAAAACATCTGAGAATGTCTACCATGATAAACTGTTTACGTTGTGCTTCTGAATCTCAGACTTCTACAGGATCTCAAACTTTCATATTTCAAGGTCTCTCCTAAACTTTGTCAAGTCTTTCCACCGTCGGGAGACGGACTTTGGGGACGGAGTTCCACGGCTATACGCCTCAGCCAAATTCTGCTTCTGCATCTCGCTGCCGTTTTTCTTCAGAGCAGTGACGGCAGAGGTGGACTGGTCAACGTTCGCCTCGGCTGCCTTCAAACGCTGACTTTTTATCATATTCTTTTTCATGGTTTTTCCGCAAATGATGAGGTTCGTTGTGTTTGAGTCAGTTGTAGCGACACGACAGCGACATACTTCAAACTCCAGCAGTCTGCTCCGTGTCGCTCCTATAAAAAAACAAAACAAAAACACAACCACACATCGACGTTGACCCCCATTTCGGCAGCGGTTCCTCCGTCTGTGTTTGATGCACAAGAGTTGTCCTCTCTTCCGCCATAAACACCCGGCTCCTCCATGCTTGTTTGTTTTTCACAGTGGCAGCAGCGTGTGTGCGCATGCCGTATGTGGAGCGTCACGACGTAAAAACTGCCGTAAAGTGTGTTTTTTGCGACACCGCGGTAGAGACGATAGAGCTCATGTTTCACAATAGAGCTCATGTTTCACGATAGAATTTTTATATCGTTTAGACGAAACATATCGTTATACCGTGAGGCCTTAATGTATATCTAGAAAATCTAAATGTGATGTGTCAAGGAGTGGATGAAAAACAGCGCAGTTTTCTGAATGTTTTTGTTGAAGAAATTCCAAACCACTATGAAAAGCACCAGCAATACAGTCGACTTGTTATATTTCCAGACTTTGACACACTAAGCTATTTTTTTCTCCTATTCAACAAGCATTTTAACGTGTCCCAGCTTCAATGTGGCTAATTTAAACCCATGTATGTCAGCAGGTGCCCAGCTGCAGACAGACATCGTACCTGCTGTGTGACAGACTTATTTTCTCAAACGTAACATTCCACCACACATTCCAACCAATAGAATAAAAACCCTACATTTGACAAGAACAATTTCAGCTGATGTCATGCATGCCCAACCAAAGCCCCAGACTCACAGCACACACTGAGTTTTAATCGGGAAGAATCAATGGCGTTTACTGTCTAATGACCAATTTTGCTTTTGTTCACTTACAGCTGCCATCTACCAGATGGGAGGTGTAGTGCAGTTTTCTCACACCACTTCCTCCTCCATCATCAGCCTCATTTGAACACTTTTTTGGGGGGTAAACAATGAGAGGCCTGATACATAAGGATTTCATTCTTTGCTTCAGGTACTATAGCATCAACTAACAATTATTGGACTTCAACACCCAACACAGTGACTAAACTTTAGTCTTTATCTGCATTTTTCTTATGTCTGAGTGTATTTTTTCTCCATTCAAAACTCTTATTTTCTGTATCACAAGCATCTTATTGACAGGAGATGTTGACCAATGTCGCTAATAGTGAAACTGTAAACCATTTTAGACATGGCTTTACTCCAGTAACCCTGCATTAGAAAGAACTTTAACAAGAGGGACAGGGTACCTACAACTTAAGTCAAGTTAAATTTAAGACTTCTCAAAATCAAAAATCAAATGTGAGACCACTTTCACAATTAGCACAAACAGGGAGGTGGGGCACTATTCCATTTTACAGGGTCAGTGACAATTTTCACTCAAATGTTTATTCTAATATAAAACATGACCGTTTGGTTCATTGAAAAACTTTCATTTTGAAAAATATTTTCCCGAGTTGAAGGCATGGAAAACAAAATTATCATGAATCCTTATGATAAAAAAGTATTAAATCTAAATAATTTTTCTGTAATGGATATGCAGATCCAGTTTTGTTTTTGTTGTCTGCTTGAGGCTCCCATCAAACATTAAAGCAATTTCATTCCTGGGAGATTTGGGTCGAACAACCATTTTTCACTAAATTTACACTTCCCAATGCTGTATTAGTTAAGTTGCTATGGTTGCTATATTCTGACTGATGCATATCTGCTGTTAAACTTGGCTGCAACCACATCACCGTTTTGTTGGTTATGCTCCTGTGATTGTGTGATACGACTACAAGACTGGTTCGGTAAATTATTTTAAAGAAATGTTAGTTTATTTTTAACTTTGAGACCAATTCCAATTATGAAATCCAAACAATTATGCGCTAACATTTTAAAACTTATGAAAGATGCATTTAAGACATTTAATGCAAATTAATGCCTCGTTTTTAGATTCATGAATTCATTGCCTTTTAACACTTTAAGGATCTGAGGGAACCCTGAGGCAAAAGTAATTTGCAATTTTTTTTTTTTTTAAAAAAGAGGATTTATTCAGGCCTAAGCACTGGCCATAATTTAGGGACAGCAACGAAAGATAGTTTGGTTATACTGAATTACAATTAAGTAAATCACGTCTTTGTTCGAACCAACAGGGAATATTGAAAAAGGAAAACCTTTTCAAAATACAAGCATCTGGAGTACTTATTGAACTACAAGGTGCAACCTGCATGTATTGTTTACCAATAACAAACCTAAACCTGAGCTCTTTAAGGGTGTTTCCTGACACTTTTGGATGAAGATCCCGGAGGCTGCAGAAAAGCAATGGAGGAACCAAACCACTCTGCAGCTGCCTTTACACAGCAGGGGGAAAGGATTGGAGAACCGGGCTATTGTTCCAATGAGAACAAAGATGAATGCATAAAATATAAGGGCCCAGGCTCTGTACGCAACCCTACACCCCCAACCCAGGATCAAGATTTGGATGTCCCAATCTTTTTCCACCAACGGAACCGATTACCGTCAAAAACCTGGACCGAGGGCGTAACAGCGGACGCTCCGCCAATGGTGCTCGAAAACCGACATACATGCTAGCCAAAAAAAGTCTGGGGGAGCGGAGCTGAACGAGTTCCTATATACAAGCAGCCGCAGCATTGTTCGCGCTACAAGCAGAGTGACCAAAGTTGAGGGCCAAATACACACTCGATGCGCATGGTGACTGAGCAGAGCGGCATTGTTACAGTTGCAGTGGATAACCCTCTTTCAGCTGCTTGCCCAGTTGCGGGACCTAGCCACGGCTGCTCTCAAGATATCTACTTTTGTCCCAAATGCAGTCTACTTAGGTTGGGGACAATTATGCATGCCACTATTTCAACACAAGGCACCAATGTGCAGTTTGCAGGCTCCATTGTGACGTGCGCTCAAGATGAGTTAGCTGGTTTGCGGCTAAGCTAGCACAGCAAGCAACTAGCAAAGCGTAGCATGGCCGGGCTTCATAAGGAAACCTCCTTGTAAAGCTTCACTCACCATTGGAGAGGTTGATGAGCGCGCCATCCTGAGAAGTTTTCACTTCTAATCGCAGTGGCTGCTGTTCGGAGTGTCGCTGGATGTCTCCATTTGCGTCTCCGATGGAGAGGAGCCGCACGCCGGGGAACACCGACACCGCCATCTTCGATGTGGAAGTAGACACAGGTCGCTTCCAAGCACCCTGAGCTCCGTCCGGGAGTAAGCCCGGGCAGCAATGGCGCCATCAACGGCCACATTTGGAGGCCCACGCGCCTTTGGTCGCACTTTTGTCTGCCGAGAAAAACATTTTAGCTTCAATCATGTAAACATGTTAAACATGAGTCACCATCTACATAAATGCAAAGGATTTGAAATTAGTGTACACGCTGCAAAATGTAAATGGGGCTGATAAAAGCAAAATTGTTCTAAATGGCATTTTGTTATTGCTTTAAAAATAAAACAAGATGCAATTGCCAGAGTACCACAATCCCAATTCTAAAGCCTACACTAAATATTGGTGATCCAAAGCCTATGCACTGTAAAGAAATACAAGTGCATGTTAAAGAGTTTTCTGCCCTAGTCCCTAAGCAAAAGTACATAGTGTGAAATTTGTGGGCTCACTACAAAGAGCAAGTGGGCAATCCTGGCCCTGGAGGGCTACATTCCTGCATTATTGTCTGTGCTTCTGTGCTGAATACAATAATAATAATAATAATTCATTACATTCAGGTGTGTCAGAGTTGGAACATACTAATAAAATCCAGGGCTCCAACACACCTTGCTCTCTGCAGAAAGCTTAACAAGCCTCATTGCAATCAGGTGTACTGAAGCTTGTGCACATTGCAAACATGCAGGACAGTGGCCCCCAGGAACAGGAGTGCCCACCCCTAATCTAGACCAAAGAGAAGGTGTGTAAGATTGAAAAGAAAGTGAACAAGATAATGCTGAAGATGGACACAGGAAATGGTGACTGATATCATCTGTGGCCACTGAGCAAACACCTGAATGACGGACACCTGGTGACGGACAGTGATGTAGTTTATATTTGTGTCCATTCATTGTTTGAGGGGGGATATCAAACAACCAGCCACTCACTCAATGCATGACCCCCTGGAACGGCAGGGGAAGGTGCGGATCCTCCACCGATGCCAAGGGCATGGCCACGCGGACCCCTGGCAACTACTTTCTAATCCTCCGCCCACCCAAACAACCATCCCAATCTCAACCCAAATCAGGGGTGGGCAATCCTGGTCCTGGAGGGCTGCAGCCCTGCATGTTTTCAATGTGTCACAGCTTCAACACACCTGACTGCAATAAGCTGCTCATCATCAGGCTCTGTTGCAGAGCTGCATGATGACACAAACGAGATTCAGGTGTGTTGGGGTAGGAATACATTCAAAACATGCAGGGCAGCGGCCTTCCAGGAACAGGATTGCCCACCACTGACCTAAATCCGTCAGGGAAAAAAAAAAAAGACTACAAAATGCAGTGAAAAGGGACTTCCTCAGTGGGCATATTAGTATATTTGCACTTAGTGGTTATACTGTCCATTTGTCCTTTCTTGGATTAGAACTTGTATTACTCATCATTATTGTATTATGTGTATCCTTGCAATATTCATTTTTAGTCAGTGATATTGTTTTTAACTACTTCAGTGATAGTCAGGCTAGTTTGGGGGCTGAAGAGTGAGTTTTGGTGAATACATACTCCAACACATCATTCCTTCGTTAAAGATTCATTTGTACAAAAGAGAGGCGCTCTGAGCTCTTCTGTTGCATACACTTATGGTTGCACAGACGGAGCCCTGAGTCCCACAAATACTGTGTAGATTGAAGCTACATATAGCTGCTGTGCCATGGTACAGAGTGGGAAGATTAACTTCTTGCAACTTAATGGGTTCTCAAACGAGGTCACATAAAAAGTGTGTCGATTTCAGCCAAGTACACAGATCCTTTTGCTGGATGCAACCAGCATGTATTGACACCATTGCTCACCCCATTTTTTTGTGCCTTCTTACTGGCTCATGTACCTTTTCCTCAATATATTCTCGCTATTTCCCATTGCAAAGCCTCCGTTTTATCTTTCTGCCTGTCTTTCTATTAGTGTCCTACTTTTTTCTGTTGTCTCTCTGCTCACACCTTGCTTCTCATCTTACTCACTGAATCTAAGACAAGTCAAAGTCAAGGCTTGTTGAGTCCATGTCAAGTCAGTCTTCAGCATTTGAACCCAAGTTGAGTCTGAGTCCAGATGAGATGAAGAAAAAAAACATCAAGACAAAAATAAAATTCTAGACCACTTGTAGATTTGTGACGCAGGAGATAGTCTGCCTTCAATTTCAATTTTCAATTATTTTTTTAAAATTAAAACTCAAAAATGTGGGGTGAAAAAACTGTTGGATCCAATGAGAACAATTTTACTTATATACTTGATCTCTTCAGACAGTATGCAATCCCCAGTCTGAATACAGTGTTTAAAGTGTATCGCCTACTAGTTCAAAAGTTCTTCAAAATAAACACCCAGGAGATGAAGGTAAGGTTCAGGGGATCTCTCTCTCTCTGCACCATTAACCATAAAGTATATGCATCTACATAACAGTAATACTCAATCCACATCACTACTCTGCTTAGAATAACATTCAGCAGAAAATAAACACAAAACATCCTGAATCATTACAGACAAGCATGTGAGAGTAGTAAAACAAACAAATCTCCGCTCTGACTGGCACATAAAGTGCAGCAAAAGACCAAAAACTGATAGGTAGACATCATTTCTTACTCACAGATAGAGATCTTTTCAGGTTGAGAAACAAAAAGTGGCAAAAACAAGGGAAGAGCCACACAAACTTTTCTCACTCTCTCTCTGTAGGTAATGAGCAGGCTGTGCCATGGTACACAGCTGCTCTTCTTAAAGAGACAGCACACCGCAAGTCTTTGAAAGCAGCACTGCACTTGCACTGCCCTCCAGTGGCAGCACACTCCCCGTCCTGCATCGTTGAGGATGCCACCAAGATCCTCGAAAGAGTAGAACATCTAAAATGGGCCCTAAGTATACCTTTGGGGAGCCGTATTTGATTACTCTCACATCAACTTTACGGACCTTGTTGTTTTCACCAGGGAACGTTTTTGGCACAAGTACGGTGGGCCATTCCATTGACTAGTAGCTTCCAACAGGGAAACCTTTCGAATCTTTGTGAACTGAGCTGATGTTGTTGCTGCAAAGGAAGTAAACAAGGGACGGACATCTACATCTTTGTCAGGCTCTACTACTGTGAAGTTTTCAGCTGAAGATGGTGAAACTCCGCCACGCTCCATCAGGAAAGGGGGGGCCTGTAGACCAGTTTGTGTCTCAGGAGTGATGCATGGATAGGGTGTGTCCCATGCAGGATTTTGTTCAGAGCAGACAAAGTGCCATTGTTCAGGACAGGTAGACTTTCTGATGCGTGCAACTCTGTTGGAGACGTACACATAGAACCTTGTGTTGATGTAACTCAAGACAACTCGGCTGTCAGTGTGAACCTTCACTGCTTGTATAGCGATGTCCAACTCATCCCGCAACATCTCAGCTAGGTCAACAGCTAGTACAGCAGCACAAAGTTCCAAGCAAGACACTGTGTGGGAGTGTGATAGGGCTAATTTAGATTTTGCCATGCAGAATCCAACATGAACCCGTCCATCACAAACTGCTCTGAGGTAGGCTACAGCAGCAATTACCGTAGCTTTCTGTACAGAGTTCTCTGATTAAAGCCTTTCCTTGTACTGTAATGGAGCCACAGGTCCCAGTGGATCGAAGAGGCTGTTGAAAGAACACCTTGTGGTTGGTTGGTTGGTTGGTTGGTTGGTTGGTTGGTTGGTTGGTTGGAAATGTTTCTCCTCTCTGGACACTTGAAAGGTAAAAGCTGTCGGTTTGAAGATTACCAAATTAACCCCAAACTTCTCTGCTGGGGTAATGGATCAGCACCCAGTTTGAGGTCTTTTAGCTCTTTCTTCAGCAATGTGGTTGGATGACATTTTGTGTAGCCGAATGTTGGAGTCAGTCAGCATTTGTTTTGCCTCTTTCAGCACTTTGATTGCAGCTTTGTCTGCGGGAAAGGAAGAGAGTCCGTCATCCACATAAAAATTTCTGAGGACAAACTGTTGTGCATCCCAGCCATGTTCTTCCTATCCCTCCAGAGCAGTCCTTTTCAATCCATAAATAGCAACAGCTGGTAATGGACTATTACTAAACACGTGGACGGTAATCAAAGATTCCTTTGCAGGGGTCGTTGTCTTCAAACCAGAGAAAACATAAGTAGTTGCGATGCCTCTCCTGAACTTTGAAGCAGTAGAACATCTGCTCTATGTCTGCAGCCACAGCAACAGGTTCCTTACAAAAGCGACTGACTACTCCCAGGAGTGTTATTGAGATCAGGGCCACTTAACAGAGAATCATTAAAGGAAAGGCCATTACATTTTGCACTAGAGTCAAACACAGCTCTCACCTGACCAGGCTTGCGTGGTTGATAAACTCCAAAGATTAGCAGATACCAACATTCCTCTTGTGCATTAAGTGGTGGTGGTGACTCTGCATGACCTGCATCAATGATTTTCTTCAAGAAGGGAAACATGTGCTCTTTCATGTCTGACTTTTTGTCCAACATCTGGCGTAATATTGTGAAGCGCTTGACGGCTTGCAGCCTTCCAGCCTGTTACTGGGGAGTCTGCGTCAGCTGTCCATCTCCACAAACAGGGTCTGTAGTTTCTCCAAGCTTTGGAAAGGAGTGATGCAGGGTTGGTTGAACAACTTTCCCTTCAAAGAAGAGGTTATTGGTGCAAGGATCAAAGAGAGAAGTACAACCATTACTCAGTATATTTGTTTTGTACACACTGATATTTTCTGACCTGTTCGCTCTACCAAGGCAGACTTCTCCACTGATGACCCAGCCGAGGTTCAGTCGCTGAGCGAAGGGTGCGTTGTGAGGCCCGTTGCACTGGTCTCAAACCTTGTGAACTCTTGGGATGTCCCGGCCGAGGAGTATGAGAATGGCAGCATCTGGATTAAAGGCTGGTATTTTACCCCTGACTTTGTGGAGATGAGCATAGTGTTCTGTTATCTCTGGTGTGGGAATTTTTAGACCTTTCATCTGGGAGCATATCACAATGTGGGAAGTTGGATGCAGGTTTTTCCATCTAATGATGAGATAATCAAGCTGTTAGCACTCCATCCTTGGGTTTCAATCATGCCTGAGCATGTTTTCAAACTGTAGGGAGCAGAAACCTCGTTGATGCCGAAGAGCTCCAAAAACTCTGTTCATGCCAGGGATTTATTACTTTGCTCACCCAGGACGACATAAGTCTCCACAGCCTTCTCTTCTTGTCCTGCTGGGTAAACTGACAAGACAAATCTTTGCACATGATCTTGACTTGAATGGGGAGCCACAAATATCAGTACACTTTGAGGTGACAGCCATCGCAGAACTTACTTCCTGCTCCCCGCCTTGATTTTCCTCAGCTTCAGTGACACTCACTTTCCAAGGAGATGGTCCCGGATGTAGGGCAGCTGTATGATGGTCACTCCTACACTCTCTGCAGACAACCTTTTTATCACAGTCCTTGGCAAGGTGAGTGAATGAAGCACAACATTGAAAGCAAATATTCTTCTCTTTAAGATATGCTTTCCTCTCATCTAAAATTTTACTCCTAAAACTGCAACATTTTCTAAGTGGGTGGAGCTTCTGATGAATGGGACATTGTTTCTCTGGATCTGTCAGCTCCTGTTTTGCAGAGTTGTCTGGTGTGAAGATTTCACTTCTTTGCAGAAACAGGTGTTCTCATGCTTTGCTTGAAGACTTTATTCATCCGTCCTGTGTTTGAAGCAACCATGATGAGAGAGAAGAAGCTTGGGTCATTCAGGATCCTGGCTTGGTCCCAAACAAACTTTGTGAAGAAAGAAAACGGTGGGAAAGATGATCTGTGGGTTTCTTTATAGCATGCCGCTTGTGCAATCCATTTATCATGCAAATTGTAGGCCAGCTTCTGAACAATTGGATTAATCCCACGAGATGTGTCGAGGTATCTGAGACCAGGTAGAGAACCATCTGCTTTAGCTCCTTCAAGCTCTGAAAGAAGGTCTCCTAGTTCTATGAGTTTGTGGTGGTCTCTGTTTGATTCTTGAAAAGTCATCTACTTTTCTGAGAAGGGCATTTTCAATTGCTTCAGGGGACCCATAACAATCCTCCAGTCTTTGCCACACCATATCCACTCCAACTGCTGCATCATGGATGTGAACTGCTCCGATCCTCCTAGCATGCTCTGATGATTTCGGTCTAAGCCATTTACAGGGGAGATCCAGCTCTTCTCGGTATGTCAGATTAAGGCCTTCTGTGGTGCTCAGAAAGGATGCTTTCCAGGCCCAATAATTTTCAGGCTCATCAAACTTAAGCAGGCCAAAGCTCACCATTTCACAACGCACCAAATACTTTGCCATCTCTGTTGCAGCTGATTGGCTGTGTTCTGGAAATCCAGGCGCAACACTTGGTGCAGGTTGAGGTGCTTCAAAACTGCTGCTGAAATGTCTTGAGGGGGGTCTCTCTGCTGACTGGCACTAAGTGTCTCGAGAGGGGCTTAAATTGTGCTGGTGCTCTTGCTCAGGCTGAACATTTCTGGGTGAGCTTTGAATGTGAGCAAATCTGGGGTTAGAGACAAGTTCCTGCAGTTGAGTTTGATAAGGTAATTGTTGAAATAAGGCTTCACTCTTCAGACTTGACTGTTCATGACCTCTCCCCACATATGCTACTTCACCGTTGTCCATTGATTGCTGGCGCTCTGGCACTGGTGTGGGTTCTGATGGCTATAAGTCTTGGTGAGTGTCAGTTGCTTGACTTTTACCATATCTTTTCTCAACAGGTTCTTTTTTTTTTTTTTTTTTACAGCTGAGACAATCTTCAGTTCCATATTCACTTTCTGCAGCTGCCTCAAGAACTTTAACTTCAGCAATCGCAGCTGCACTTTCAAGTCTTAGGGTGCGTTCCAATTCCTCCCTTAACCCTCAATCTTAACCCTCAATCTCAAAAATGCGTGCTCCCGCGACGAACGATTGCTGTCCCAATTCCTAGGGAGCTGAGTTAAGGGCTGGGATTGAAGGAGGTACATAATTAAGTTTGCTCCTCCGCCATCGCTGGTTGTAGTGAAATGCATTCTGGGATACATGGCTGTCCAGTCCACACGAGTCACCATCCGATGCGTCCTCGGTAAAATGGGCGTAACAAATTCACATCCGGGTATCTAACCGGACTTGCCGAAACGCGAACTTGTGTATTGGAACAGGACTTGGGCGCTGACTGATGACGTTTCTCAAGTCCGGGAGAACGCAAGTACAGACAAGCACAGACAAGTACTGGTATTGAGAAACGGCTTCTACCTGAAGCGCAAAGGGGGCGGAGACTGCGAGCTACAAATGTAAGCATTTTCTTTAATAGAGATATAAAAATTACGAAAAACATCAGATTATCTTAGTTTAGGCCCATGCTATGGATTAGTTACCTCGCTGTTACGTAACATTGATTTTTATTTTACGATCTTTTGTCGATAGCAGCCGGTGCGGTCAAGCCCTGTTGATATCGTTTAAGTTAGTTAACGTTGCAAAAAGTTCCTTTTTCTCGGTGTTAATGTAGTTGTTTTATCAAGATAACAGCCCGTAAAACATGCTTGGGACGATAATGGTAGAACACGATCGGGCTAATGCTTTATCTCCTGTAGCCGCTGTCAAGAAAGTCAAGAAAGATGAGATCCCTCCTAAGATCCCCTCAGCAAATGCCAGAGCAGAGGCCTCTGCCACAGCAGCAGTCAGGGCTGAATCCTCTGCTGATGAGCAGAAGCAGACCGTGGCGTGTGAGGCCCGAGCTCTCAGGATCCAAGCCATCAAGAAGAAACACAAGCACAAGAGGGAGAAACACAGGAAGCACCGTAGAGCCACCGAGGGTGAGCACAGCACCGAGAGAAAGGAAAAAAGGAAACATGTGTAACAACAAAGCTTAAAAATATGAAATGAGTTGATTCTGATTTGCCAATCTTATAGTAATCACACTGAGGATGATAAGAAATGTATGATAACATGTAATCTGAATACGTGAAGTACCAGTAGTAAAAAGGATAATCATAAGCGAGGGACTCTAATGAATTATTCTTTGCAGTTATTCACGAAGGAAACAAGAGCACGGCAAAGAGGATTAACCAACGCCACCACTGCTTGGAATGTAATTTGGAAACTTCGAGTTCACTCGGCTCCCCCTGCTATCGAACGGAGCCACGTACTCAAAGGGGAAGTGAGCTTTGGACAGGGCTGCTTCTCCCCCGGAGGCGGGAGCTCCGCGCAGGAATCAGGATCAGTTCCCATGGACTGAATCTCTTCTCCTTCCCTGGAAATTGTGATTTTTTTAAAAAATATTTTTCTTAAAAATTTTGATGGATGATTTGACTACTGTTTTTTTATTTTGATTTATAATTTGATTTAGATTCTTTTTGCCCTTGCCAACCGCTTTTGCGCAGAATAAAGGATTTAAAATGGAATTAAAGTTCTGAATTGGACACTCATCATTTGGATCAACTCTAAGGTAGTAAAAAGTTAGGATTCCTGTGTTGATGCTAAAATTAAGGAGGGTTTTATCGGTTACTCTAGTCTTAAAATTACAACATTACCCTCGGGGCCCATTTGCCGGATCACTAAAGCTTCCTAGCCCTGTGCACTGATGATAGAGGAGAGCTACAGTCAACGGGCGTGGCCGGTGAAGGTTGATGACCCGCGGCTACCCGGTCATCTGCTCAGCCGGAGCTAAGCAGGGTAAGACGCTCGGAAGCAGATAGTTAGAAGCTAGACGCGTCTCCTCACCACCAGCTTAGACAGTTCTGGGTTTCCTACGCGGGTGAAACCCGTCAGGATCCAGCAACCGGACCCTTGAAACGGAGAGCTGGTCCCGTGCCCTGGTAGGGGTATTTCGGGGATCTAACACCGCGGAGTTAAACAGACAGGTTTGACGGTGCGAATAGTAAAAGAAAAAAAAAGTGTGTCATTTCAGGGACGACAGAGACAACGGCCAGTGCGCTCAAGCCCGGTTGATATCGTTTAAGTTAGTTAACGTTGCAAAGTGGTCATTTTTTTTCGCTGACAATGTAGTTGTTTCATCAAGATAGCAGTCCGTATAACATGCTTGTGACTCTAATGGTAGAAGACAACTGGGCTAATGTTTTATCTCCTGTAGCGGCGGAGTTATACAGGCAGGGTTTACCGTGCAAATATTAAAAGAAATAAAATAATGTTGTGTGTCATATCAACGCGGGCCCTGATTAATTTCCGAGCCCAAAACGAACAGAAACACTCCGCTCTGAAAAGCTCCGGGAGTGAGTACCGCTAATTTGTGGTTTTTTTAACTGTTCATAATAATAAGATAATGCTCCGTGACAATTACAACTGTTACCCAAGTGACAAGACATTCTTTTATGAATATAACCTGTTCTTGTTCACATGTAACGTTAAGAGATGCATGACCTCTACATCTTTTTCACTGATCTGTCATAACGTGAAGCTCATTTGTTACTCCACAGGCAGTCCATCCAAGAAGCTGGCCTGGCAGGGAAAGCTGAGCCCCAGCGGGCACCCAAAAAGTGGGAAATCCTCAAAACAAGACAGAAGGTAAAATACCTTCTCCCATCCTTACAAATCTTATGCTTCAATATGCATAATCTGGAGCAGTAATGTGTTTATTTCCTTTTTCGCTTTCATTTGTTTACATTGACTTTTCTTGTTTACTGTTTTCTTTCTCACAACCTCTTTTCTTGTGCTCCTCCCTCCCTTTATGTTCTCATATCTCACTCTGCAACATACATTCATCTTCACTGCTGTGTGTTGCAGGAACTAAAAACTCGGAAGACAGGGTCACTTTCTACTGTGCCACAGTTGATTGTGCCTCCTCCCCATCGACATCTGTTGTGAACCCAGAGTCCTCTGCCATGTGAACCACAGCCCCCCAACCTCTTCCCCTGGTAAAAGAAAAGAAAACCCAATCCATTCCTGATTTTTTTGAAGGCAGAGAGTGAGCGGGAACAGAGACGCCACTAGGAGAGCGAGGCCATGTTTGAGCACTTCCTCATACTTTTTGAGCACATGGTTATAAAATGTTATTGCATTCAATCACATTTTATCAACAATGCAAGTGTTCTCAGTTTTTGTCATTTACCTTTTGTTTTTGCACATTTCTACCTCTTTTTTTTACTAGATGTATGTTGCAACTGTTTACAACTGTTTTGGAGTGTGTTCTATTACTGTAAAGTTTGAATTATATATTGTACCGGTATTTAAAAAGAGTTTTTTCAGACTGTGGAGATTCTTGTTATTATACTAGAATGTCTCACATAACAGGTAGCAAAGTTATAAAAACTATAAAAAAAATTACTGGTACATAAAGTGTTTAGTTTTGATAGATGTTGAAAGAAGAACTTTTTTTTTCATATCCATAAATGAAGATGTGTCTGCTGCAGCTTTCTCTTCTTCTTAATTGACAGAATGAAAGGCCGCTTTGGCATAATGCTGCCCCCAACAGTCTGAAGACGCAATCTGCAACTAAGGGGTATCCCATTTCTCGCCCTGAACACTTGGTTTTGAGGGTTGAGATAGAGAGTCGAGATAGAGGGTCGAGATTGAGGGATAAGATTGAAGGTTGAGCTTTAGGGTTAAAGGGGAGAATTGGAATTGGGCCTTAGTGTGCGCAGGTTAGCCTCTAGCTCCAAGGTTCTCCGAGCAGCCTCAGCAGCAGCCTTTTGTTGCTCCTCTTGAATGTATGCTTGGGTCTGGAGCATCTCTGCTTCTCTCTGGGCAAATGATGCCAGGGATTTTGCAGCTTCTGCTTTAGCACGTGCTCTGGCAGCCATTGCACTAACTGAAGACAGCCGACTCAAACCTGATATGCCAGAGCATTGTGATCTTTTTTTCCCCACATTTCATCAATATTATCTATGATAACTGCTGTTTAATAATGTGTGTCTTCAAAATCCACTTCTCTTTGTATAACCATCCAAGGTAAGTGTCTTTTCACTATTCTGCCTTCACTAGAAGTTTTAAAGCAGTTTCAAGCTTGGCAGATGGTCAAACAATTCTTCAAAATAAACACCCAGGAGATGAAGGTAAGGTTCAAAGCATTTATAGAAAGTTGGTTGCATTCCATTGAATTTCACTGTTCCCTTCCTTCCTTTCTTCCGAAAATAATAGTATTAAAATTTATAAAAGACAGTTATAATTTATACATGCATTGTTTACCTTAAAGTATATGCATCCACATAACAGAAATACTCAATCCACATCACTGCTAAGCTTAGAATAACAGTCCTCAGCATATAAACACACAAACATCCTGAATCATTACTGACAAGTATGTGAATGGAGTAGTAAAGCAAACAAATCTCTGCTCTGATTGGCACATAAAGTGCAGCAAAAGACCAAAAACTGATAGGTAGACATCATTTCTTACTCACAGACAGAGATCTTTTCAGGTTGTGAAAGAAAAAGAGGCGAAAACGGGGGATGAGCAGCACAGACTTTTCTCAGCATCTCTCTCTGCACGTAATGAGCAGGCTGTGCCATGCTGCACAGCTGCTGTTCTTACAAATACAGCGCACCACAAGTCTTTGAGAGCAGCATTGAGCATGCGCTGCCCTCCAGAGGCAGCACACATACATTGCGTGTGCACATAAACAACTATTTGTTTCTTCAAAAACAATGATGCTTTCATAGGTTTTTGCCTGAGACAACATACTTAAAAAGAAAACAAAACAATACCCCACCAGCTCCATAAGGATTAATGAACAAATTTTGCAGAAAATTGGTTCACTTGTTTGTGTACCTCTATTAACAACAAGCAGGCACAGATAAAAGCATTATCTTCTTGACAAAGTGAACAGCTTAATTTTTCAAAAATAAAAATGTCTGCAAAAATTGCACTCAAAGTAGGCCCCAAAATGAAAATAATGCACTTAGGTATCAGCTATATACATAAACTTCCAGACAGTGCTACACTGACCTTTTTATTATGACAATGAGCTGATTGGCAGTGTGATTTGGAAGCTTCCAGGGGGTTGATCTTCCCTCAGCAAGTTCAGAAGATCACAGGAGTTGTAGGAAAGTGTGTTGAATTTCAACCACTTTGAAGTGCTTGTGACCATCACTTTCTACAACAAAAGTAAAGGAGAGATATTCCCTTACTTGAGCAGTGCTTCCTGAAGTGAGTCAGTCACTTGTACCCGATCTTTACATTACTCTGTCACATGCTCCTCAAATTTGTTTTTTTTGTCATTCAATGACCATTCAAACGTGTTTTTCAGTCTTTCGGCCAATCCTAAAAGTTAGTTTTGGTTCCTATTTGAGCTAGATGGTCAGCCATACACTTTCACTTGGCTCTGCCCGGGTTATGATGATCTCGGTTGTTTTACAATCAGACTTTGAACGACAGTCTGTATTCTCTCTCCCTGTGTGTGTGTGTGTGTGTGTGTGTGTGTGTGTGTGTGTGTGTGTGTGTGTGTGTGTGTGTGTGTGTGT
>JASSRZ010000065.1:15335141-15353366 GCA_032164315.1 Malacoctenus gilli | reverse complement strand
GTGAGTGAGTGAGTGAGTGAGTGAGTGAGTGAGTGAGTGAGTGAGTGAGTGAGTGAGTGAGTGAGTGAGTCAGTGAGGGAGGGAGGGAGGGAGGGACAGTGGTAGTAAGGAAGAAAGTGAGGGTGTGAGGGAATAAGTAAACAAGGGAGTGAGGGATAGAAAAACAGATTGAAAGACAGAAGCAGTAAGGATCTTCGTGAAAAACGTGGCAGTATAAGAAGCATCAATCAAGTGACAGAATGACAGGCAGGATTAACACAACCACACGCACATGTTTAGTAAGAGATTCACACACATAGTCTACGCACAGTCTGCGTATTGCTCAGTCAAGTGCTCATGCTAACATATAAGCATTTCAACCACCAAATGCACTACACAGACAAATGCACATGTATGCACACGCTTGCACGCACGCTTGCACGCACGCACGCACAGTGACTCTCTCTCTTCCACACAGCCAGCGTAAGTATGAGTGATGGTTGGAGCCTGTGTCTATCCATTACAGCAGTCCGGCCACAGACAGGTGAGCAGCCTGATACATGAGCACGGCTTTATCTGCACTCACCAACTCCCTGCACTGTTTCATTCAGGGCTTGCATCCGTAGCAGCCCCCCCCCCCCCCCCCCCCACACACACACACACACACACAGTACTTGCACCTGCCTTCAACAGCAGAAATCACAAGCCATTTAGAAATTTTACCCCCCCCCCAAAAAAAAATGCATCATGGGGGGTTGGGTGGGGGTAGACATTGACCATTGAGTGTTTATCGTTAGCTTTCTTTTTGTGTGAAACCTATTGAACCATATCAAGAGCTAATGAATGTGGAGGGAAGTGAAATGGGAGTGAAGGACATAACACTGAAGATGGACAAGGAGTCATGTCACTTGTGGGCACTCAGCAAATACCTGTACAAACCGAAGGGGCGGAATAACACCTACCAGTATGTACCCACAAGCTTTAACCTGGTGACAACTATCGATGCAGGTGTTATTTCATTAAACCTGCAGTATGGGTGACATTCCAGGGAACCAAAACACACCGCCAATCCATGTCATGTGGTGTCAGGCCAACCAGAAAATAGTGCAACAAGCATGGCACGCCTGAAGCAACCAACTATTCACCTATCAAATGGCCCATGTGAAGGGTTGCAGTGGGAGGTGGGAGACTGTCATCAGTTACTCCACCATCCCTCTCTAAACCAGTCATCCACTCCACCCACCACAGCCATTCTGATCACACCCATTCTATCTCACCCCAACCCAGGCAGGGCCAGGACCACCACGCCCAGGCACACTGGCCACACGACCAGGCTTTAGCCCCCATAGACGTGTAATTCACATTCGAGTTTTCTGGACCACTATACTATATTTTGCTCTCCAGGGACCTGTTTTCTAAAAAGGAGGACATGTTCTGAAACTGAAATGAGCAGTATAGATATTGCCTAAAATTTTTAATTAGGTTTTTATTTGCGTTTGTACAGATAGTGTTTTCCTGCAACTGTTCACTGGACTTGCACTTCAACCCCACAAGATGTCACCATGGTTGGTTTGCCTCAAGATGGGAGGGAAGGCACCATTAGGCAAGTAGAGTTGCAGCCACTTATGACTTAGTAAGACCCTTATGCTCAGAGTGAGCTGAGCAGCTCAGCCTGCTGTTGCAGAGTCTTGTCCTGTTGTCAAAGCATCTCAGGTCACCTCTTCAAGTCTTAGACTTGAGCCCGCCATGGATCCAGCAGACTTGAAGTTCATACTTTTCCAGACCAGGAAGTGGACCCAAATGCAGACAGGAGACAGTGCTTCAGTCCAAGGTTTTAGTTAAAATCATATCAAAATTTGCTCACGAGGCTCGCAAGCAAGGTTGGACTTAACAAAATTGGCAACAACCAGGTCTGAATGGAAATGATGGTCACACAGTGAGA
Organism: Malacoctenus gilli; assembly: GCA_032164315.1. Lineage (NCBI taxonomy): Eukaryota > Metazoa > Chordata > Actinopteri > Blenniiformes > Labrisomidae > Malacoctenus > Malacoctenus gilli. The sequence goes on along the minus strand of JASSRZ010000065.1, from coordinate 15,351,445 downwards.
AGTTGTCGCTTAAGCAGACACCCAGATGGGATTCCTCTGTCTGATGAACAGCTGTGGGGACTGGGTGTTTGGACCCACTAAATGGAGAGCTGGCCTTGGGCGTGCCACTCCATTGAGCGGAGAGAGAAGACAGCTTCCATGTAGGGTTTGAAAGTATGCTAACAGACATTATTATTGGAAAAAACTATTGGAAAAAAAGTACTCCCTCAGTTTTAAAATTCAAGTTGAGCGAATAGCCTTTCAAATTACAGAGTGCTTGGAACAACAACAAAATGAACTATATTTTCTGGATGTCATTTTTAGATGGCCTATTTGTCATCCTGAAAAGATAAGTTTTTGTTTTGTTTTAAAAGCAAACATTTTTATTGTACTAGTTGGACCATAGGCAGCAACAATGGGCAAATATGCCTGCCTTACTTGCTTTTCTTTCAGCTTTGCAATCCCAAACCTTCCACAGAAATTTTTCAAAAACTTGTTTGCCACAAGACCAAAGTGAACCCAAATGCTCGACATCAGGTGGGCATATATTAGTGTTCCTAATTTATTCAATGCAAGTGCCAAACAAAGAAGAAAAAATGTCCAAACGCAAAATCTAAAAGTAACTGAATATCTCACAAGGGTTGACAGGTAATCCAAAGGTGGTAGAGCGAGGCTCAAGGTCTAACAGAATAAAACAAGGCAGCAACCAGAAGACAGGCAATACAGAGCTGGGAACGAGGGACAAGGCTGGAAAGCAGGTGACCACATGGCAGGGAACACAACAGATGGACTGGCAACAAGAGACAATAAGCAAAGCACCTATGTACTCCCAGCAACAGGCAGTCAAGCACAGGAAACCAGGTTTCCTGGTATCAGGGAAAATCTTGACTGTGACTGTGAAAAAATGTTTTCATTGAACTTTGAATCAGTCAAAAATGTTTATTAGAAATATGATCTCCAAGTCAATATTACCAGTATGATGCTGTATTAATCATTGGATTCCAGAAATACAATAGAGTTAATAGAAGTCTGACAACAGGCATCGTTTATAGCAGTTAACTGAATGGCTAAAATTGTGAATGAACATATCTGTGCATCCAAGAAATGCCTGTTCTGTTGTAGTAACAAATGTCTGAGGTCATTCTATCCATGTGATGCTTGTCCTTCAAGATGCCTGCTGGATGAAAATACAGCAGGCTTGTTAAAATGACCTATGTCATTTTAATGACCTATGTCATTTTAACAAGTGTGCCTTTGAGCAAACTGTCACTGTGCCTTTGAGCAAAGAATGTGTGTGCAGCTGTGCGTGTTCAGTTGCTTGGTGATTTTTGCAGCAGAGGGAGATTCATACAACATAAATTGATAAACAATTTTCCACTCCTGATGTCAGAGACCTGAAAAACAGGCGGATCTCCCTTGTCTAGTCTCCTCTGCAGACAGAAGACACACAGTCACATCAGCGAAGGTTCTTTGCATGGTTTTGGAGAAGTTTAACAAGCAGCAATCTTTCCTGCTGGTATTTACAGTCGATGGAGAAGAAGTTGTTAAACAAGTAGACAAAGGGCAGCGTGCAGCCCACCCCCCATACGTCTATGGCCTCAGAGGAGGGCTGGCCAAGCGACACCTGCAGAGAAAAGACGGGAGCTGAATCAGGGATATGTGCTGGCTCACTGTGAGGACCAACATTGAGCTTGACCATGACACATGACAAACAGATGCAGAGGCTGGACTCACCTGCAACCTAAGGGCTGTAGCATCAGGCACGGCTGGATGTGAGAGGCTGGGATAGCCAGGTCAAAATCAATCAGCTTAAATCTCAGCAGGTGGTCTCCTGCACAAACCACCACCATCTGGCATTATCAGTGTGTACAATCCCTTCCGAATTCCCTTCAGTGCATCCATGGCTACCAGCAGCTGCAGGGACAAGGCAGGAAATGACACATTAATGCAGCTGGGACCACTGGCAGCATATTTATGAATTGAGCTTTGTCCGAGCTAACAAGACAATATGAACTCAGCTGTAAATGGACCAAATCAAACCCGCTTTGCAAGCACTGTTATCGTCAGTTGTCCCACGCAGTCAGATGTCCAGTCTCTCAAAGGCCACAGATCATGCCCCATCATGTTGAAGTTGCCAGAGAAGCGGATGATATTGCAAGCCTCAGGGTCCAGGCTGCTGATGGCTCTCATCATTGCCAGCTGGGAAAAACAGAGGAGCATGTCAGACACAAAGAGTCTGTTGCTGCAGGAGAATCAGGCTGAACATATCAACACTTCCAGGGCTCCAAAACACTTACCTCTCGATTGGCATACTCCTGATGATCCCTCTTGGGAATCTTCACAGCCATGATGTCAGCAGTGGCAGAGTGTGTCTACAAAATCACTTTACCAAAGCAGCCTTCACCAACATACCTCTGCATGGTAATTTGAAAGTCCCCAACCTGAAGTTCTGCCCACAGTGAAGTTCCAGTGGGGGTGCTGATGAAATAAATGGAGAGCACAGAGGCAACCATCATTTAGTCGGCTTGTGAGAGACACTGAGTCCATCCTGCAACATCAGTTTATCCTGATGGTTCAGGAGGACACACTGTGCATGTGTGGACAGAACACGTACAGGTTACATGTAGTTGCACGATTCACCAAATATTACAGTTCTTGTCGATTGTGAACACAAAACGTGGTCCTGTAGCACAAACACCCAAACCTTTTCATCATTCCCAGAACCGCACACACATTTCCTATTACCACAAATACAATTCACCATCAGACGCTCGGGTGCGTTTCCTGTCCAATTTCCTTTTTTCTTGCAATTTGGATGCATCACAGGATTCCCTTGTGTGTCCTTTTGAGCCCCCGAAGAACACACTCAGGCCCCCCGAAGCCTCCACCAAGAGCCTGGGTGCTGCTGTGAGCTCATTCAGGGCACCTTTCAGCCTCCCACCGATGAGAGTCACCTCCTCCCTGGATTCTGCCGTGGGTCTCAGGGAGGTCTGGGAGACCCCCTGCAGGTCCTCTGCAGCCAGAGTCCCCACCAGGGTGCAGTCCCCTGTGTCCTCAAGGGAGATACAGCATTGCTGACCCAGGAAGAGCTGTGGCTCCTGATGAACTTCCCTCTGCTCCTTATGCCAGACTCTTCAGGAGATTACAAAAGTGTATCAGAAAGTTTTTCAGGTGGGTTTAGGATGCTCTTTGTTGCTGCATCAAACCATCAGTTGATGACTGATGTCATTAAGCCTCCCCCACCATCTTTTGGGGCTTTTTGTCCTCTATGGAGGCATTGAGTCTCACACTTTTTGCATAGCGGGGCCCCATGTTTAAACATCGAGTGAGGGCCTCTCCATGCAGAGACTGCATGTCCTCACTGTGCATGTGTGGGTTTTCTCCTGGTGCTGCAGTTCCCCCCACAGTCCAAATCATGCCACCAATTTATTTGAACTGAAGACTTGGAAACTTAGATTTAGAAAGGCATCGGCATATCATTTTAGTGGGAAACGCTTTGAAACCAAATTGAATCATTGTTGGGCCAGCTGTACTGGCAGAATCTCCTTCATACTCTATAAAACATGGATGTATGGTTGGCAATGTCATCCATTCTAGGTACACTGTTTTGAGACCAATCAATGGATGTGGCCATCCTGTAAAATGCAGCCTTCCACGGCACCCTCCCCAGCAGCATGTGTCTCAGACAGCCAAGTAAATGGCCTTTGCCAAGGACTCACCATGCTGCTTTGCAGTTCTGCAGGATTTTTAAAAAAGGCTAGGCCCTTGTTTTGCAGCACCTTACTTTCTGCACTTAACTGTGCATTGTTAAGGTTACCACAAACTTAAATTAAAGGTTTTCATCATTGAATTACTGTTTAATTTTGTTGTTTCTCCTTTGCTAGCATGGCCTCATCATCACATTACTCTTCAACTCGATCTTGGCTTCATTGACAGGTAAGTTGATATCAAAAGTCTACATTTTGCAATCCCCTAGTTTAAGGTCAGTAATGGAATCGATAGCCTGGCCTCCAAGCAAAACAAAACTAATGCATGCTCACTTGTCAATCAACTTACCCCAGCCCCCCACCCTCGATTATGCAAAAAAAAAAAAAATTAAGTGAAAAAATGACTTTGTCATTTTCTGGATTTCTGCTTTTAAATACACAGAAAAGGGCAGGGAGCTGTCACAACTGTAAGATTTGTACAGGCCAAAAGGGACGCCATTTCACTGCAACATTCCCGCAATGAACCTTCAGGGATTTGAGCTCTCAGGACAACAAACCAAAATGCACTTGGCACAGTCAGGCAATGCAACACTTCCCTCTTGTGTCCTGGCCTGGCATTGCATGTTGAATCGTCCTCATTGAGTATACACTTCCCACCTCTTACAGAACGTTCAAAACAACAATGACTTAGTATTCGAAGCTCATCACAATAGAAAAACTATCATATCAACCACTCAGCCAAATGTGATTGATTGAAAACATTAAGAAGTGTAAAGCACTAATTATGTTCCAGAATCATTAAAAAATCAGCAACATCCTCTGCTGGAGGTCGTTGTGATGGTACTGGGGGTCCACTGAAAGAGCTGAAGTCAAGCCAATTCAGTCTTTTTGCATTGTTTATTGCTTTGATTTTGGTTTATTGCTTATATTTTTTCTCCTTATCTGCAATTATCCTGGACTGACATCATAGAACACGTCATTTAAAGATGGTTGGTGTTCAAAGTGCTCTCATGGTAATGGCAGCTCAGAAGTGGGTGCACTTTAAAATGCTACACGGGGGCCTATGAAAGGTCCTTGTACTGTGTAAAGATGTGGAAAAAATGAAATATATACAAACATGGGGAAAAAATGAATTATTTGTCCATTGAGTCTTAGAGAGTGTGCATGAGTTTTTTTTTTCAAGTACCAGCATTTCAACTAGAACAGGGATCTGCAAGCTTTCTCATTAAAAGACCCATTTTTCCTGCCGCCCCCACCAAAAACAATCTGTCCGGAGCTAGATTTGAATCATTGAAAAGCAGCACCTGTTGACCCTATATTATTGATAATATATCTAAAAAGAATTTTGATTTCCGCTTAGGATGACTGCTCTATAATGGGTTATATTTTTCTTTTTGTTACACCATAATAAATCAAGCAGACATGTAGGGCCCTTGAAGTGCCAGTCATTGCTGGAAAAGGAGTAGAATACCTTAAAAAAATAGCATGAGTAGAGACAATGATGACTTAATTTCATCATTCACATTAAAAAAGTGAATTTGTATTGTTATACATGTTACTCTCTTGTTGAAAAAATAAAAGGGAAAATTCACCTGTGGCTTGCACCAGAGTTCTGGAATTCATTCTGAAAGAAATGTGCAAGAAACAAAGGGTTTGGAAAAAATTCAGTTGTGTCAAGAAGATTTTGATGTTTTTTCTGAACAAGACCTGAGTTATGGTGGAGTGGCTTTGGGTTCCTCGGTTGTCCTCCTTCAAGTTGATGTGGCCGATGAGGTGATTTGTTAAGTTGTTTATTTGCCCTCCAGCTAATGCCGCCCGTGCTTAAACTGTTTTACATATGTGATGTGTTGTAAAAACTGAAAGATGAAGACAGATGACTTGCTCAACATGAAATAAAGGAACACACGGATCACAGACAAAGGCTAATGCAAAAAAAGGCATATACGGACTGTAAAAAGCATGAATGCTGCAAAGGCACGACAACAGATCTATAGCGAAGACAAAGCAGAAATACTCTGGGTTGGGTTGCTCTTGAATTGAGAACCCAAGAAAAAGAAGGTTACAGCCACCTTGTTATGATTGCCACAAACGGTCGATAAACTGCAAAATCCTGCAAACATTCTCAGAGTAGAGTATTACAGAATCCAGCTAGGCTCTGGCAAAGTCATTCAGTGTGAACCAACTTCCAGGACCTGCCATTTTCAGTACAGACCCATGAAGACACAAGAACTGGGAAATTCCCTTTTCAGATGCAGATAGGCAGAAGAATGTTCCAGCAAAACATAAAAATGCACTATCATCAAAGGCAGACCTGCAAAGAAAGCCATTGATGGATAGTTGATTTGGGGCACAGCCAGTCAACCTTCTCAGTGCTGGATGAAGTGGGTTTCGAGAGCTATGTCCCCACTACTAATCACTGGGTATCACTGGGTTTGATTTGTGATATGAAAATGGTGTGATAAATCTAAAATGTTAAAAAAAAAAAGTTTGATAAAAGGAGTAGGGCAGCCCTCTTAGTGGCCACAGGGGGTTAGGCTCCCTCATGTGCACGACAGTGTACATGAGGCTCTCGCACGTACACTGTTGTGCACATCAGGGAGTTCCTGCTGTGTACAGGGTGCACGCAGCAGTTTCTACATGGATGTGTATTCCTGATTTTGAGATTAGGTCACAAGGGACGTTGTTTTTGTGATTTCACAAAAAACTTTTGCTGCTTGTTTTTTTCACACCATAAAGTAGAAAGGGCAAAACTTAAAAAGCTGCTGGTAATATTTATTGCATAGGATTTACAAGTGTGTGCAGTATCTGTTAATGTTTTACGATTTGCTGACTTAGCTGAAAAATCCGACCCCTGCAAATGACTCTCTTCAGGACCTCAGGTGTCCAGGGCCGGCTTCTGGCAGGTTTGTACAGGTATAAGAATCAAGATTACAATTCAGAACAATTTCAAAAGTAATGCTGACTGAACATTACTGTAGAGTTATACCACAAAAAAATCAGCACAACCAGTCAAAAATGGGTCCATTTTGTCATCTTTAATAACACATTCATATCTATGCTCTGCTTTGTTTACAAGGAGTTTAAAACAAGTGTTGATGAGGACTAAAGGAATCAGGCAGGCAGAAGGTGAAAGTCCATATACTGTAAGGACCAAAAGTGTGACATGGTGGAGGGAGGGGGAGAGCCCCAACCCTTCTGTCTCCAGGCTGCAGCCACGAAGAAAAATGCATCTCCAGTGTCTGCTCCGTGTGAGGACAGAAGGGGAGGAGCCGTCCCTCTGCCCACCTGCACTTACACAGTCCACTGAAACAACAGGTCCTTTTGCTTTTTCAAACGACTCAGTAAAAGTGAAAACAAAGATCATTGATCAGTGTCAAAGGTCCTTGCAGGGGTGCTCTAACTCATGTGGGCTTTTCACATCAAGAAAAAAAAATGCTAAATGCACCCAAACATAAGAGATACAATCGGTTGTCTTTTTAAAAAAAATAGAGATAAGAGACCAAAACAAAACAAGGAAAATATTGCAAAGTAAAATTAAAGTTAAATGAAATGAAGGGAAGGGAAGCAAATACAAATTGTAATAAGAAATCTCACTTATGTAGGTTTTTTCAAAAGAAGAAAATGGAAACAGAAGGGTTGTTTTGTCTCCCCCTTGAGTTTATTATTCCATCTCAAAATCCTTTAAAAAACCAACTAAAGAATGAAAAGAAAACAAAATCATCTTTGGAAGAAGTAAAAGGTTTTTCCTTTAATAGACTATCCACTACAGTATATGGAGATGCCGCTACCCAGTTTATTAACTATTTTTCTTTTGAGCAACTTCTTTTTTTGTTATTTTTAATGTCCTTTTTCAAACAAAAAATTACCATTTACCTATTTCTTTTCTTAAGAGGTAGATCAACAAAATGATTAAATGGTTACAGGTGACGTGTCCCATGATTCAGAAGGTGAAACATAGGGAGGCAGCAGGCCAGAGCTAAGGGGGAATTGTGGGTAATATTCGTCTGAAGCAGGTTGGACAGCTCCACCAATGAGGTGTTTCACTTCAATGAAAAAGCTCCTTCCTGGGCTGTCCTCGCCCTATTCCACCCTACACCACAATGTCGCTATGTTGTTTTTTTTTTTCTTTTTGAATGATTTTTTTTCACGATTTTATTTTACAGTCCTGCAGCTGCAAAGATATAGTTTCAAAGCCCAGAGAATTGATGGAATTCAAAGAGTGAAAAACAAATGTCTGGTTACAAGGACTGTCCCAACTTTCTGTCTGCATGTTCATTTGTCTGCCATCAAAAAAAAGACACAATCTTTTAGCTGAGTTTGCTTTTGCTTTTGAGGTAGCGTTCTTAGTTATGTGTCAAGAGGTCTATTGTTTTGCTTTTTTTTTCTAGTTTTTGCTTTTTCTCCTTTTTCTTCAACATCAATGTCAGAATCCTGGTGACTCTGAGCCTCCTGTTGCAGAGACACAGACAGGGTGAGGTGGTGTTTTGTAGACAACGTGGAGCGATTTGTGCTGGTTTCATGAGATCAGACAGGACTGGGCTCTGTGCTGTGAGGGTTACAGAGCCACAGTCCTGTCTGTTGTCACTATAAAAAGCTGGCAGTTTTAATTTCCAAGTTCCTAGTCATAAAAAAGACTCGACCAGCAGAGAGTTGTTTTGCTGCACGGCTGCACTAGTGCTGACAGTGTTCCAAAGTTTTGAAGCATTTAGGTGTGTGTGTTTCCATTACAGCAGTGGTTCAGCCACAAAGGTACAACATGTAAAATACAAATAGAGTTCCTGTCGTGCATGCGGCAGAAGTGGTGAGTCACTGCGATCTCTGCTCTGTTCTCAGATCAGCTCGAAGAGATTCTGCAGTTTACAACCATTCAACACCACATTTTCCTGTACTGTCAGTGACTGCTGCTGGTGTGCTCAGTACAGACATGAAGCTACAGTGATCCATCACACCTTTATGTGTTACAAGACATGAAAGGCTGACAGGTTCAGCTACAGCACAATACAGAAACGGAGTTTAGATGATTCCAGGACTGTTGGTTATGCCATTCTGTAACCTGAAGAAAACATACACGAGTATGCTCCCGTTATACCATGCCCTGCTGGAAACAGCTTTGTACAGCAACCTGTGCTGTTATTGAAATGCATTGTGACACCTCACACTGCATAACTCTGTCCACTATTTAATAAAACTATTCGTATTCCACTTGCATAAGAGAAAGGACAGAGTTTTCACTTATATTTTTTTTCGGCACAACCTGGATTTCTAACAGTTGAGGAATTCAAATGAAGCCCAAAACAGTTTAGGTACTTGTGCCTCTGTGGCATACAGGCTCAGATCTGAGGGAACCTTTCTGACTTTGGGCACCAGTATGGCGTGCTCCGTGGGCTTAGATTCAACCCTAAGATGTGTCGTGTCTGCCATGCAGACCAAAACAGGCTGAGAAAAGTTCTCATTGAAGAAGACACGTCCATCAGAATGAGGACAGTCTTCACAATGACATCATTTGTCTTAGACCCTCTTCATCAGTTACAGGTTATTCACATGGCTCTTTACTGCATTTCGGACTGAGCCTATTCCCTTGTGTGTGTTTGGCACAGTTCTGTTATGTACTGAGCTACAAGTTAGTACTTTATTGTATTTAGTAGCAGGTGTCTAAGAGATCTGTGCATTCAATAAGAAATGGAAAATTCAACTATTCTCAGTTTTCAATAGAGTGTCAGAAAGATGACTTTAGGGGGAAAAGTATAAGAAAAAAAAGAATCAAAATGTCTTGAACAGAAGTGAGCAAAACGAACACAATGAAGACCAGCGCAAGAGAGGGCGAGGGACCCTGATATTCCCTCCCACTCCAAAAACAAAATGCCTTTTTTCATTTGTTTTTGAGAAAAGTAATACATCCGTTCCACTCTTCTCTGAGTGACGGCAGAGAGCGATGAGAAGTGCTATGATGTTTGGCAGGAGGCTGAAGAAGAGGCTGAGGTGTAAGAGAGAGCATTCCTCCCTCCTTCCCTCCCTCTCTTGAATGTCCTCCACCTCCCTTTCCCATCATCCCACCTTTTATTTTGTCAAAGGGTTGCATTCAGTATTTTCAGCCATTTTGTTAGGTTTGATTTTGTTGACATAATTCCTCAATTAGTGCAACAGTGTGCCCCCAGATGTCCAAATAAAGCTTGCTGTCGAAAACTAAAATAAAAATATAACACGAAACGAATATTCACTTTAGCGGGTAGAATTGCTAACCCTTCGTGATGTGTCTTGGTGGTTGTGTACAGAGCTCTGTGGTTTAGATGGAAGTAGAAACTTTACACAGGGCAAATATGCGCTGTGAAGTTTGTGCCTCTGGACAAAAATGGAAGCATAGATCAGATTTTTTCCCCTGTGTGTTGGAGGGGAAGCCAATCAGAGCTGAGCATAGTTAAGACCATAAAAGCATGTTACCTGGCAGTGTCTTACAGGGACTTGATATGCCAAAACTTTTTCTTTCATCAATGGCTTCACCCACTCCCATTTTTTAAGAGTTTTGTTTTCTCAAAAAATACAAAAGTGTTGCCATTTCCATTAAATATATAATGTATAGATTTCACTGTGATACATGGCTTTGTTGTTGGCAAATTTCATTGATTTTTTATGGTTTGTTTTTTTGTTTGCTCCCATATTTTTTCCAAAGGCCATCAGATTCTCCCCGTCCCAGGAACAAAGAAGGCCATAGGTTCTCATCCAACATTTTTCTGCTTTTTTGTTTAAAATTTGGCCCAACCATCCCGACGACATAAAAAGTGTCTTTAAAAAATGAACATTTAAAACCAGTGAACACAGTCAGACGCACACCTCCATTCACATACACACAGAGTGCACATGGAGCCACTCAGCATCTGAGGTGTAGTGGTCAGTGTACGGGTCATAAATATTCACACTTAGACAATCAGAGCTAGTTGTGGTGTGTGTAAGCAGAATACCATCTTCCGTTCAAGCACAGACAAACTGCACGTGAATCAGTTCTGCTCTACTGCCATCTGACAGGTTCCCATCCTGCAGGTGAGAACGATGGAAAAGGCAAGGGTGAGTTTGAGCTGAGAAGCTCCTTTTACAGGTCCTCATAAGTTTGAACACTGAAAGCCCTCTTTCTTTTTGGTGATTCACAATGATGTGATGAGCATAAGGTGAGCGAGAGGGGTCCTACAGGGCACACACTCGGCCACAAGCCATGGGACTTAGTCAACTTGTTGGAAATGCTGGGACAGGTAGCATCTGTCTTTGGAGAACGACAAACATCATTCTTCAGAGGGAAAAACGGACACCCCTGTCAAGGTTCACTCAAATGAATGCATCGTGTATGTGACATGCTCAGACGACGTGTGCACTATAGGCTCCCCTCTCTTATCAAGTTATCACCACTCCCCGTTGGCCAACTCTTCCAATTCAGATAACACCTGCTCCAGTTTCAGGAGGACATAGAGCATATTCCTTTTGCCTAAATAGCATGAGGACAGTTTCTTCTCTCAGAAATCCTTTTTTTTATCACAGTCTGCTCTGAAAAAACACAGGCTCCTTGTCATCCTGAACTCATTCAACCATCAACACACCAAAATAACGCACAAACAAAAAAACTGAAAAAACAACCAAAGCAACAAGACAACCCCACCCCAAAAAAACCTTTTTTTTTAAAAAAATAAAAAATACTCAGAACTATCAGTTCTTCTTTTTTTCTTATATAAATCACCAGCAAGCAAAAAAGTTAGGAATACTGAGGTAACTTTACCCTGAGGTAGGTTTTTTCTTTTTCATGTCTTCTCTAATCTGTTCTAATCTTGGCAGAAGCGTCCAGGCGTTGACCCTGCCTCTCATTATCATACACAGGCAGGGTCTGGAGGCTCCGCCCACAGGCCTAGACAGCCCAGGAGAGAGAACAAAGAAGCCGCTCCCTTCCATCTGATTTTACCACTGTGGAGCTCAAGGCAATGAGCTGTGGAAGACTTTGTTGTTAGTCCAGTTCCTGCACTGAGCTTAAGCCAGTCCCTAACTTCCTTTACTGAGACAGGCAGGAGAGCCGTAGTCATGTAGCTTTTGGTTGAAGTTATCTTATTCCATTGTATGCTGGTTGTTGCTCACTCATCAGTCTATCCCCAAACATGTTGAACCAGAGTGTTGGTCAGCATTTGCTGCTGCTTCTCAATTTGCATCACTCCACCATCGTGTGGTACATGAAGGTATAACACTGGACAGTTGTGAGCAGTTTGTTGGCCTGCTCTTTTAGCTGCAGCAGTGAATTGAGATGAGACAACATCATGGCTCTTTCTCTTGGTCTCTGGACACTTCAGTCCATTCAATTTGGGGTTTTGTTGAGGGCATTTTAGAGGTAAATGCTTACATACCCGACTGTGCCCAGTGAAACACTTCCTGCCTGCCTGTCTGTAGTTGCAGGACTCACTCTTTAAGGTGGAACTGATCCTAACACCTGACTCACTGCCTTCAATACATTCGTCCGAGGGGCCAGGCTAACTCACATATCATATATATATAATATATATAAAATATGCCGTTTAAGGTGCAGGTCGCAATCCAGCAAGCATAGCTACTGGCAATTCTTGTATATTCTTTTATTTTGTTTAAGCTGAGCCACTGCAATAGAACTGCAGGACCCGCCGCGACCTAAGCTTGCCTTACTGTCTCTTGCTGCGCCTTTCCCCTTTCAGCTAATTGTGGAAAAGGGTTCTCAGTTCTTTAACAGCCTCAGGCCTTGTTGTAGTCTACATTCTGCTACATGTCACCGACAGGAGACTGGGAAACACACGAGACCTTCTTTTAATTGAAAAAAGGCAAGGCAACCAGGCGCAGCATTTCTTAACATTTACATGAAGAATATATATTTACAACCTCGTTTTTTTTTTTCCTTTTCCTCTTTATTCTTCTAATCTCTTTCCTACTCGCAGAGGTTTTAAAGAGCAGTGTTAACATCTGCGGCCCCTCTATTAGACTCCCATCGGCTCGAGGAGAAAGGGTGGAGCTCTGTGAAAACCCCACAGCTCCCTCCATCAGCCGCTGTAGCAGTTTCCATGTTCCCTCTCCCGGCTCTGCCTCACTGCATTCTATCAATAATAGCTCTGAATAAAACATTTCTATACATATATCTCTGTTTAAAAAAAACCACCCCTATATTATAGGACTGACTGCAGATGGTTAGATAGGTCTGTAGGGGGCAACAGGAGGACAAGCGGGTCCTGCGCTAGTGTGTCTGGGAAGACAAACTTGTCCAGCTCAAGTCTTCAGCCCCAGTGTGTGGACAGATATTCACAGCTGCTTTGTTTGCACAAATCAAGGCAAGAAGCTGACTGCAGCTATGCCACAACACACTAGGAGGACACCAGCCTTCCTTTCCTCAATTCCTGTTCCCCTCCATCCTCAATCAGTCTCTTTTCTGGTCTGGCGTCTGATCTCTGCTCTCAGGTTTCTTCATCTTATTCTTTGTTTTATTCGTTTCATATTTTGATTTTATTTTTCTCCTCGCAGTTCTCTCGTTATACCTATCTCTCTCTGTGGCTATCGGGCGTACGAGCTCCCTCTGTATATCTCTCCCTGTCTATCGCTGGGTCCGTGTGTCGCTCTCCTGTATTCGTCCATCCGTCCGTCTTACTGTCCATGCATGTGTCTTGTCTGTCTGTCCGTCAGGCGGGGTGGTGCCCCATGGTGGGTGAGAAGGAGGCAAGGAAAGCCTCACTTCCTGCGTGGCTGGTGTTCCTGAGCCAGTCCCTGTGAGGGGCTGCCCATCTCTGTGAAGCCCTGAGGGTGAGGGCTGGGGCCCATGCCCCCACCCCCCTTCTGCGTCTGTTTGACCTGGGTCAGAATGTCCCGGATCTTCCTCTGAGCCAGCTGGTGGGAAACAGGGAAGGTAAAATTTCAATTTCTAGATTTAGCTCAATAAAAACAACTAAATAATGCCTTGCCAAATAATGGCTGTTATTGTACTCAAAGGCAGTGTGTACAGTGATTTGAGTATTATCGGTTAGCTAGATACACTGTTACAAAATGAATCTGTTTTTTTCTCAACAGCTTGACACAAATGGCCAAAAACATGATTTATGCAGTTCAACCTCCAGATCAAATATATGTACTGCTTGAAAAAAGATTGTGTCTTCATACAATGAGAGGAAAGAAGAGGGCCATCTGAAAACACTGCTGACTATAAAATTAGTTCGGCAGCCTGAATGGAATCGTTAGAACAACATAGCATGTGGAAAGCACATCCTGTTGAAGGGAAGCAGAGGAGAAAAAGACGGATCCACCTTTGCTATTCAGAACATGTTTTGTTATATTGTCGTTGTATCAAATCCATGTTGACTAGCAGCACTACCAGCACTTGCTTTAATTCTAATGTACGATTAATGGATCTCTTAACATTTAAACTCAAACATGGAGGAAAGTTTTGTTCAGACAATAATTTGTTTTCAAAAAACGATCATATGTGCAGATGAACTTTTCCAAAGCCGATTTGGATTCAAGAAGGCGTCTGTTCTACCTCATGGTGAACCAAGCACAGTTTGATGAAGTAATTTCCTCTATCATGTGTGTTGACAATTCTGAAAATCAATTAAATGTTTGTTTTTATTATCCTCAATCCAACCTTAAACTATCAGTTCGGATTCATGGCACCCTGAACAATATGAAATCTTGAAAAAAGGCCACAAATCAAATTCCAGAGGTCAAAACTTTTGGAATATGGCAAGAAAATAAGTAAAATATTCACATCCATAAATCTCCATATCACATCCACTTCTGAGTGAAAATGATAATTCAAAAGTTATTACTGAAATGTCTTCTCATTGAAAAAGTCGGAACTGATACTGTAAGTTCAGTTTCAAAGATTCAGAATAGTGAGAGCTAATATGTGGAGAGACGCATACCTGGCTGGCATAAAAATGTCCGTTGATCTTGACAATGACCTGGTCATTTTCATCAGGCGTCTGCTCTCTGGGAACCACCACCTCAGCTGCTGTCAAGTTCTGCAGCTCATTCACCTGCAGACACACAATCAGTTACTTTATGGAACAGACACAGATCTGTGCTGTTGCTTTTGTTGCAGTCCTGTGTCCTGAACATGCTTTTACTGGTAACTCACTGTCTTGCCTCCTTTGCCAATAACCCTTCCAGCAGCAGCAGCAGCCATCTTGATGTGAGTCTCGAGCTTGACTTCCTCCTTTGGCCCAAAGAAGTTTTCCTCCTTCAGTTTGCCATAAATCCGTCCCTGAGCCTGTGAAAGAGAGAATGTTATTTAACTAACCAGGGCTCATGAAGAAACCAGGCAAAATAAGGATAAATCCAAGCCTGGAAGTATTTACCTTGAACTGAGCCTCAGGGGGGCCTGTCACGATCACCATCCTCATTTTGGAGTCGGGGGTTTCAGCTGGTGCAATCTGGAGAACGTGCAAAATTTGTATGATCAATGACAAGAAAGAAGTCCTGTTTTTGGGTGGAAAGTTGATCTGCAGGAGTGAATCTAAGCTCTCTGTCAGTCCAAATAAAAGGAGAATCACTCAAACTCACAGTAAAAAAAATAGACCAAATTATGTTTTACTGTTCGTGCTACATTTGTCAAAATATATCAATGTTTATGACATTTGTGTGTAACCTTAGCCCTACCAAAATTATAGATATCACAAGTGTAAAGTGTTTTTGACTGCGTTATCTGCTAAGCAAAAGTTCTTTAGACTGCTCACTGATGTCTCCATTCCTGTTAATTTACTGCAAATATGTTTGAGTGACCGTCTACAGTGAATATGAGATGATTATTTCCTGGTTGATTAGACCCAATGTCATCTGGCTGAGATGGGTGGAGTTAAGAACAAGTTCCTGTCCCGTCTTTTTACAACATAAAACCTGTCATAGTTATAGGCTTTTCAAAGAAAGGGGGTTATGAAAGAATGCTTTAGTTTTGAGTGTACCTCCATTAATTTTTTGAGATTTCGTTGTCGACTGTGTTCTTATGAGGTGTATTCATGTTTCATGGTAAATGATGAATAGCAGTTGGTATTCACAAAGGTGGATGACAAAGATGGAATATTATTGTTCTTTTTTTAATTCCAGGCAAACCTTAATAGAGGCTCCAGCGAAGCGACTGAGCTGTTTGATGTGCTGTCCTTTCTTTCCAATGATGGCGCCCACAGCCTGTGCTGGGATGTACACATGTACAGTCTCTTGCTCTGGGGCCTGGGTGGACACAGACACAGACACAGACACAGACACAGACACAGACACAGACACAGACACGCACACGCACACAGTTATAGTGGCCTGTCTGAACTTGAAAATAACATCCTGTCTTTTGGTTTAAAAATAATTCATTTTTTCTCAGAGTGAATATTCCTACCCCAAAGCAGCCATAGGGGGCACCACCAACTGCATTTCCAGATGGCGGTGGGGGCATGTTGGAAGACGGTGGGAAAATACCAAGTGCACTGAGGTTAAGTCCAGGTATGAGGTGGGTCTGTTGCTGAAAGGAAGCAGGCCACAGGTAAGAGAAGATCCCTGCTCAGACAGACAGGAGTGCCAGTTTGGTGTGTGTGTGTGTGTGTGTGTGTGTGTGTGTGTGTGTGTGTGTGTGTGTGTGTGTGTGTGTGTGTGTGT
>JASSRZ010000065.1:15307792-15332792 GCA_032164315.1 Malacoctenus gilli | reverse complement strand
CTACAGCGATCAGTTTGGTTCTACATGTCATTGTTTACATATCTGTGTGAAATGGATGGGTATTTCTCCCCCAACAGTTGGAACAAAGACAGACAGAGAAAGTGTAAGTGGTCCTAAGTCATCCTGGATTTTTATAAAACTTTTCTCATTGTTTTCAGAGTACTTCGAAAATTGCAATTTTAAACTCAACGTTGAGTTGACTTTGAGTGTTTGGCAGAGTACATGTGATCCATCTTTCTGATAGAGCAGCGGGAAAATTAGTGGGAAACTTCTGCTTGAAAAAGAAAAACTTGAACTTGACATAATGTGTCCATCAGTGATGCACTAATGAAAGGTGCATCCTCTGAATGCAAGGTTCCTGGTGTGGTTCTCAAAACAAACCACAAGATGGCGCAAAGATAATTTAGTGAGCCTCGCAACAACAATGTGATTTTTAAAAGGTTCATGTATTTAGAAATTTCTGGGATTTTGAGTTACTTTCAATCATTGGAGAAGTTTGAAAAATCGTTCGACACATGGGAGGAACATCACATGCATAAAGCCTTGGTTTGAGAACAAAAAAATAACCTGAAAGTTCTAACTACAGTAAAGTTTTCAAAAACAGATGAAGGGGCCCACAAATTTTTAACCAACTGATTAAAAAAAGGTGGTGATGGTGGCGGTCAGCTGCTCTTCTTTGGTACTTACTGCCTGGCATGTTCCCGGGATGCATATGTTACATTAACCACTGCAGTCTCACTGTCTGTGTTCACTGTAAGAAAGATAGAAAGCAAATATTTAACATCACTGTGTCATCTGACAGACCATGAGAGAGATGAGCTTATAGAATAAATTTTGACAAACACACCACAGCATTACAGCGAATGTCTGTGGCAGCTGCCATGTTAGAAACACTGGTCCTATTCTCTGTTCACTAGTGGGAAATGTTCAACATGTTGGCCATGATACATCTGAATATCAGAAAATACCTGCAAGATCTGGTTTGGCGTTATAAGTGCTGAGCATTTTTTCATGTCTGTCCTTCTTTTAGGTGGGCAATGAGCTTGTTTCACTTTAGCTTCAGTTAAACTATTGATCTGTCAGCAACCCAAATTTGATAGAAACTACCAAGAAAAATTCCCTCACATATAAAACTAACCCACAGACGCCAAACACCCATGAAAGGAAATAAAACACTGAAGAGTAGATAAATATTTATGATCATTTCAAGTAACTTGTGTCGATCTCAGATTTAACTGTGCTGAACTGGTTTTTAATAAATACATTCTACATTATGTGTTTCTGATTTTCAGATATTTATGTTATTTTCATGAAATGACTATTTTATTGTCATTATGCTTATTTATTTACCTGACTGTTCTGAATATAATAAGTTTACATTTAAAAAGTTCTCCATTTTCTGTAATTGTTTGAGTGACCATTCGCAATGCAACAGGATTAAACATCTTTCAAGCTGTGAGTAAACCCATTGACTCTTCAAAACCAATTCCTGACAAAGGTATTTCAAGTAATTATTGCATAAAAGATGCTTTCATCTTTTTGACCTCATGCAGTTCTCAGATTGAGCAGCATCAATAGTCTCTTCAGGAACCTTTCACTGAATCAGGGAGTCTTTCCAACAGACAGCTTGTGAAGGATGTGTCCTCTTTCTGCCAGGAGGGAGCACCTCTGGCCTGAGCACATCTCTGAGGGTTCAAGTTGTAAACTTAAAGAAAAAAAAAACATTTTTACCAAGCCAGAGGTTACATCACTGCTTGTGTTTGTTTGTCTGTCCATCAGTTTGTTTGCAAAACATCTCCAAAAGTTCCTGATGGATTTGGATGAAATTTGCAGGACAGAGGGGGGGTGTGACAGGAAATAAACAATTACACCGCTGTGTCGATCACCTGGCGTCTTAAGACTGATTAAAAACTCATCTTTGCAAGGGTTTGTGGTTTCAAAGTGCTTCTTGCTCACATCTCCATTGTTAATCATACATTGTATGATGGTTTATGGCACTGTGGTATTTTGTGTTTTGCTCATTTACATATGACAACATCCACAGTTGGAAAACTACTGGTAAATATTATATTCTTGATTTTTTTAATGCATTTAAAGAAGTATACAGCACAGTTGATTGTTTCAGTTAGTCCAACTGAGTTCAGTTATACAGTTCTACGGCATCATTTAGAAGATGCTTTCGTCCAAAGCAAAGTACAACATCAGCAAGATATATTATAAATATTAAATAAAAGTGTATCAGACTGGAACATGCACTTGCGATTGATTCCCTCTTTTTGACACTTGTCACTACACATCTAGAAACTCATCATCCCCATCGAATATGCTTCTGAAATCCAACGTATTACATTTTAACACGGGTCTCTGCCGAGGCTGTGTTTTTCTGTATTTCTGTCCGCACAAACAGCTTTTTTCTGATGTCAGTGATGGAAAGTCATAGCTTAGATATGCAGATGTCCTGGTGACACACTCATCTGACCCTGATGACTGAAGGGATTTTACATTCTACACATATACAGCACAACACATTCATGAGTTTCATAAGGCATACAACACAATTAAAACACAACAACACATTTTGCAATCAACACAACACACACATAGCAGAGTACCATATCAACAGGGGGTGCCTTCCTTACAGGCGGTGCCAGAGCAGGAACAAAACTCACGACAGAAGAAGACTCAGCGCGCTTTGGCGAGCACTCGTGGGCAGAGTGGTCCTATGGAGAGCCCAGTGCTGTAGCTTTTGTTTCTTAATTATTTCGGTTGTAACCTAACAAATGTAAAACTTCAGTAAACACTGCTTAATTTGATTCTACAGTCTCAGCTCTCATTTTATTGAACATCTATCCGTCCTGAAGATCCCCCAACAAGAAAGAACCGCAAGGGGAAAAAAACCACTGAGTTCAAGAAGTAGTTCTGGCATGCCGGGGCTTTTGTTCCTGGTGAGCCATAGTCCTAAATTTTTCCCTAACATGACCTGTCTCAGTCCAGCCAGATGGTAAACAATGAGCTCACATTCACCTGGACAGCCTATTACAACTGAATGTTGCAAGTACTGAGAAGTCGTGACGTGGAAGCAGGGACCAAAACTCTGAAGGCTCATACACAATCACCCCAGGGTTCCCTCCAGTAGTCCACTTGTTCAAATGGATCACGCTTTCTTTAAACTGAGTGAAGAGTTAACTTGCACTTCTGTTACCATGAGGGACAGAAAAGATTTTTTTTTCTCAGTTTAGGTGTTCCTTTATCAAAAAAAGTGAATGTGGCTATATTTTTATATGCAGTCGAGGTCACTTTCCTCCTGTCAGTTGTGTAAAAAGCTCTCTGTATTTGCAATATCAATGATGCCAGGATGTACTGTCTTAATTCTGCCTGATGTTTCGAGATCAAACCACAAAATATTCTGACTGTGAGGAACCCAACTGTTATTGTGACTTCTTGATAAAATGTAAACCTTTCACTAAAGACCTTCAGTGTTAAGTGCACTGAATCTACTGTGGTGTGTATAAGTTGTTGGTCTACATCAAATTCCTTTATAATATATCACATCAAACATTTCAACTGAATATACTGCAATGTGAAAAATTTCTCTTTGTCACCATGGCGGCTTTTCAATGTTTATGCCAAACAGCTCAGACAGTCTGCTGAACTCATCATAGCAGGTTATCCAGCAGCCTTTTGATTTCCTCTGACTCAAAAAGTTTTGGATATTATGAAATTTACTTGACACTGACATTAACCTGCTTTTTTATTTACATGTAGCAAAACCATAAATGAGCTTTATAGAATCAAACATTTGTTTCTAATTTCACAAAAAAGAGTTGAGAGCCTAGATTGCTTCATCAGGATTTGTTTACTTTTGAAGTTTTACTGGATGTATGGATCTCTCTGTTGAGAAATCTGCAAAATGCGGCTTGGCACGATAACACACTGCTGATTTCCTACACCACAAAAAGGATCATATCAAGTCATTCCAGTCCTAAAAAAAGAATTGCCTTCACCCTGAAAAAGGTCATTCACTGGCCTAATTCACAGGCGCCACATTTAAACCTCCAACTTACTTATCCCTGTTTCTTTAAGTCATTCCACTCTCTGCTCAATACTGATCATCACTGTGAATTACGTACCAGAAAACAAACTAGGCTTCAGTATGATGTTGAGGTCTGCTTTCAACAGATGTTAAAAGTGAAGTTCGTTCATGCTCTTCCCAAAAGGAAAGCAAATTCAACCAACTTTTTACAAGGAAAGAAATTTGGACAGATTTTACACTCCAAAAGGAATCCAAAGTATAAGCGACGTGGACTCCCACAAACATATTCACAATGCATTGTATTATTATCGGTCAGTATGTATTCTGCTGGACGTCAGGAGCACATTTCACCCCTTCATGTTTTTACACATCTCATTGACCACTGATCTGAAATTGATGACAATCACTAAAACACTCTGACTTCATATGCAGGTCCAATCCATGGCAGGAAATAAGCAGGGGCAGTTGTTACCACCAGCTGCCACAAGTGTCAGCAAATTGTTTTTCTGCTGCCCCAATAAGTTCATCGAAAGAACAGATCATCGGGGAGAAGGCCTGCCTTACTTTGATTAGGGAAAATCCCACTAGCCAAAAGTAAAGAGGAAACAGAATCCACAAGGAACTGACGCCAGTCTGGTGGGTCTCACCTTGTTCACAGTTTTCTACAGGCCCCCACTGAGCCAGCAGACCATCCAGCACCTGGAACAGAAAAGAAGACAAAGATGATCACACATGTACACATGGGTAAACTGGCACAGAGACATGTCAACATATTAGCCACAGGAGCCAACTCCATCAATGTTAAGAAGCAGAACACCTGAAACTACAACCTGAAACTTTTTTCAGCAAGAAGTGACAACAAAAATTGTAAATTCCTTTATTCAATTTGAGAATACTTCTGCATTTTTCTGTGAAAAAACTGAAATCCATTGACACTGTGATAGCAAACAGGGCGACAATAGTAATAATTTAATTTGAAAACAGTTTATCGTACAACAGATAAGAGCACAACTCTATCAAGGTCTTTGAATTATTCTTGTTAATTTTCTTGAATTAACAGGACACAGTGCACCAAGGAAAGACTTTCACTTTCACTTTTTCGTGAAAGTCCTCCGCTGTGAAGTACAAAAGTCATGACAGAGGGAATGTACATGAGTGCTATTTGATGATGAACGCGGTGTATTTTTAGTGACACATGTGCTAGAACAGCTGAAGATGGAGTCAATCTCAGCTGCTTTACATCTGGTAGTGAGAGTGGTAATGCCTCATCACAGAAGAGAAGTGGGAAGGGGCAAATGTTTGGATTGATGAATCAGTTCAAATGTTTTCATTTCATTTGGTTAGTTGTCTTTTCCCAAATATCACTTATATATATATTTTTTAAAGTCAACTGAAAGAGGAGTTGAGGGGATATTTATTTTTCATTTCTGCTTTAATTGACAACAAAACACTAATTTCATGAAATGCTTTACCAGAACAATAAACGAAAGTGTGTCCTAAATTTAGTGAAGTAATAGACAAGTAGCACAAGTAGTGTGAGACGGTCAATGCATATAGCTGATGACTGGACTTCAGCACAACAGTAGTGAGTTAAGTGTCTTCCCCTCAGTGAGCAGCAACAAATTTGATTTGTTTAGGTCACAATTGGGAGGGAGCTTTAAAAACATATCAGATATCATTTTATCAGCAGTGTGCTTTGACCCCAACATTAAATAGGGAGCAGGCTGAAAAGAACTTAGGCTTATTTTCCACTGACAGTTCCAGGAACCTGGGTATTCTACACTTGAGCAACAGCAACTGAGTGCATTTTTTCAGTTACTGGTAGACCACATGGAAAAATATGCCCACAAATACCATGAGTTAAAATGTTTTGTCCAAACTGACATCGCATATGCTGCAGGTGGAAATCGGGTCCCATAGTGAGCACGAGAGGCCTGCCCACTGAAGCGTTCTTACATTTTGTCTGTGTTTAGTTCAACAAGACAAGTAGATTCAAAAGGAAAAAACTCAAATCAAATCTCATCAGAGGCTGGAAACTTAGGGCCAGATTCACAAAACCCCCATTTCCATTCACTAATTTGTTAGCACAATCTCCAGTTTAACATGTGGGGAAACCCTGACTTAAGCAGATTTACAGAGTTGGCAAATGACAGCAGGCATAAATGAGGGTTTCCCATGTTTCATAGTTTGCATCACGGTGAGTTTGGTCGGATGAAAGTGCAAAGTGAATTTGTACCCTACAAAATAAAAGGTTTTGATGTTGGGTGCACCAAAACCAACCACCAGTGATGTGAAACAAGACAAGCTCTGTGATGGGCTCCATTTCCTTGTACCCATCTCAGTGACTGCTTCACTTTCTATAACAAAAGAGAAGAGTTCCGAACACACAACTGTAAGCAGTAATTTAAAAAATTAGTAAGGCGTTTGTTTTATGTAGCTATTATTTTATTTTTATTAAAATTTACAAAATAAAATAAACATTTCTGGGATAATCACTGGCAGCAGACACTGAAGTCAAGGAAGTTCCAATTGTGGAAAAACCGTACAGCGAACTCCCGTTCTCGGGAAGTTTCCAAGTTTCCAAGTCCAAGCTTCAGAAGTTCGGGAGTCCACACTCAGCGTACTTGGTATTGAGAAACGGCTTCTGCCTCTCTCCTTTCTTTCTGCAGTGGCCAGCAGAGGGTGATCCTGCCAAACGGCACTCAAGGTGTTGGCCTTTTGTTTGTGGCCATCCTTGCACCTGTGTGGTGATGTTTGGTTTCCTTATGTTCGACTAATCTGGAGGGTTGCGCCATATGAGTGTGCTTTTCTTTTTTTAGTACCTTGATTGTGTTCTCTGTTTCTCATGGATTTGCAGCCTTTCACTCTTCTGTCATCTTTACTCCCATCCCAACTACACAATACATTACCCCTCACAGTAAAGATAGGAGCCAAGATGCTCTTCCCACCAGCACAGTGAACTGCTTCTTGTGGTAAACTCAGGTTTCTGATCACTGTGCTCGCCCTAATTGGTTATGTGGTGGGAAAGTGTTGCTGTCACTGCTATCAACCATCGAGCCACATTGACAATGCACTTACAGCAATTAGTAAACTATGATCAATTGGACACAGCCTACAACTATGTGTAGTAAATTGTAGATATCTTATAGATAACTACGACAGGAAACATGTCAGTAACCAACCTTTCTCAAATGACTTCAGTTGCGCTACATACTTTATGCTAGGTTGTGAGAACAATGCAATATGTAGCTGTTTAGACCAGTTGATCAAAGAAAACAAATAAATGAATGAATGAAAACAAAGACAAACCTCCCACTGCAGGTGAGGTGGAATGTTTCTGATCTGGAGTTTCCTTGTCCTGTGGAGAGAAGACACAAGCACATGTTAAAATTCTTGTCACAGACAGGCGAGTATAAAAAATATTAGGACAAAAACAAGACTGCTTATGACTCACAAGTCATCACACACTGAACACAAAGCAGGTAGAAGGAAAAAGAGATCTCTGGATATACCAAGAAGGCGTCCTTTTCAACTGCAGGAACTTTTCAAGGAATTTCCCAGTTCCTGTCACATTTCCACTGTTGTCACCCTGGTGAAAAACTGTCCCTCGACCCCAACATTCCTCAATAAAAACCCATGCAAGGAGGTGGTTTTTTTTCCAATACTCCCAAATATTAAATGGTAAATGTTCAGCAGACCACTCTGTGCCCCTATCAGGCCCAGCAAAACCCTTTGAGCAGCATTGCCTTTCAGCGGGTAAACCAACCCCGGGGAGGGGGGCATTTGGACATTCTGATGTGAAATTGTATACTGTCTGAAGTTACAGACTTAACAACAAGCAGCAGTGGCTGTTACTGCAGGTCTATCCATATTCCCCACTGACAGCAAAGATGAGACGCAACACGAGGGGGGATTCAAGAACAAACAACAATATCTAGAAATGTAAAGTGTCCATTGTTAAAGCGTCAAAGTCTAAACATTCACTGATGTGTCGTGCGTAATGAAGGTTCAGACGATATTATGTTGCCATGTGCTTAATTTTGCCTTTGTTCTTCAGTTACAGCCCCCATGTGCAGTTTCTCTCACCACTTCCTTCCTCTTTCGTCATCAACCTGATTTGAAGACATTACTGGGTATCGCAAGATGCCCTGGGATCACAACACATCAACTTTACTCTGAATTCATTTACCCAGACAATAAAGTTCCTGGGCTCACAGTGGGAAAGACCCCGGTCATTTTCCACATCATCCTGACAAATTTTCTGTCAAAGGTGACTCACGGCAGATCTTGCAACTTTTTTCTAGCTTCCAAGGATCTGAAGCAATAGCGCATATCAGTCTGTTCACAGTCGCTTTCTAATTTGGAACACCTACCCAAGACGTAGCACGCATGCGCAGCTGGTGCCCAGCTGCAGTAAGAGGAGACAGGAGATCCACAGCACTCCTACACCAGACTACAAATGAATCACACACACACAAAGCTGTTGCGACTCCCTGGCAAATGGCCAGTTATGCAAACTGGGCAATGATGTCATTTAGTGACTTCCACTGGCTTTTAAGCCCGCTCAGCCTCACTGTGCAATGATTTTCTTCCACAAGCTGTGTGTCAATTCACTTTTGGAAAGTCACAAGAAGCAAAGCTTCAACAGGTGGACAGAAGATGTTGACCAGGCTCTTCTCTGAGCATCTCTCTGGGACCAAAATTTAGCAGCACATTGAGAAGTGTCACCAGCTCTGCCGTTCTGCATGCTTCACCACTAGCAGCAGGTGCTGCTGTTATTCTCTGTCTTCAGAAGCATGCTCAGCCAGGGTCCCGCTGCAGCCTGTTGTTAGGGCGGAGACACAAAACCCTGCCCCCTGTCCAAATACAGTTAAAGGTGTTACAGTCATAGAAAAATGAAAGTGTTACTGTGGCTTCTAGCTGACTTAAGAGCTGAAGGTCCAAGAGCTACGAGAATATCAGCATGTTTCCAGACAACACCACAATAAGTTTGGCTGCCAAAACCTCAACCACATTTCTCAAGTCCACAACTTTACACACACTTGTTTTCTACTAACTGGTCAGCCATTCTGATCAATAGGTGCAGAACATCTGTTCTCAATGTGACACTTGCTCTTGGCCCGACTGACTTCTGCCCCGAGCCTGCCCCTGCCCGTTTGGGCATCCATCTTTCTGTTGCACCATCCTGGATGTTCCACCAGACTCAGCACAGGCCACCTCATTATTGTTCAGATTAGTTCCAACCGTCTCACTGCCATTCACATTGTAACATTCACATTGGAATAAACAGGGACCTTCACGTCAGCTCTTATCGTGTTGTGCAATTGGGTTTCCTCACCTTTCACATTCACCACAAACTGCATCCCTGTGTGTCTCACCCCAAAGAAAAATGGAAAAGTCCCTTGATTTATGTCACTAATTTCAGTTTCATATATCACACCTTTCACATATCAGACCTGCTACGCACAACGACCTCAGGGCAGGCTCAAAGCTCTCATGTGAACCTGTACATCAGCATTCCACCTTATTCCTACATTAGCCCACAATTGTCCTTTCTTAATGCCATCTCAAGCATCCCAACCCCCATTTAGCCTCCATCAGTGAACGCAGATGACCCTCTCTGTCACCACCTGCTCACCCAACATCCAATGCCATTGGTTGAAACCATGACAACAGGTCAGCAGTGATGGGGGGAGGGGGGATTGGATTGGTAGGCACATGGCAACCAAGCAAAATGCTTCACATGTATCACTGTGCCAAGTTGTGGTCAGCTCCCTACATCAATATCAATCTAAATATGACACTTTTAGCTCCACTGGATATTTTGAAATTTCTTCTCGATGTTTTTCCATGATCTTGTTTTCTTAAAAATTCAAAGCTGTGATATAATTTTTGACATCAACTCAAAAAACCTTTTCAGCCTTGAATCATCAGTCCCTGCATCGGATGAAATTTATTACACAACATGCATATCCATTCAATCTTTACAGAAAACCAGTTTCAATAATATACAAACTAAAAACAATATCAGAATGAATGAATGAACGAATGAACAGACGTACAGATGGACGGACGAATAAGCACCAGTTCCAGCTAATGCCTAACTGGTATTCAGCTCATTGTAAAATGAGAGGGGAACTTTGAAAAGTCTCAAGTTAAAATGGTATATCTGAAACAGTTAGCGGTCTCTAAGCTGTGGAAGCATTAAATCTATGCTCAGCTCCAGCCTTAGCAACACAAAAGAACCCAAGAGAAACAATGAAAGCCAAGGGAGTGAAAGGATTGTAGTGCTCTGGGAGGAGGAGTTGGACTAGCAAAAGCAAAGGGACTTTGCTTGAGAGAGAGGTCAAAGGCCAATGGTCAGGACTCTTCAGAGCAGACAGAGAGGGCCCCAGAGCACAGGTAGGCGTGTCTTCAACTGTTGTTGTATAGTTTACTGGTCAAAAAGTGCTTCACAAACACTAAACACAAGCAGATTTCACCACCTATCCTCTAAATGTCATGATGTGCACCATCAGGGTGGGAACATAATATTTCATGTGACACCCAATAATCACAACAGCAGTACAGAAAAACTGCTCCTGCTACTGTTGGACTAATTGGAGCAGTTGTTATCTGTGGCACAAAGGAAAAGAGTGAGCCAGTGGCCCCTTTCACACACAACATTTGTGCTATGGCAAGACCTTTTTGTTCTATATCAGCGATATCAGGCAACCAGAACAACCATTCACACAGGCCGGCTAAGCAACACTGTTGCATACAGTTGTCAAATTTGTATTATGTCAGTCTATCATCACAGTTCTTCATGTTTCACACGGAATGCCATCTCGCTTTTTCCTTGAGTCTACCTCCTGAAAAGTACAAGAGGGAGGGCAAAGTCCCTCCTCACCTATCATGCCTTGACATCTTTTGCCCAATTGTCGGGACACATGAAATAGCCTTGAGACAGGAAGGGTCTATGTGATCCCATGTGAGGATGGATCAGCAGGCGGGTGGTTTTGCTCTGTGTGAAGTTATTTTGGATAGTGAGGAGTGTTCCTATGTTGCTTTTAAAATTGTACCTTTTTTCAGGCTTGTGAAGTTATTTGTTCTGGTAAGTTCATGCTTCAAAAAATAACTAGCAACCTGTCCAGGGTTAGTACTCTGATGATGGGCTCAGCTGCTGCACCCTGGAAAGATGTAAACCATCGTGAAAAAAAGCTGAATGGGTCAGAAAGATAGAGTTAGGTGCCTGATGCTCTCCTATTCCTTCCTCCTGTATTCCTTTGTTCTCTGCAACATACAGAGACCACACACGCAAATGTTATTCATATGCAAAAGCTTATTAGAATTGTATTGCATTTCCATGTCTAACTGTTGCTGAGCATGTGAAGCACATTCCGGTGTCATATCGTAGGCTTGTCCTGCCACCATGAACACACAAATAAGCCTTCCATCAACTGTCCTGTCACAAGCAAACATCCACTTCCACCACACAAGCAGAGAAGTACACAGGCTGAATATTTTATAAGAACTATCTAGGCAGCCTAAAATCATGGATGAATAATTTATTGCTAATGGAGAAGTCTATGTGGATGGAGGCAACCCATCACCTAGTTGCCTTTACACTATGTAACCAGTAAACTCACAAGACTCTAATCCGAACCCTTGCCAGCGATAACTTCGTTGCTCCATCTCGTGACTCTTCAACACCAATCATGATTGCTGCCGGGGTGGTTCATGCTCGCGAAACAGGAACATTCACCACCTAAATAATACTCTGCATGAATGCATTGAAAGTGAGATCATGTAAAGGAAACTACATATCAACCTTCTGTTGAACTCAAGTTCTCTGACCCTTGCCCAAAAAAATGGCTGAGTTTGCTGAGAAGTCAACGGGAAGTGACGACATCACACTAAAATCAGTACATTGATATCCAGGGAAAATTTAATTTCTTGCTTTAATGTATGCGAACAGCTTAGCTCAACTGAAATTCAACTATCTAAAGCTCATTTAAAGCCAGTCGGACACTCCCACATGTTGTGACTGATAGTCGGTCTATGGCTTCATGTCTCCAATTAGCTCAAGTGGGATCGAACTTGGTGTTCTGAGTACGCAACACTTTCTGTTGGTGGCTTGGAGGAACAGGGTTTCATATTATCGCAGTGAAAAAACTACTGGAAAAACAAACAAACACCATGGTGGCTAAGATGCAGAAGATTCATAGTTTGACAGCAACACCGCCAGACTCATTGGGGTCTTAATTGCTGTTTTTTTAGGACGAGCAAAAATAGTTCAACAGAGTATTCTTTTTACCAGACAAAACTATATTTGGCATGCAAGTGGGAATCAATTTGTATGGCTTGAAATTTACAATGGAGGCGGGAGATAAAACTGTTGCTTTAACTCCGTGGGCAGGTGAATCTTTTGGCTTTTGTAACTTTTCATTTATAGGAGGTAATTCAGTTACTTTGAGATGTGTTAGGAAAAGACACAGAATCACACATAGCCGGACAGAAAAAATTCACATTTCTCCTGTACAAGTATCTTTGGACAAGATAAGATGTTTGACATGACAGCTTATGAGTTTAGAGCTTAGTTTGAATCCTGCAAACATGCTGCTTGACTCAAGGGGCATACAAACATTACCTTGTCTGTTGCAGACCAAATGCAAGTTCTCACATTGCCTCCTTTTCATCCAAACAGTGTTGTTTCCCCATGTAGACTCTGCAAAGATTTCGTCTTGTACTTTTCTGTAACGCTACTTTCTAGCACTCTTTATTCTCTTTTCCTTCATCCCTCCCAGACTTGTATTGGTCTCTGTCAAAGGTTTCCCTCCTCTCAGCCCTCTCCTTGTGTCGCAGACTTGGATAGGAAGTAACCACCCTGATAACTGGAGCTGTAGATGAGTTCTAAATCTCACTTAAAAAAGGAGCAGTGGAAAAAAAAGGCAAAGTGGAGGTGGTCCAATTTTAATTAAAGGAGGTGAGAAGGAAAATATCTGCTAATTTTCAAAGCAGCTCAATGAAAGAAACCACATCTGCACAAAGCATCACATCCACCTGGCTCAACTAATGAGATGAGCCTTGGAGAAAATTCCCTCCAACATTCAGGGGAACTCAGAGGAATATAAGCAAATTATATATTGTGTTCATTTGTTTATATCATCACTTCAGACTGACATCTCAAGTGTGTTAGCATGGAGAATAAAATTAATATTTTTTACCCGGAAAGAAACTGTATCACATCATTGTAGATTTTTAGGAGATAAAAAAAAACAGTGTGGCATTTTTCGGGTAAGGGAGTGAGAGTTGTTATTTTAAGGTTTGTATTCATATTCATGACCTAATGCGCAAGTGAAAGTGCAGTGCATTTCAGTGCAGTCAAAACAGCTCTGAGAGCAGTTTAAAAATACTGTGCGTTGGGTGACACGTTCGACGGCTGAAACTGGTCTTGTGGGAATCGTTCACGTTGGAACCAGAGATGTTTGGTGCACCGATGGGCTCCCGGTCAAAGTTCAGCCCCGGCGCTGCACACTGACCCTGTCCCGACGCCTGCTGCAGGGCTCCATTTTAGAGATGCGGCGGTGGCGAGGCGCTCCATTTTGATGAGGAGGAACTGACTCCGCCTTGGCTGTTGCTGCCTTCACTATGAGATAGGCTGCAGACAAGTGGAAACCCACCAAGTGCTGGGGCAGACCTGGTGAGACGCGTGAGCAGGGTCTGCAGAAACACGGTGCGCTCACTGCAGTTTAATTAAATTTACGTTTGGTGAAAATTCGTTTACCACGAAACGTTGAACTCATGTGTGTATGTATATGTGCGCGTGTTTTTGGTGACAGGAAAGCTTTAAAGGTGCTCTCAGCACCTTCTCCGGCTCTGCCCCTCCCCCCGCTTCTCGCCCTTTTGTATTCAAACCGTGGCGGAGGAGCGGTGGGCCCACAGCATTGCCGTCCTCTGCCGCTGACTCTCCTTTATGAGCGATGTGAACCGACTCGCTGGTCATGTACTGGCGGGAGTTAATCGTTGACTCCGGCCAACTGACACTCGGGTGTCTTTATCGTTGTTGAGGTGGAAGTAGTGTGCTGTGATCAAAAGCAGGATGTCCTTGGCTGCTTTCTGCCTTTTATACCGACAGAAGTCGTTCGTTGCTCCGTTACCGCGCCTGTAGCATGGTGAACCTCCACGGTTCATGAAGCCCCTTTCAGCGGGGTAGGGTGTCTGTTCTGTGGGGACGAAAATGATGCGACCAAACTGGGGCCGAGTAAAGAATAGAAGGCCAGCCCTCAACTGAACGTCGCCTCCTCTCAAGAGCATCATAGGTTACGTTCATGTGAGAACCAGTGAGCGGCCATCTTGACCAGACAACGCCCATTTACTACAATGAGTGCTCAGTCACGTGACAGCGGATATCTCAGAAATGAGCACACAGGAGAAAGGGGGGGAGAGAAGAGAGACACCGTACGCCATTACATGATCATAGTATGGAGACTCTGTAAAGCCTCCTTCGTGCCGTGTGTTCCGTCTCTTCACTAATTCTCCTGGCTAGGGGGAGGAAAAAGAGGAGCACTTTCATACAGCGTGTGGTGGGACGTGCTGAACCACACACCGGAGAGCGCTGTGAAAGGTTTGCTGTTAAAAACCTTGTTGCTTGTCAGAGTACGCGCAGAACCACGGAGTCTTCCCCTCTTTACTGACCTGAAACAGAGAAACCCCCGGTGATGATTAACTGACTAGAGTATTAACAGACTTAAGTATGTGTCCTTCCGCGCCGCATCGCAAAGGCAGAGCGCGGAGGAGTCAGCGCGCCTCGTCCATTCACAAAGTGCAGAGGAATTACTCGACGGATACTACCGTCGCGTGGGAGGGGGATGGGCTCGCAGCACATCCACGGCGTGTTCGAGGGAGGAGGGGGTTACACGACTGGATGTGTGCAAACCAGCGCCCACGCCTGACTAATGCTGAGGTGTGGAGGGTCTGCTTAGGGTCCGCAGTGAGGGTGGGAGAGTCACGGCGACTCCTCCTGAAAGAAGCAGTGTCTGTGCGGAGCCGTGGGGGGGGGGGGGGGGGGGGGGGGGGGGGGGGGGGGGGGGGGGGGGGGGGGGGGGGGGCGGGGGGGGAGCCGTACCCCCCCCCCCCCCCCCCCCACACACACACACACACCCAGGCGAGTTAAATTTAGCCTCTCGTCTGTGATGTGGAGGGACCCTGAATTGCAGAGGTTCAGATGGAGGGAAACACGACACCCTCAGGTTGGTAAGTCACGGAGCCCACCGTAAGACCAAGTGTTAAAATATTCTCACAGACGAAAAAAAATGGGACGAGTAAGACTGACTTACAGAAACACAGATGGGCAGAATGTGGCAACAGGGCTGAAACAATTGTGTAAATTTCAGTTACATGTTCTCGTTTCTTAAAAGAATTTTCAGGCAGCGGTGCCCTAAGTGTTGGGTCCACGGTGAGGGGTAAGATTTAGTTAAAATAGATCATCTGAGGACACTGCTGAGTTACCTGCTAATGGCTTCAGTTTTGCATTAAATTTTCGTAAATTGTAAAAAAAACAAAAAACGGGTGAAATTCAGGATCACAAAGATTCCATTTATCCTTGTGGGGCTGCACACAGTCAGGTGGAAACCTTCAACTATCGATAAAATCTATACAATCTCTTTTCTGTGAATGTGTGGAAAAAAAGGAGCAAATAGTACACACATTTACCTTTTGAAATAAAACAAAATGAATTGGTTTTCAATTGAGAAAAAAGACCTTGAGAACAAGACGGAGATTTAAAAGGTATGAATGTTTCCATGACACATCCAATCGTCGTTTCTTACCAGATTAAAACTGATTGTAAAATTTCTTTTTAACAGGAGCAACATTTAGCAGGAGTCATTGGTGACAGAAAAATACTTGTTTGATTAACACTATTATATAAAAAATGTTGTGGACTCTTAACTATGACCCCCAAAAATGCTGAAATTTGAGACTATATTTTATAAATTAAAGTAATTCTTACCAAGTCATTTGGAAGAAAATATTTGTTGTGGAGGCAGATTTTTGCATCCATGTGAACCCACCACACGATAAAACAATGCGACTCAGCCACACCTTTATTAAGTCCGAAACCAACACGATCAGGTCTGATCTGATCAAACACTTTGACTTTTTCACACACTCACGTTTCTGCTACACGATTCTCAGTGACTGAGCAAATCAGCATCATTCGCTGCAGGGAAACAAAAGAAGTGATTTCCTTCAGCATGCTTATACAGCTGAACTTAATTTCAGGACACGATTCTAATGTGGCTCAGTTCTCAATTCTTTTCAATAGGTTACTCAGAAGCTGAAGGGGGAACAGTCCCAAACTGACTGCAGCGAGTTTTACTTCTTGCACAAGTAATTTGATGATAAACCCGTGAATAGAGTAAAAAATATGGTCAATTGAAGTTCATTCAAAAAATACTTATATAGCAGCTCTCTAAACTGTTTTGTTTTAAAAAATCTAAAATTTTTATTCGATGATTTGTTCATTAATGAATTCTAAGTAAAAATGTCAAAGTACAACCATTGACAACAAAAAGGGGAGTGCAAAAAAAACGAAGGAATAAAAAAAAACCGCACTGATTTTTTTTTTGTTGTTGTTGCGGTTTGCTTCCACATGAAGAAGGCCTGGATGTCCTCTCTTAAAAACAAAATGGGGCAGAAGGGACGGAGGAAGAGGGAGTTCCTGCTTTGTCTAAACCTCTGTGTGTGTGTGTGTGTGTGTGTGTGTGTGTGTGTGTGTGTGTGTGTGTGTTTTCGCGGTGTCGTGACGTCAGCCCGTGCTTTGTTTTGAATCGGCGAGGATTGGGGTGGGGCGAGCAGGAGCCAATGAGAGGGCAGTACGGATAGGGGCCCGTCTCCTATGCGCACAGACTTTCCGAGCTCCTTCGATCTCAGACGGCTGTTGCTGCTGTGAACAGCAGAGGGCTGACTGAGTCACCGTGCCCACCGACACTCCGGCTGTCCAGCGGACGCACTGCGAATCAGTGAGAGACGGTTCGGAGAGGTGGTCTCGTCCTGTCCACCTTGTCCGGTAACGGGCAGCTGCAGCAGCCCGATGCTACAAGAAGCTTCGATTGGAAGCTTTGAGCCACTCGTCTGTCTTAGTGGTCTAACTGTTCTTGTAGTTCTTAATGGTTGACGGAAAATGTCAAAATAACCAAATTGGGGGGGGTGGGCAAAAATGTCTCCACATATTTCCAATCAACTTGGTTATTTTATTGTTGTATTTTTAATTTGGAGCGGGAATACACATTTGAAAGTATATTGTAAGAGCGAAAGTTCAAATTTCTTTCAATTTTTTTATCCCACATTTACATTGAAAGAATTTTTTAAAAACAAAATTAATTACCGTCAAATTGATTTACCATTTCACACAACGAACTCTAATTATTATCAACTCTTAATAATGTTTGAAACTAAGCTGTGAGAAAATGTGACTTCACAACATAACTTATGAGAGCAATATCCAAAGGAAGATTTTTTTTTTCTTGATGAGTTTTGCATGATTGTCAGAATCACCAACAAAAAAGTATTTTAAAAACACTTGATGAAGGATAAGATTTTTTTTAATCATTATTATTGATTTAGCTTGGCAGCAACGACGGATTACAGTCAGGAAATACTGTATGTGTGTCACCTTCAACTCTGACAGAAACCTGCCCCCTTAACGAAACTTCACACTCATGTTTTCTGTAGATCCAGTCTGCCAGTGGCGTGTGCAGCAGAAGCCGGTGCACCTTGGAACCAGCAGCCAGGCGGGCCTCCGTTTCTACTCCGTGCTTGAATTGGAACCTGAGGCTTCCACGAATCACACGATCGATCAAAGGGACGATAAGAGCCGACAGGGAACACCTATCGGCCTGAGTTAGCTTCAAATTCTTAGAGCAACTTTCCAAACAACTGGACGGACAAAAGTAAAGATTAATGGTATGACAAAGACGTTGGATAAAAAGTAAACACATGTGGATTGTCCAAAATTAAAGACATTTCTAAATGAGTCAGAATCAAGTATGGCACTGTGGGACTAAGGCCGTGTTTGCATGTCTGTCTGCCCGTCTGACATTCAACGAACAGACACGGACAGCGGCTGCTGCCTGAGCGTGTTCTGGGCAGTACAAACAAAACATGGAGCGTCGGCATGAGATGATTCTGCGTCCTGCCACGACAACTCGGCCTCACAGACAGGCTGCTACGGAGGCGGCGACTCCCCCTCTCTATCAAATAGTCCTGCCACAGCTTCAGACCACGTGACCAGCTCACTGGAAGAGATATGGCACACCCCCTATGAGGCCACGCCCACATCTGAGGCAGGAGACGCACACGGGCATTACTACTGGAGGAACTCCTCCCCCCTCCGCAGCTCATACACGTCTGTTAGCCTGCGAGCATGGATGCTCGTGCGTGCATGCGTGTGACCGCTGCACATGCCCGTGTGTCATGCATGTGACCAACAGGCGAAGCCTCCATTTTAACTCTTTGAGAAGCCTCCGTTCCAGGCGGCGGAGCAGCGCGCATGTACGGTGTGCTCCGTGGCAGGAGCGGGCCGGCGAGTGCACGTCTTCGACCGTGCTGTTGTCAGTCTGACGGCTCCGCAGATTCCGCCTCACACAATTAATCAGCAGTCAGCTCGGAGTGGATCCACGGTGTTTTCTGTTGCAGCACAGTGAAGTGAAACGTGGCCGTTTGGGAGGGAGTCGCTGAGAGTGGTCACCTTCAACAGGCTACCGTCAAGAGAAAAAATTCGATCTGGACAGTGAGAACAACGAGTTGCAAGATGACACCGTGTCTCAGCACTCTAAACTGCTAATGAGCTGTTTGCAGTTCGTAAACAATTACAATCGTTTTTCTTTCCTTCTGAACATGATCGAAACTCTTCAGTTTCCACGCGGATCCCTCACAATCTTTACCAAACCACGAGGAAACACCCCAGAGAAGTGGGAATCACTGCTAATACATTTGATTTTTACACTGAATAAATTCCATTTTATTTACATCGGTATGAGTTGAAATCAACATGAAATACCGTTTTTTTCTAAAGATTCATGACAGTTTGGGGCTCCGGTCTGTGTTCTCCCTCTGTGTGTCTGAAACAACATCAGGGGAGGCAACCAGGTGACGGACTGGTCAAAGCTGCAATGTTGATCTGCTCAGAGAATGACAACAGTTTCTGCAAAAAGCCTCAGTGGAACAATCATGTTCACTCAAGACTGTTTGCGGTTGAAACCAACGAGAGAAGAAGCCTCCCACAGCAGCCCTGCTGCTCAAAACTTCCCGTTGCCATTCCAGTGGTGCACTCACTCACAGGTTTTGCTCTGAATATTCACTTTCTGAAAAGGTTTATACAAAGTATTTACCTAGCGATAAATTAACAAAGAAAACCTCCTCAGCTGTAGCTGTTTTTTGATAAAAATGACTCAATTACAATGGATCTATTAAAGAGACGAAAACACTGAAAAAATGTACTTAAAATCGCTCAAAAACAAATGGATTAGTTGGTTTCCAAACAAGGTGCCATGTGCAATGTTGTTGAAAATGTGTATTGCATTCAGTGAGAGTGAACAAGTGATCAAGGTCAAAGATTCAATTGTCAGACAGCTAAATACAGATATTAGGAGCCTGGTCAGTTAATACCAGAAACACATGAAGTCTCTTAGAGAAGAGGCTATTTGTGTCTTTCGAGCCAAACAGGCCAGATGACTGTGAATGAAAGGGACAAAGATAACGTCACGATGATGACTGTGAATCTCAAACAAAAGGCTTCTGTAGATTTGGATTAAAGAATACTCATTATGGGTTTTTTGGTGTATGTGTGTTTTAACAAATGTGAAGCACACATTTCCTCTTAAAAAAAAAAAAGCTTGATGGTGACAAAATAAAAGTCCCACATTGTCTGATTCTTCACTTAAATTTTACTTACTTGGACTTTGTTTTAAAAGCAGATTGTGTAGTGTTGTAGTTCGTGCATTGTCTAAACCTGTGTGTGCGGACAAAAGGGTTTAAAAAAGAAAAAGAAAGAAAAAGGATAGCAAATGACAGCCAGGCAGTATTATTTGGGTGAACCGGCCCAAACTTCTGAACAGAACCAGCAGATAAACACACAAAATTACTTCTGCAGCCCCTGTGTTGCATGCAAAGTGTTTAAACACAAACATACTGGCTGCTGGCAGGAAGAAGTCATACCCGGCCTTGCAACACGATTCAATCTGAATGAGATAGCTGTTTTGGTTAGGACAACAGATTTTTTTTCTTCCTTTCTGTCACAGGTTAGGGAACCCGTGTTCACCATGTTCAAACAGCAGCCACCATGCAGGAGCCCAAAACACAACATACTCATCCCATAAGACTGGGGCCCAACAGCTCAGATGATGAAAGCTTCTTTTTTTAATTTCCTCTATCCAACGGAACCACCTTTTGTGGTCCGAGAGCACCTGTGGCAGGATGTTCTGATTGCAGCAGTATCAGGTCAATTGAGCTTCTTAGCTGAGCCCATATTTCCTACAACAGCTGCTGAACAGTGACCTACATTCACAGGATACCATAAACAAACATGTAACAACACTGGAGCTGCATTAGCAATACTTTGCCTAGATATATTCAAATTATACTAATAATACATTCTGTTTATTACAAGTAGAAAGCAGAAACAGTCCACCAGCTGAATGAGTAAATATCCTGTGTTTCCAGGGCAGTGCTACTTTTGTCTTTCCATGTCCTGTCTGGGGCTTTCACAACCCTGTTATCCCTCACTCATCAGGAACCCAAAGATTATTTGTTCAAAAACAAAAAAAAAAAACCCACCAGAAAGCAAAGACGAGAACCTTTGCGTCCATGTCCAGGTTATTGTGATTGCTAGGTGAACCCCAGTACGTCCTTTACTATTAAACCAGTAGGAATACTAAGAAACTGCATGTATCACATTAAGACAGTACTGGGGGGGAGAGTCTCATTTTTAGGAATTTGAATCAGGGAAACAGAAAGTCTACGGAAGTAGGAGATCGCACAGGTAACTTGTGCAGCTTTTAGAAACACACAACACAAAATAGAGCAATAAAGCCCCAAAGCACATGTGGGTTTTATCATATCATTGTTGGTGTTGGAAGAGGAGTTGACTTGTTTTTGGTTCAACTATTCCTGCAAATGAGATATAGCATCAAGTATGTCTCCTGCTTCCTGGTCACCATAGTATTTGTTTATGATTTACTGAGCTCCTATACACCAAGATTTTAATACATATTTCCCTCCTTCCAGGTGAAAGCCGACAGTGACCGTGGCACATGCATAGAACAGTAAGTAAATTTCCATTAGAAAAGCTCAACCACCAACCACATTGTTTTTGTGTGTTGGTCAAACTGTTCATTGCCACATTTCAGTCCTTCAAAAAGTTAAGCCAACGGTTTGATTTCCCTGAGCTGCATGTGACTGTGCCAAATGTCTGACCTCCTGTGGGGAGACTGTGC
This sequence comes from Malacoctenus gilli, assembly GCA_032164315.1. Taxonomy (NCBI): domain Eukaryota; kingdom Metazoa; phylum Chordata; class Actinopteri; order Blenniiformes; family Labrisomidae; genus Malacoctenus; species Malacoctenus gilli. The sequence continues at coordinate 15,311,282 of JASSRZ010000065.1, read as the reverse complement.
AGGTATTTCCTGGAGGAAGGAAGAGCTGACACTACGTGCTCCTATCATCACCTGACCTCAACTCAATAGAGTACCCAGTAGAAATTATGATTTTGTCCAGCTGGGCTCAGCATGCTTTTTCTTTTTTGTTTTAAAAAAAACCCAAGAACAAAACACTTGGCAGCAAAACAGCCAGTCTATCATCCTCTCTCCACCAAATAAAAAAAACATCTTTGTTTGTCAATATGTGCAGGACTAGAAAGCAACAGAAAACTCCCCGCTGAACCTTTCAGTGACTGGACAACCACTTCAAATGTTTTGGAATAAAAACATCCTCAACTTTGATAAATTTGACAGCGGCTTTCTTGGCCTCCTTTCCTTTACTTTCACAATAAGGGGGTGAGGAGAGTAAAAACATAAGATAATCTTATCACACTATCATCTTAGACATTAGAGGAAGAAATGCTGCTTGCAATTTATAGAATATTTCCTGAAATTTGGTCGCACTAAAAGGTTCTGGAAGTTGCTTTGAAAATACTCGACAACAGTAATAGAAAAAGTCACAGTAACCTGTTTGATATTACTGTTTGGTGACTCCAGATCAGGTTTCAATTAGCACAAAAAGGCAACTTGTTACAGTTACTATTTGATAATATGAGACTGTATGATAGCGCGGCATGACCACCATATGTGTCATTGTGGTAACTCCAAAAAACTACAAGTTAAAAGTTTTTTAAAAAAGTGTGTGTGTGTGTGTGGGGGGGGGGGGGGTAATTGTAAACAGAAAAAAACAGGGAAATTACAATGCTGGAGGTTTTCTGTCTGGAAAAAAAAAATCAACTCGAGAAACTTTTCTAGCCAATCACAGCCACAGCATGGAAACTCTGCTTGACCAATCAGGAGTACAGCTTGAACTATAGGCTCCCTAATCTCCACTTTCTTTCTCATTACTGCAGAAAAAATGCCAAGAATTTGGATCCAGCATGCAATGCCTTCACCCCACCCTCAGCCTCACTCAGGCACATGCACACTTTATTGCTTGTCCACTGGTAAAGATGGTGATAGGTAAAGCAGAAAAGAGTTGGAAAAAAAGTATAAAGGCTGGAACAAAGGCAGTAACATAAAGAAAGGAAAATATCCATGTAAAACTTTTAGCACAATCTTTACTTATTCAGCATGAAGTTATTTTCCAGCATGATAAAATGAGAATTCATCCACTATTAAAAAGAGTTTCATGTCAGAATCCTTTGACCACCTATTAAAACCATTCAAAATGCATCCTGCGAGTTTTTTACTTGACTGAATACAATATTCCTGCTCTGTTGTGGTGTTTCCTGTCACATCCAAAACTGAAATGCCCAGGCATGGCAGCCAGCTTGCACAAGAGGCCTGTTGTTCTCAGCAGAAGAAAAAAATGCAAGTGGAGAAAGTGAAGGATTATGTCGCCAATCAATTCAGTGTCGTTTCCCTTCCATCGCCACAAAGCAGGACTTCAGATTTACGTGGATGTGGATGAAACATTCAAAGACTCCCATGTAAAGAGATACCATATCTGGACCAAGCTCACTCCCACACTTAATTCTGCCTGTAGCACTGATTAGGTGGTGTGTCATGTTTTCATGACTATTGTGCATGCAGACATGGGGGAGTTTGGCCACTGGATTATAGTTAAGTAATAAAGCTAAAAGCACTTGAATGTTAATTTATGTTATGCTGTTTGGTGTTGTCGTTTTTCAAAGCACCATCCCCTTGTGGTAACTTCCCCCAACAATTGTAGGGGGGGGGGGCGCAAAACATCAGCTCTCACCCTCCACCACCTGCTCAGGGTGGTTTTCACACCCTCCCACCATGTTGATCTTAGCTCATTATGTAATCACTAAATGCTGTCTATAATAAAGAAACTGAAGGTCAATGCTGACATGAGCAAGATAGCCAAACTGATTGGTGGTTTGTTTGTTTGTTTGTTTGTTTGGGGAACTTTTAAGTTATGGTACTTTGATGGCTTCTTTTGTCTTTCTTCCACCCACAATTGTGCTCCAATAACATTATGGGTGGATTGTTAGTAGATATGTTCATGACCCTGTTAATTCTAATGTGATGACACACATGCAACTGCAGCTTGATGTACTTTATGTGCTTTAAATAGGATTGAAAGAATAAAACATGTTGGTTCAGCCTGACATTACCTTTTAATCTGCATCTGCATTGTGGGTAACATGACACACTTGAGGAGCTTACTCACATACTTTAACTTCCAGCATTTCAAACATAGTTTGGCGAAGCAATCGTGGAGGCGATAAAAAAAAACACATTTGGCCAAATTTAGTCACACAAACAACACAATTTTTTTTCATCATCAGCCGCTGCATCTTTTTAAATGTACAGATTTGCACACACAATTCTCAACTCCATCCCTGAGATGAAAACTGTTTTCCAAAATTTCCCATCCAGACAGCACTTAGCAAGAAGTTGTCATCCACACATAACCAGCTACAATTATACACCAAGCTTCTGTGTGAAATCAAAAACAGCAAAAACCCTGTAAATGCACACAAAGTTCTAATTTAGGCGTAGACATGATCAAAATGCGGAAGTCAAATAGTCTGAAGACAGTAACACCAATATACGTCCAAAAGAGAAGATGTAAGTGTGGACTACCTGGAAGCGCTGCTTTGATTGACACCAAACTTTAAAAAACAACAAGAATGTTCACGTTGACAGGTGTAACCCACGCATGTCAGTGGGATATCAGTGCCAGCATCTTGATTTGATTCACTGTTTTCACCTTCCCATGAAGGCAGTTGTTGGGCTCTGAAGAATTGAGGCCTGCATTAGGCCTCCTCGTTTCAGCTTGAGTTTGGATAATTATTGTTGTTTACCAGGAAAGGAAAATGTCATGAGGAAATTGATCTTTCACTCACTGATCATTTATGCTTTAATTTGATGGTCGCAGAAGGCAGGATGCACCCTGGACAGATTGCTTGTCATTGCCAGTGTATGTATCAGAGAATTCAGCCAACCTTTACTGTATGTAGACCGAAGTCTGCTGCTGAGCCCTTTGTGTCCTCCAAAAGGCTAACCGAGACAGAGAGGACAGCATCTTTTTTACAACATTGAACAAACACCTTGGAGAACTGCATGCTCAGTGCCATAACTGTGATTGTGAATGAACAGGGTAGGAGCTGGTCTAAAAGAACACCCGCACACACACATGCGCACACGCATGTGCACACGCATGCGCACACGCACACACACACACGCACACACACACACACACAAACTATAAGCACGAGTACCCCCCCTTACATCTACAATGCAGAGCCGAACCCTGGGCCCCAAAAACCCCCTCCCCCCAGTGCCTTTCTTTCTCCTCTTTTCTCCTTTTCTTGACGGCCATTTTTCCCACCCCCTACCACTTGCAGCCCCTCTCTGCTTGCTGTCGTGTGTGTGTGTGTGTGTGTGTGTGTGTGTGTGTGTGTGTGTGTGTGTGTGTGTGTGTGTGTGTGTGTGT
>JASSRZ010000065.1:15292506-15307692 GCA_032164315.1 Malacoctenus gilli | reverse complement strand
CACACACACACACACACACACACACACACACACACACACACACACACACACACACACACACACACACACAAGCTTGGGTCCGCCCTGCACACTGAGTCAGGCTGAAAGAATGTAGGAGCAGAACCACGTGTCTCTCAGAGAAAAAAACACAACCTCATATTTTTCCTTTAAAACGGAAAAAATGCCAAACTTCAGCCTAAGTTGTGATAGAGGACACACAGTGAAGCCTTTTAGCGGATGGAACCAAACCCACCTTCTCTGTACATGTCCGGGATACTATCGCCACCAGGCGACCACCACGAGCACCTGCACACAGGCCTGCGATGTGCCGCCGCCCGAGGGGGCCCGGGAGGCCCTGGGCCGCTCCGGTGGATGTGGAACCCTGTGAACGGGGGATCAGGAACTAAAGCACTTCCGCGATCGTAGGCTGACACATCCCAAAAAAACTTTTGCTTGATTCATCACCTGTCTTTGCTGTATGGGGTTTCAAAAGTAGGTTCTTTGTTTCCACTTTCATTCATTGAATCAATGCATATTAAGATAAGGATGATTTCCAAAAGATTAGTGACACCACAAATTAACACGATTTTGAGGAACCCTAATTTTTCTAACATCGATGTCCTCAACTCTGCTTTTACGTTTTGTGTCGCAGTAGAAGTTCGAACAATAATTCTAAGTGGTTTCTCTTTGTCACTGCTGCTGGAATAAACGCTCTCATTCCACCTTTCCGTCTGCTTCTGTTCCAAATGTTCATACGTTTGTGTGTGCAAAAAGAAGCTGTGCGCCGTGAACCACAGGGACGCACGATCCTCACACAGCGAGGCCCTCTAGGAGCCACAGACACGAGTCGGACATCGAAAACATAACCGATTTTTCCCTGGTAACCTGCTGCCGCACCGGTGGGACATCCTGGGCTGCTGCAAACCAGCGTGAATTCCTCATGAACGCCGGCTGAGCGGCGGGTGGAGGAATATCTGTCGGCCATAAAAACCCGCCGGGAAGGACGCGCGGACTCCCAGCGGTTTCTCAATGAAATATCAGCACGGCCCCAAGTTTCTTAACATCGCGCTGCTTTATTATTATTATTATTATTATTATTATTATTATTATTATTATTATTACTGTTTTTTTTTTTGAAGGATCTGAAAAGGGTTTCGCTGTTTTCAAAGGAATTAAACGATTCTTTTTCATTAATAGTGCAGCTGCCCGCCAGCAACTGAGGGCCGGTTACTTGAGTAGATCGGCTTTAAAACCCTAAAGAATAATCGATCGATATGAATCAGATTTTAAATCAAATAGCATTCTACTATGGCGATGTCCACATTTTAAGCTGTCCGGGACGCAGTGGCACTTTGTCTTCAGGAGTTAAAATCTGGTCCCAGTTTTGTAGAACATCCAAACACGGCGTTACTTTCCTATTATTTTGAGTGGGAGTGATTCTCTGTGTGATTCTCTGTGTCTGTGAGCTAAATACATAACAAAAACAACTTTCCCAGTGAACTTTGGTAACATAAGTTAATTTCAGAAAAAAACTTGAAAAAAATATGCATTTGTTGGTTTCAAATACTTGTTTTGATAATGTTAATTTGACTTGCCTTTTTCGAAACAAAATGTGAATGTGAGTAATTTGAAGTAACTCAAAGACAGTTGAGATGCTCCAGTAATCCTCTAGGTGACAGCAGTTCCACCACCAGCGCTGCACTCCGTAGAACATTGAACTTTATAGATCATTACTATTCAGTGCCGACCATCACTTCCTCCCCAAGACATTTATCCGCCTCAGGCTGAGTTGGTTCATGAAAGAGAAGCTAAAAGGAATTTCATTTCCAATATTTTTCAGGTTTTTTGCACTCAGTGGTTTTCAGCAATTTCTGCATCATATTTATGTCCATGGAATTTAACCTGCTGTTTCTGTACTTAGTTCAGACTGACAAATGAAAGCAGCAAATAACTTGCATATTCATAGACTAAGTCAGCTAATCCACCAAACAGCACTCGATCATTCACATACTTTGAATGATTCATTTATTCAACACAAATATTCATCAAATATGAAAGAATGATTGAATCTGAATGCAATCTGTGCATTTGGGGCCAATACAGTAAAATATCTCTTTTTCCACACCTGTTTAATTCAAAATACATCACCCACTGTCATAACTGGGCTTCATTTAACACTCTGTTTTCTGTTCTGAGGGAACAATGTTGAGGCCATTGCTGGATTGTCCATATATCTTCTTGTTCCTCCTTCACATTATAAGCCTTTTTTTCTGAAGCAAGTGCAGGACAGTTGCTTTGAGTGGGACAGAGTCCAGGAAGCAGTGGCACTGGCATACACCCTGTGTTGCTGCACACTTCACACTCACACTTCACTTTTTCGGCTCTTCATATATTCCCAAAGAAGTGGGAGTTGGCTGAAGTTTCAGCTCCAGAAGTAACCTTTGTCTTTTGTCCCAGCGTTAATTTACAGTGCTGTACTAAGTAACAGAAAGGTTCTATTAGCATGCAGCTTCTTCAAGTATGAACAAGCAGGGCTATTTTTGCAAAATTATGTAACTGTGTGAAAGAAGAAATATGGAAGAGAGTATTTAAAAAATAGTATCACGAGTGTGAATTGTATTTTTTCCTGCCTTGGAGTAAACACCATCTCGAACCCTGCTTTTTTTTGCTTTTTTTTTTTTTTTTTTTTAAAGTCTGAGTTTTGGTTTGAGGACAGGGTGAACTTCTTCTGATTCGTAAGCTTGTTTGATGTCCGAAATAATGAAACAGAAATTAAAACTTTAATTTTGGATTTCCCAGATATCTTGCTTTTATAAAAGGTACAAAGAAATCAAAAGGCAACCTGACAGAAAAACACCCCCACTGCTGCCCACATTACCAACACATGACATTAACTGAAGACAGTTTATCTGTAAATCCAGCACATAGAAATTCTTTTACTATATTTATATTTTCTTATAAATAATTACAATTACTGTTGTGATCCATTAATTGGAGAATCACAAGAGACTGTTTTTTGAGTTTATCTGTTAGGGCCTGTGCACTCCACGAAGTTTATTATTATTACTATTATTATGATTGCAAAAATTACTCTGTGCTGTCAGCTAGAAACTACATTAATTTACCAGCCTCTAGAAGTCCAAAGGAATGCTGCAGAAACACTGAATGTGCATCATTACGTATGTATTCTTTTTCCCAAATCATTGTTTTTTTTCCATAACACACGTGGCAGTGTGAACGGTGCAGTTCAAAGACCTCAACGAGGGTCCAACTGCTTCAATAATACAGGTTAAAACACCCACAACATGAGTGGAGGCAATAATACATCATATCCTAGTGTCGGTGTCCCAAATGCCCATGTCCATTTTAATCATTGAATGGATTCAAGTCCCATACCTTCACCTGCTACATTTAAGGGCAAGATTTGTCACTATACTGAAGTTGACTCTTTCAGAAAAAAAATGTCCAACATTTACGACTGTTATATTGATACCAGCATCTTCTTAGAATAGATGGTGCTATTCATGATCATGTCCAAAACAGTGAGCTTTTTCATACAGTGGGGAAAAAAGTATTTAGTCAGACACCAATTGTGCAAGTTCTCCCACTTAAAAAGATGAGAGAGGCCTGTAATTTTCATCATATGTACACTTCAAATATGAGACAAACTGAGAAAAATAATCCAGAAAATCACATTGTGGGATTCTAAAGAATTTATTTGAAAATTATGTTGGAAAAATTATTTGGTCAGTAACAAAAGTTCATCTCAATACTTTGTTATACACCCTTTGTTGGCAATGACAGAGATCAAACGTTTTCTGTAAGTCTTGACAAGGTTTTTTCACACTGTTACTTGTATTTTGGCCCATTCCTCCCTGCAGATCTCCTCTAGAACAGTGATGTTTTGGGGCTGTCGCTGGGCAACTCAGACTTTGAACTCCCTCCAAAGATTTTCTATGGGGTTGAGAGCTGGAGACCGGCTAGGCCACTCCAGGACCCTGAAATGCTTCTTACGAAGCCACTCATTTGTTGCCCGGGCAGTGTGTTTGCGATCATTGTCATGCTGAAAGATCCAACCACGTCTCATCTTCATTACCCTTGCTGATGGAAGAAGGTTTTAGATCAAAATTTCACGATACATGGCCCCATTCATTCCTTTCTTCAGATCAGTCATCGTGGTCCTTTTGCAGAAAAACAGCCCCAAAGCATGATGTTTCCACTCCCGTGCTTTACAGTAGGTATGGTGTTGTTTGGATGCAACTCAGCATTCTTCCTCCTCCAAAAAGGAGTCAGACACCGCTGACTTCCATTTCCATCCAGGGGGTCAGTGTGGACATTGTGAAAAACTACAAGTACTTGGGGGGTGCACTTGGACAATAAACTAAACTGGATCAAGAACACAGAGGCCGTCTACAAGAAGGGCCTGAGCTACTTCTACTTCCTGAGGAGGCTGAGGTCATTTAACATCTGTAGGAAGACGTTGAGGATGTGTTATGAGTCTGTAGTGGCCAGCGCTATCCTCTATGCTGTGGTGTGGGCTGAGATCAGGCTAAGATCCGCTGAATACGACAGGATCAACAAACTGATCGGTAAAGCCAGCGACATAGTTGGGGTGGAGCTTGACTCTCTGAAGGTGGTGTCAGAGAGGAGGATGTTGATGAAACTGCGCAGCATCTTAAACAATGTTCAACATTTACTCCACAGTGTTCTGGTCAGACAAAAGAACACATTCAGTCCTAGATCGATTCCCCCAAAATGCACCACAGAGAGACATATAACATCCTTCCTGTCTGTGGCCATCAGGCTTCAGAGAACTCCTCTCTTAGACAACAACACCTGAACATTGGATAGTCTTTCTGTTTTAAATGTACAACCCCATGTCTCATGGTGTAGGGCACTATCCTCATTTGTGAATGAGCCCTGTTTTTAAATTATTTGTAAGTGATTGATAAAGTACAAAACCTGACAGACACTGTAAATACAGATGTTTTATCTTAATTTAATTTTATCTATTAAGTCTTTTAGCCTAATCTAATTTAATGAATTTAATCTAATTTACTTTTACTGAACTTGAAACTTCTTTCTGTATTGTTTATGTATATGGGCAGGGTAAAAAAAAAACAACTTCTGGGATTAATAAAGTATTTTCTGATTCTGATCCCCAGACCTCAATCCAACTGAGCACATCTGGCAAGTCATGTCTCGCTCCATCCACCAATGCCGCGTTGCACCACAGAAGGTCCAGGAGTTGGCGGATGCTTCAGTCCAGGCCTGGGAAAGATCCCTCTGGAGACCATCCACCACCTCATCAGGAGCATGCCCAGGCATTGTAGGGAGGTCATACATGCACGCTGAGGCCACACATGCTGCTGAGCCTCATTTTTGACTTGTTTAAAGGACATTACATCAAAGTTGGTTCTACCTGTGGTGTGTTTTTCCACTTTAGAGTGTGACTGCAAATCCAGACGTCCATGGGTTAATAAATTTGATTTCCATTGATCTTTTTTGTGTGATTTTGTTGAGAACAAATTCAACTATGTAAACAGCAAAATATTTCAGAAGACTATTTCATTCATTTAGATGTAGGATGTGCTATTTTAGTGTTCCCTTTATTTTTTGAGTAGTGTATATATTTTGTATTCTTTTTTAATGATCTTTACAAATGGGATTTTGTTTGCGTATATATTTTTTGTGTTGTTTACCTTGTGAAAGAAAAATGTGCTTAGATTTTATCATTGTGTCTGCTTGTGATGTGTATCTCGATTAAATTCCCGGCTGTTTTGGAAAGCTTATGTGACTAAAGGTTGTGCAGCAAGGCAAATGCGGTAACTGAAATTACAACAAAACAGTAAACCTCTACTAAGAAGCTGAGTGAACCATGAGACAGAGGACGACATCCTGAACTACGTCCACACAGACAATATCGAAGCCACTCCCACTTATGCATCTTCATGATGGTCAAATTAAGCTGTTGCTGAGCCATATGGAAACAATTGTAACTCAGGTATGGATATCGATGCCAAGAGACTATCCGGCAGTGGGAGGAAGAAACCTTATTGTAAAGTCGATGGTCACTTTTCTAGTTCTGGGGGTCTCTGGGGGTCTGATACATTCTTTATATTTTCAAGGCTGCTGGCAATCTCCTGCCTGGAGTTTTGGGACATCTGTTGCTACTTTTAGCGCTAGGAAAAAAACATTGCGAAAAATTAGGCAGAATAAAGTGTTTTGGCAGATTTACTCCATGTTTCAAAGAAGAAATGTTTTTCTCTTTCTTCAAAAAAACTTTGCAAAGGAGGTTCTTCTGCAGTTGGATACAGTCTGTAGAATCAAGATGAACCAACAGCTTTGAATACAAACAAAGATTTTGGTGTCCAAGGGTTTGTTTTTTTCAGTGAATGGCCGCATTTGCAGGCAAAACTCCCCGACAACGCAACAGGAGCTGCAGCAGCAGTGGTTCAACCAAACTGGTGCCCACATTCGCACTACCAACTTTCAGGTCATGGCTTAAAGACCTACTAGTCTGTCATAAACGCTAACCCTAACCCCAATGAGAAGTCTGTCAAGCTGGCTGCTCTGGGCTCAAGCACACAAGATCTGGACAACCAGGAGTTGGGGGAAGATTCTGCGGTCAGACCAGACCAGTTTTCATCTTCATTTCCCTCCTGCTAACACGAGAGAATACAACAGGCCAGGTAGAGCAGCACCGATTGCTAATCATTGTGAAGGCAACGTCACAGTTTGAGGATACATGAGTGCTGCTTGAGTTGGTCGCCTCACTGGCTCATTCTGGTTGTGCAGTGTTCCATTGACGCCAGATAGGGATTTTTCAACAAGACAGCACCCCTTACCACACACCCAGGGTCAGTTAAAGTTTGTTGCAGGAGCACCGCATCACGGTCTTAGATTGACCAATTGAACCCACCAAAGTTCAAACTGAAAAATTTTGATTAATTATAGTCGTGGTTAAAGAGGAATGGGCCTAGATCAGTCCTTAGCAATGTGAAAGACTGGCTGGTATTAGAGCTCTATTGCATGCTAATGCAAGGCTACTAAATATCGGTTTGATGATATGATGGTTGATGTTTTCCTTTTCAGTCTTAAAAAATCTTATTTGACTCCAAAACCAACAGTGCTGAGAAACATCTTGAATCCGTCATGATTTCAGTTTGTTACTTTCTTGTAAACCCTTAACCAAAAAAAGAAACAATTCATATTTGTTCACGTTGTTCATATTTGTTTTTGTTTAAGCTTTATCCAAAAAAGTTTCATTACATTGGACAATGTGGAAGCTTGAGAGGTGTCTGTTAAATGTTTTCCACCAGTGTACATTAGCCCCTTCAGTAAACCAGCTCAAAAGGAGGTGAAAATGGTGATAATAAAACATTTTTATTCATATAGCACTTTTCTAAATACTCAAAGACACTTTACCAGGAGAGAGAAAAGCAACAATGAAAACATGGCATGAATAAAAATAGAAACAACTTTAAAAAGAGAAAATACAATGTCAGTAGAGTTGTGGGTATTTCAACAAACACCATGTTAACAAGAAACTAACAGAACTACATACTGGATCTTTGAATGAACTGTTCATAAGATTGACCGTTTACAAGCATCTTTCACTTGGACAGCTTTGTTTGGAGTGGCACCAAGGTATCTTTGTTCCCCTAAAGGGGGCGCAACACTGAAAGGAGCGGGCGGGGCTGCTGGGGAGGGATGGGAGGTCATAATTGTGTTCTGAAAATACAAACTATTTCTGCCACTGGGTTACACATGCAGCTGCATTGTAGGCTCAGTTCAGCTTATTACTGAGCCTCTGGTGATGGTCGAAATGATGGGAGTGTATGTAAGGCAATGTTAGATATATATCCAGCTGATGTACCTCTACACAGATTAGGTTGGCAGTCCTGGGGGTTGGGGTCGTTGCGTGGAGACCATTAAAATTACACAGCACTTTTCTTACAGTGCTGAGGTGAAAGGAACAAACATTGTAACAGTCATCAACAAAGCGGCAAAAACTTGGCCTGTCATCTTTTGGTTTGAATCCCATCAACATTATTATCATTATTATTGATTATTATTAATTATTATCATTATTATTAGAAATACATAATCACAAACCAATGGTCGGATGCACGTGGGAAAAAGGTGAGCTTTCAGTTGTGTTAAAAAAAAGACACACACGCCACAGCTGTCATTTGGCAGCTGAGTTTTAAAATTGAGGGTGGAGGGGCAGACTTCATAAGGAGAATAAGGATGGAGTGCTGCTTCAGCCGTGGTCCAAGTTACTGGTGCTCCGAGACGGGTAAGGGGCCGAGGGGACACAACCTCCTTCCAGTGGACAATATACACAATATTCATTTTAGAACACGCCCGAGGAGTCGAACAAATACCTGAATGAAAGAGTGAATGGTCCTGCTCCCTTTTCTTAATTTGACAAAATAAAGCAAGCGGGATGGATTCATAAAAGAATCCAATGAGGAAATTTAGTTACAATTAAGTTTCCAAGGACTCTTCCCTTATAGAAGTATACAACACGCTCTTGATAAAAAATAACTTTTCATTTAACATATGGTGGATGACACTATTATTGACGGGAAGGAAAGTTTTAACTACAGCAGGAAAGGACAGGGGAGATCAATTTTTAGAGAGGACAGATTAACGGACAGACATTTTAACTTGTATCCAGTACATGGCATAGGTCATAGATCAAGGCAAAACATTGTTTTAAACCTAACTACTCAGTAAACAATCTCTACTAGTTCTCAATGGTACCCATCCTCATTCACAAACAAGGTTCTAAAAGAGGGGCCTGTAAAGAAGGGACGTCGGCAGTCCTCCATCCTGGATCTGAAAGGGAAAGGGTGTAAGATGAGGAAGAGGGTGTGTGGAGAGAGAGGTGACATGAAGAGAGGAGAGGTGGTGGTGGGTTCTAGAGTCTTATTGATTGTACAGCGAGCGCTGCTCCCAGGGCATAGCCTGGATGGTACGTGGCACGGGCGAAGGCTTCAGTGTGGGTGCGCCGTTCGGATGGAGGGTGTGGCCAATGGGGTTGATAGTTGTGAGGGGCCGCTGCGGAGCCAGAGAGAAAGTGTCCTGATGCTTCGGCTGGAGAGGAAAAAGAGGACAGGAGGAGAATCAGAAAGGCAACTGCCCCAACAGACTGAAAGAAAAGTTACAAGGAGGCAACAGGAGGAGGAGAAGCAGAATATTAGGCTATTCCACACCAGTGGGAGAGAGCAGAGTAACCCAGTCTACCCTTTGCCTTTAAGCAGAATGTCCTAAACACTCCTGACCCCAGGTTCATGACCAGCTTTATCTCAACATCTTTAAAAATCTGCCGAGAAAAGGAGCGCTTCTGTGCTTTAAGCTGTTCAGGATAAAGCAACTGTTACACTGACCTAAGATTTTTTTTTATATGGTAGAGTATAAAAGTAATCTCTACCTGGGTACAACTGAATAGTTACAGTGAAATTTTACTTTTTATATGTTTAATCTTTTCTTATATGAAGATCCTGAACTCCTGAAGAAGGTAAAATGTGTTTACACTGAAATTAGTATCGGGGTGTCCACACTAAGCGACTCTCTCTATTGTCTGTTGATGACCCAACAGGCCACATTTCAAACCCACACCGCCAAACCAAACACCACAATTGAGCAACCAACAGAATTACTACTTGGATTTTGCGAAATTCACTTTTAAAAGTAAATTGCAGTGATCTGAGGATTCCACTTTGGAAACGACTTCCCATGTGTTCCTTCCAAAGGCTCAGGGATCTTTGCACATTCGGAGGTCAGCATGTTTGAGAGCACATTAATCTGCGAAAACGCCTTTTCCACAACGAATCGCATCAAATCAAATGAGAGCTACAGGCTGTCAGATTGCAACAGTTTAACCTCATGCAGAGGCTATAGCATTAAAACAGTGGTTAATAAGCAACAAGTCTGGACATTTGTTTGTATTTACTTTAGTCATGCATCATGGAAACATTTTGCTCAATATCAGTTATGGTTTAAGTGTCAAATATGCCTATTTGGTGCAACTTGAATCAGTTATTGTTTCTACCTACACTTAATATGAATATAAACGCAACACTTTGTTTGTGCTCCAATTTTTCACAAACTGAACCTACCAAACACAATTTTTTCCTCTCAAACATTGTTCACAAATTGGTCGAAATCTTTGTTGAACAGCACTCATCCTTTGCTGAGATCATAAAACACAGGTGCAGCAAAACGGGAGGGAGATCAGACAGCATGACTACTGCACAGGTGTCCCTGAGGTTGGTCACAACAAAAGGCCAATCAAAAATGTGCTGTTTTATCCCACAGCATCACGTCACAGGTGTCCGAAGTTTTTGTGAGCGTGCAATTGGCTTGCGGACTCCAAGAAGGTTCGCCAAAGCTGTTACCCATGAATAGAAAGTTCATTGTGCACAACCTGTCAGAAGCTACCTGAGGGAATGCACATAACCCTAATCGGGATTTCGACCTGACTGCTGTTCATCGTTGTGACCAGCTGAAGTGGGAATAACTTGAGGTTGGTGTAAGACACTTTGGTGAAGTGCTGTCTTTATGGATGAATCCCAGTTCTCACTGTACAGCAAGTGACACTGCACATTTCAGAGAGGCCTTTCACTGTGGCAGGCCAAAGGCACACCTGTGCAACAATCAGGCTGTCCAGTCAGCATCCTGATATGATACACCTTTGAAGTGGATGGTTTTGCTTGGCAAAGGAGAAGGGCTCACTAACACAGTCCATCTGTCCATCTCCCACTGATTCATGGCCATATCAGGGTTGCAGCAGCCTCAGCAGAGATGCCCTGCTTCCCTTCTCCCTGGACATTTTCTCCAACACTTCCAAGAGGACGCCAAGATGTTCCCAGGTTTGCAGGGTGAAGTAGCCCCTCCAGCAAGTCTCCTTCCAGTGGGCCAGGCCTGGGACAACTCCCCAGTGAGCAGGAAGAGAGGTCAAAGCCACCATAGCCAGCTCAACTCCATGTGGAGGAGCAGCAACTCTCCTCCTTGTCAGATGTTCTGAACTGACCCTCACATTACATTCCTGTCGGCCAATTAACGGACAGCTTCGCCCTGACCTTCTCTTTACCTGGGTGTTTATAACATAACAGGAAGTCAGACCACGAAAACAGATTTAGACAGATCTGTTCACAATATTTGAGAGGAATAGGCCTTTTGCCTACATTTTCAGAAGGATATCATCAATGGGAGTTATAAAGGGCAACTTAACTTAAATATCAATATTGGTGGAAACACAGTGAATGCCCAAAAAATGATCCCATCAAGAAAAGAAAATGTTGAAAGTGATTCAAAGCTGAGCTTCAAAATAGATGGGTGAGTCAAATTTTGATCAGAAAATGATACTTTTTTCCCCTTTCTGTAATATTAATTTTTAGTTTTATTTTATGAAAGTAATAAATATATAAATTTGACCAAAAATCTGTGATGGCTACATTTTTTTAAATGGGTAAAATTTGATAAGATCATTCTAGCTATTGTGTAGAAGTGATGGAAAGGTATTTGCATTCAAGCCTGGGCCAACACGCTCAATTCGGTTACAGAGACAGAGATTTTTTTCAACTGAACTTTGGATTTCTTTCAAAATAAAAGTTGATGGAAAGTTGAACTGATAGATGGACACAGGATCCTCCATCTTTACAGGAACATGGCCAAGGTTTTAACTGATGTCCTTTATGATTTTTTCTTTTGGAAAAACTAGAAAAACACTTAATTTTCAGCAGAATTAAATAGAAAAACACAAGCTTGCATAATTATCAGGTTTTTTTGTCACGCATCTACTGGAAAATGGACCCACTGTTTCCATGCTGGGGAGTCTAACACTGGTCAGTTCAAGAAGCCTGGTGACCAGGGGAACCAGCTGCTGCCCTCTGGTAGCCGTCTACATATCTAGACCAACGAACAATCAATTGGACCCAATACACTACAATATAGAGCTGGTGTCTTCAACGTTTTCCAGGCCAAGGACCCCTAAACTGATGAAGAGATGGAGCAAGGACCCCCTACTTGTGAATATAATTGTGCATTATATTAAACTGGTCCTATAGCGCCTTGAAATGTACCTTGGTATTTCATTCAGTCCTAAGATATTCAAATACACAAGTTCGTAGATTCATGTTTTTATCTGTCTCCTTGAAACCAAACCTGAATTTGAGATAGCCCTCTGTATATTTTAGGGTTTTCTCTCTTTTATGCTTACCCTTTACAGCTGTGGGACCTACAGCATCGCTTTCATTTCTAAATGCATTTCCTGAGGTGGAGGCTGTTGTGGCTGTTGGACTTGTGGCTTATCTATTTTGTCGGGTTAAAAATTGATCAATTTTTCTTTTTTTTCCTATCCAAAACATGCCAACTGCTCGCCAAATGGGCTCACGAGGACCAGACACAGACAGCGGCTTGGTGATTGCCATAGCAGCATAGACCGATGATTACATCAAGATGATTGCTCTGTTGTTATGCCGTGTATTACTATCAGGAAATCTCCCATAAATATATTTTATATACAGCCTTAGAGCTTTATTTCTTTTCCTCTAATCCACAAGATCTTAAAGAACAACTGGATAACATTTAAAATACCTTCATAATAATTTTTTTGTGTGCTAAAAAAACTGCAGGGGGAACTTTAAAAAATGTCTAATCAAATCAAAACTTTCATGACCCCCCTGCAGTACCTTGACGTACCCCCTAGGGGGTCGCGGACCCTTTATGGAAGATCTCTGATGGAGAGAACCATAACTTTTTAAATTACTTGCGGTTGACCTTAGAAAATTCAGTTTACAAATGATGATTTTTACATCATTTTCAATTAATCGGAATGAGAATATAGCTCTCAGAATGTGAATGAAAAGGACATCGATTCAGTTTCACCCTTGAAAGATTAACTGGGGCATTGACTGTGTCTTGACCCTTGTGCTTTATTTCCTAAACCACAACAGCTCACCATGCCGATCATTGTGAACTTTAAAAATTTGGAGTGCAGCTGTAGGACATGTCTGCAGTCGGGACGCACATGGTGGACCATTGAACAAATAATACGATTAATATGATTTTTTTTTTATACACGGCAGTACAGAAATATTCAAGCAGTATTTGCCAATTGTAAAGCAAACATCCTGGATAGGGTGAAAACTTCAGAGAAGTTGAGTTTATTTTCCAGTCGGAGTTGCAGTAGAATATTTTAGGTGCATTTCCAATATATTCCAATTCCTTCCTTAATCCTCAACCTTAACCCTTGTTCCTCAAAAATGCGCGCTCCCGTGAGGTGCAAGTGCTGTCCCAATTCTGAGGAAGTTAAGTTGAGGAGTGAGTTTAAGGAAAGAAACAGCTGTGACGTTCCTTAAAACTGAGGGGTGTCAGGCACCTACCTTAAAAATAAGGGTTACCCAGAATGCGTTGTGTTATTTACAGTTAAAACGAGACTGCGAGCTCCAAATGCATTTTCTTTGTTAATAGAGATATAGATAATACGAAAAACATTGTATTCTCTTAGTTTAGGCCCATGTCGTGAATAAGTTACCTCATTGTTGCTCAAATTGTATTTTTATTTTACAATCTTTTGTCAATAGCGGCCTGCAGCGGTACTGTTGCTGCTGTTGCAATGGCTGCGGCTTCTTCTCTTCTGACTTGACGCCGCTTTGGCTTAATGCTGCCCCCTAAAGACTGAGGAAGTAGCTGCATCTAAGGAGTGTCCCATTTCTAGCCGTTAACACTTGATTTATAGGGTTAAGATTGAGGGTTAAGGCTTAGCATTAAGGTTGAGGGTTAAGGGTTGAGGATTAAGGAAGAGAATTGGAATTGGGCCTTAAGTACACGGGTACATTTTCTTAGTTACATGGGAGGATTTGTGCAAGTAGGCAATAACGGTTCTTTGCATAGGTTGTGCGGGCAGCTGTCCGGAGATATTCAATCATTGGAGGGTAGTAAATTAACTCATGCTCTGCATGGCACACTACAGTTCTGTTTTGCTTGTGAAAAGAGATGGACATTATTTAAAGCAAAGCAGGTTGCCCTCTAACGTTTGGGAAGTCCATCTGAAACGGTGCCTATGTTGCGATAAACTTGTAGTTTAGGCTATAGAAGAGAGGCAAATACTTGTTTGAATGATTAAGTTTTTGGGAGCAAATTTTGATGAGGTATCGCAAGTCAAAAACTGCCAAAGACTGAGGAACCAAGTCAGAGGGATGTTTATCAAGCATCTCAACTGCCAGCAACACTTTACAAACTACCTTGTTTACATAAGAGAAAAAAGCAGTTGTACTGCTGACAGCGTTTCTGTCGCTGCCACTTTCACAGTCAGTGGGCAAAATGATGAGCTGTGAAAAGAACCTCCTGGTGGACACACGGAGCATTAGTCATCTCTCCAGAGGTTAGTGGGCACAAGGAGAAGGCTTCTAGTTAGCAGAGAGCGAAGGGCGGGTGTGTGGCAGTGCTCTTTCCTACCATGGGGTTGGCGCTCAGCCTAGTGTATCCCGAGCTCATCTCCTTTACCTCAGGCACCAGGGGCTGGAGCAGGGAGTAAGAGGAGGAGGGGGTTGCACTTGAGGAGGAGACATGTTTGGATGATGTACTCCTCATGCTTGGCTGGTTGCTCTGAGACGACACTGAGCTGGGACGGCCCTGCGAAGACCACACAAAAACTTTAGCACATGCAGTAATATCACCAACTGAGTTCTGACAGCCACCCTGCATACCTGGTGGGGGCTGGGTACAGACTGGCTTGCCTGTCCTCCTTGAGACATGGGTGAAACACAGTGGGAAGGCAGTGAATCCTGTTGGCCATGTCCTCCATGCTGTGGTTGCATCATAGAGTTATTACTGTTGTGCTGCTGCTGTTGTTGCTGACGGCGAGCATTTGCGGAGAAGTTAGACCGACGGCCGCCAGACTAGAAGGGATAAGGGTGAACAAGGAAAGACAGAAGAGACAAGGACCTCAGGACTCATTCTGTTATGATACAATTTATTCCTGTACTGACCAAAATGATACAACACAAAGTTTTGAGAATATGAGGGATGAATTTAATGATACTGCTCACATGCAAACAATTGGTTCTTGAGATATTTAGAGGAAGTATTACAGTTCTCTCTCTCTCTCTCTCACACACACACACACACACACACACACACACACACACACACACACACACACACACACAC
>JASSRZ010000065.1:15251126-15291126 GCA_032164315.1 Malacoctenus gilli | reverse complement strand
GGGAGAATTGGTGAAGGTACTCTGATTAACTTGAAATTTTGGCAAACGGGAAACATCGTTGAGCAAACAAGCACACATGTACAGAAACTGTGCAGCCTGGTGTTGCCATGAGTGCACTGGGTTAGGTTCTTCGATTAAATCACTGAGGTCTTAATGAGAGGCTCAGCATCAAGATCTGCAAATCAGATGTAGCAATGCGCAGGGACAATAACGACTTGTAGATCATTGTGATTGAACTTGGGGCAAGCAGATCAGGGAAGACTGCGCCTAACATCGTGTACAATACTGGGCACGGGTGAGAAGGGGGATGGGAAGCAGTGGCCCTCATTTTCCCACCTTGTACAAGTGTAATTGCTTCCTCCCTTGTGGATGCTTTGCCCCACTATACTGCTAATGCATGAACAAGCAAAAAGAAACTCCAAGTTATGAAGGCAAAACGAAACCAAAACCATAGGTCAAAACAGAAAATACAAAATATAGACAAAATCAAAACCCGCAAGTATATGCACAAAAATTGTAATACAATTCTAATAATTGATGAGGCCAGAATTTGAGAAGAATTCATTCAGACTGACAGTAATTAGAATTTTAGCCATAAAAGTCAGCACAGATAGAACCTCACTCACAATTACCCTCTTAGTCTGTCGATTGCTTCACTCATTCAATATCCACAAAACTCACACAGCACACATGCACACACGCTCACACCAACCTGGTTTTTGGCCGCGGCGCTGCAGCGGTGCTGGGCCAGGTCCAGCATGGTTCGGTAGCTCTTAAAGCAGGACGGGCAGTTGAACCGGTTCTTTTGAACCAAACCCACACATGCAGACACACATGCAGGCGGGCGGGCACGTGCGCACACACACACGCGCGCACACACACACGCACACGCACACGCACACACACACACACACACACACACACACAAATATAAGGTTTGATTACTACACTTGTGAGGGGAAAACATCCACCAAATTGTTTAGTTATTTGTCATCTGAGCATTCATCCTTTCTCCAAATCGATCTTGAAACTGGTAAAAGCCCGACTATTCAGCATGCTCTTGTTAACAAGCAAATTAATTTGTGCCTTTCAAATGCTTTTGGACAAAAACACTGGACATGGAGAGAACAGAGGAAAGGATAACCCACTACACTGTGTCCCGTGCAAAGCAAATGATGCAATGCACATCAACATTCCTTCATGTTGTTTCTGTGGCTCTGGTGCAAAAAATGTGTTGCTGTCATTGCGCAGAGGAAGAGTGACATTGAATTCTTTCTTTTTTGGTTTGCTCTGCTCTCTTTGGTATGTTGAATAGTCCGTTTTCCTTTCACACTTCCAAAACCCTGTATTTATGCCAAAGTTGGCTTGTTTGTCCCACACCATAGTTCAGCAGCACTTTTACATAAGACAATCTAAGAAAACAAACTGTGGTTTGTGAGAAGCAGACCAGATGACTGTCCTTCAAGGGCCTTTCCATCTCGACCTACCTCCTAAAATTCAAGTAAAATCCATTTCATGCGGCATTCACATGATTCCACCCACATGGTCTTGTCCACTTTGTTCATCCAAACCTATTCCAGTTTGAAATCCCTCAGTCCTGTCCTCACTGAAAATAAAGTCTGTGTTATAGCATTTCCTGATGCTGGATAGCATCTGAGACAAATCGGGAAAGACAAAGTGCTCACACATTGTGGCCAAGTGTGCTTTGGGGTCAATAGCCGAGAGTGTTACTTACAAAATGTGGCAAAGAAGAGGCTAATATTGAAAGATAACTCAAACAAATGTCAGACTAATGAGGACAACTTCTGATCTTCAGGCAAAGATAAATGTTTTTAAATCAGAGTCGAAGAGAATTACCTGAATGACAACGAGTAGATAACTGACTTAAAGGGAAGAGCTGCTAAGATCCATTTCAGACCCATATACATCCAGAAATACCTCACACACTGGACAAACACTGGACATCATTAGTAAGTTCATGGCTGCAGAAAGCTAGGGAATGTTTTGATGACAGATGCATGGCACCCACAGTAAAACAGGGACGGATATTCCATCATGGTATTGGCTTCATTTGTAGAAATGGGCAAATTGGGGAAAATCAACTGGATCCTGAACAGAAACGCCTGCCACATCTTAGTTCATCACTGAAACTCTTCGGTACTGAATTTGATTGGTTGTGGCTTCATACACTGCAGATACAATGATCTTAACATTTTAAGTATCATGGAAAGACTGCAGCTGATCTTAAGGCAGAGATGAATGCTTCTACTTAGATGACTAAGAGAACAACGCTGAAAAGGAAGAATAATGACTAAAGACGCCATTACCGAGGCTCACAAACATCCAAAAATGCATTAGGGAGCCCAAATATTGGACTGTTGAGGACTAGAAGAATATACTCTGGGTATACAGTACAAGTCCAAGTTTGAACTATTCCAACAACGTCATCTTTAGGTCTACAGAAAAGCTCAATAACATTTTGATGCCAGATGAATCCACAGTGAAACATGGTAGAGATTCCTTTACAGCAGTGTTTCCCAAACACTGTGTCGCGGCAATCTGCTGTGCCGTGATAGATGTTCAGCTGTGCCGTGGGAATTTGTCCAATATCAACTACAGAGCGCATTAAAACAGGACTGCCAAACCGCTGGTCAGTTAGCGTGAGGCGCGGTTTCGCCACTTGCTAATCGTGATCAGAGAATAGTGACATTTCCAGTTGTGTCGGTCTGATTGTGCTGCATCGGCACATGTTCAGGTTGTCTGTGTGAGGATCAGCTGCTGTGTGCGATCAATAGCAGTGATGCTCTGACGCTGTGGTGGATTTGAGAACTTACGAAAACCCCACCATGTAGTTTGACGGGAGAACCAGCATTTATTGAGCATTTTACACCAACACAAGGAACACAGACAGGACGTGACTCTCACAGTGAGAACCACTCAGCTGCTGCCAGAACAGCAGGAGGTCATAAAAGGTGACTTTGTTCTTATTGTCGTAAGATTTATGGAGCAAGTCTAAAACAGTAAACACAGTGGTGTTCATTCTTTTATGTCTTACCCACATTCATTCATTCATTTAAATATAGAACAGTTTTTCAAGATTTTTGTTGATGGTGTGCCTCAAGATTTTTTCCAATGAAAAGGTGTGCCTTGAATAAAAAAAGTTCGGGAAACACTGCTTTACAGTATGAGTATCCTTTGAGCAAACAACTTGGGAAAATTAGGGAAAACTGACAGATTGTGAAAGAGAAAGCTGAGCAGAGCATTTTAGTGCATGATAAGAACCCCTCTGGGCTGAGTCTGGCTGGTCGTTGGTTCATAAACCAATGACACCATGCCCCTAATCATACTTCAAAACTGTGGAGAGACCATTTGACCAAAAAAAAAAAAAAAAAAAAAATCGCGAGTATTGGAACTGGTGGATGGACAAGTCAGTCAAAGTACAATCTGAACAAGTTTGGGATTTAGTTAATCAAGGATAGATTGCACAAAAGATTAAGCAATTCTGTGGAAACAGAGGGAAACAACTTGGAACTCAAAACAAAGAAATACATTAAAAAAAACAAAGCCAGCAAGAATGCAAGTTGTCGACGGAGGTTATTTTTATTGTTTTGTATGAAGAAAAAAAACCCTCAAGGCCAATAGGTGGACTGCCAAACCAAGAACCGGCTGCTGGATGTGGTGCCACCTCTTACCAGTTCACAGTTAATAAACGTCAGTTATTGGTCATGGAAAAAAAAATCAAAATGTTTATCTGTCACTGCCACATTCAGATCAGCACTTATGCAAATCTGTGTACCATTTGCCATGTTGGTCTCAAAATGAGTTTTGTTACAACTGTAAATCAGCATTTGCTGACATTTTAATGTCCCAAAAAAATATTTCTCTTAATTTTTTATCATTTTTAATCAAACTTGCTGTTAGTGAACATTACTCAGTGAGTTGTTTTTTTACTCTTACTAGTGTGTGAGTGGGGCATGTCCAGTGGGTGATCAGACAAAATGAGCAACAGCTAGACAATCCTTGGACTGGGGACAATAAAAGGCCAACCCAAAATGTCAAATGTTGTCACAGGTCACAATGCCTCAGATGTCGCAAGTTATGTGGGAGTGTACCACTGACATGATGGATGCAGGGATATCCACCAGAGCAGGAGCTGGATAGCTCAATGTCTGCTATCGGACCAGAGGACATTCAAGAGTTCATTTCCAACAGACCGGCACTACTGCAAATTGACTTTATCCTCTCACTACCGCTCGGCATAGGAACCAACTCACATTGGCGAATGCACATGTCAGACAGCCTTTGGTACGCTGGAGAAGAGTGGTGTTCACAGATGATTTAAAGTTCCAGTTGTATTGTGGAGTTGGAAGACAATGTGTCTGGCAATGAGTGGGTGAACGGTTTGCAGATGCAAATGTTATGCCCAGGGTTGCCCATGGACATGGTGGAATTATGTTTTGGGATGGCATCGCATACGGGCATAGAACACCACCGCACTTCATTGAAGGGAACCTTAATGCACAAAGATATTGGGACAAGATTCTCGTCCTATTTGCAGAGTTGTCATGACACTAAAATGAGTAACCATGATATCATACAGGACAAAGTATCATGGTTACGGGTAGTATCATGATTCCGCACCCTTTATTATTATTATCATTATCATTATTATGAACTGCAATTTGTTTGTACAAGTTATAAATACTTATGAATTATTTATGTTGTTTGGTGCATAATAAACTTAACACTGGCAAATTAAGAATTAGACTGAAACAAATATTGTTATGAACAAAAGCCAAAATAGTTCCAAATGTAACTTTTGGAATTTAATTTTTTGAACAAAACACACAGTCAATCAGCATACATACAGGCAGACCCAGCATGCAGAAACAGCCTATCATATCCCTGGATGTCACCAGTCAGCGGCAAACAGCCAATCATTTAGCAGCTGTGTAGTTAGGTTGCAGTATTAGCCATGTGGGTTGGTTGGCAAGGAGAAGCATGCAGTGAGAAGCCAGGAGGAGAGTACAGGCAGCCACCACTCGCAGAAACTAGCACCAGGTAGTCCTAATCCATGGTAGTACCACCATGTATAAATTCCATTATCGTAGGAACTGTTATGATTTGGCACCGCAGGGTACCGTGACTCACAACTCATCAGCAAATTGAACTCCGACCCACAATAACGCTATACCACTTGAATACAGCAGCATGACAAGCTTACAACACCCAGGATGCTGCAACTTATGTTAAAACATGTCCACTGATGCTGCCTGATGCCAAACGTCAGTATTCTTCCTCAGTGAATAGTGCATCAGGTCAAAGTCAGAGAAAAACCCACATCAATGCTAGAGTTGGTCAAAAAACACCTAAATACAAAAAAGGGAGGGGGGCTCGACTAATTATTATAACACTTCTTACAATACATTAAAGGTGACTTTTCTAGTTTATACAGGAGGGAAAATGATCACTATGAAGGAAGTGCACAGTTGTAATGTCTGCCTGTGGATCTTGAGTCAGTGAAGCTTCACAAGATCATTGTCGGAACAGGAGGGAAAATGATCACTATGAAGGAAGTGCACAATCATAATGTATGCCTGTGGATCTTGAGTCAGTGAAGCTTCATAAGATCATTGTCGGATCAGTTTTTTGTCCAGTAAAGCATTCATACAAGAAAGCCACGAAGGTACGCAGCACACCTTTACTTGAGCAAATAGGACACGGTATTCAGATTGGCTTTGAACATGAGACCCCCAAAATCCACCCATGGCTCTCTCACAGATGAAATCCAACCTCCTTAAACTTTGTGCTCAGCACACCGAGTGTTTTTCTCCCATCAAACTAATGTGGTTAGTTTTAAATAAGCATAATGCTGGTCATTTAAGATCATCCACCTTGAAAAGTCCCAGAAACTCTACAATCATGCAAAATCTTGATTTAAGGTGCAACATATTGATCATATTCACAATCAGTCAGCTGCACCCCTCTTCAAAAAGCAATGCTGGAGCAACATGTGAAGCACGATTAGAATCAGGGTGCTGCTATTTGCATCCGTCTTACAAACCTATACTCCAGTAAAACAGTCAGCATGTTAAAAGTAAGGTCCTTTGACATTCATGATCTTATAATAAATATTAGTTCAACTAGAGTTTAATGGCAAACCTCTGAATGTTTCAATAACAACGAGCTGAAAATGTCAATGGTAGTCCTGAAGACATCTGAAGCAGCATTGCAAAACTGATTTGACCAATTGGCTACTAGAAGTGATATGACTGACCTTATCAGGGAATCCTAGCAAAAAAGGGAGGAACAGGCTTACAAGTTCATGAAAAAACACTAAGACAGGTATCAAGAGCTACTGTATTTCAAAAAGCTTCCATAAACTTTACCAACTGCACTTCAAATATCAAGAAAATAAAAAACAAATCTTTGTAAAAGTACAAGTCATCAAAAGGTTACTGTTTGTGTTGTTTTTGCGTTAACCCATCAATTGATTAACGGTAGATAATTATTTCCTCGCGCATATCGTTCACATGCTTTTATTTTGTAAACATCTGTTGCAGAACCAGAATTGGAAGAAGAATGTGGAAGAAAATAGAACAAACATGGAGCAGAAGGGAAACACTACACAACTCTTACATGGTCAGTTTTCATTATAATTTGACAGATTTGACAGAAACAAAGTCATTTGTAGCCAACTGCCAAGCTGAATGTTCTTATCACAGGAGTACTTCCAGTCTAAAATACCACCTCAATGCGAAGCACACTGTTGATATGAGCAAACCATTCAACGAAGCAGACAGTGGAGAGAGGCTTCGGCAGACGATGTTAAATGCAGCATGTGGGAGGAGTCGAGATAAACAAAAGCAAGAAAAGCTAGCAAACGCCATTGCCATGTAAATAGCTGCCATGGATTTTGTTCTTCACACTTTCTTTTCTTTTTCCCTGATAAAAGAGAAATGTTTCTGCTGATACGTAAAAAATTGTCTGTTTCAACGTTATGACTGTGGCTCAGGATTTTGTATATAGATTGTGCTTGTTTTTCAAAATGATCAGAATAAAATAAATGCACTTACAGTGCGGTTTAATCGTGTTTACACATATGTTTTGGTGCTTTTGTTCATATGGGTGAATATTCCAATAGAAGTGCACTATACACTACTTTTGAATTCATTTTTGGATTTTGCGTATCCAATGCAACCAACTGTAATTAATCAGGGAAATCATGCCATTAATTTTGCTGAAAAACTTTTAATCGTTGCCCAGCCCTGACAACATACATCTTTTTTAAATAACGATCCCTTGTGGACCAAGGAACGCTTACAGGAACCATTGTTTCTGAAAGAACAGAAGTTCAACTATAAAGCTAAGGTAGCATGATGCGAAGTCTGGCTATGCGGACCCTCAACACAATGTGGACAGAAATCTCCAATTGAAACACAATTGTGCCAAGTGGTGTGAAGATGTGAAAGCTGCAAACAAGTCTTTAAGCTTTAATACCATGAATACAGCCGTCTACCTTAGTTCAGCAGTGAACAACCAACAACACAGGGGGAGAGGAAATGAGTGTTCCCTCCGATGAAGCTACAGAGGAAACAGCCCAACTGTCAGTGACAGTGATTGTAGTTGCATTTCTATCAACCTTTTCCAATGTGCATTTTGTAAAAATGCGCATTATTTATATTTAATATCCATTTTATTTAAGATATTAAGAAAAATGTCCATTTTGTTAACCCTGAACACTTTAAATATTTCAGTTTAAAAATGAAGATTTTTTAAATAATTTTTTGTGCCTGTTTGATCGGCCCAATCTGATGGGATCAGTGTTGTGATGTTATGGTTATGATCATGACAATACATGTTTCCCTGAAACAATTTTTTTTTAACTTAATCAGTTTTGTTTATCAAAAAAATTCAACGTAAAAACAACTTAAATATGCAGCACAACCCAAAAGTTTCCCTACTTTGTCTTATGTGGTCTGTGCTGACAAGGCTCATTGGTGAGAACTGACCAAACTAAAGGAAGGTGCTACTCTCTGGAAAAAAAAACAACCCAAAAAAGCAGGCAAACTGAAAAGTGATAGTAGTTGGTCACTTCTCTGCCCTGATTGGCCCGGCGAGGCCAAAGAGGGGAAATTTAAAAAAGAAAAACAAAAGCAGAGTGACGGAGGAGAGCAAGGCCGTCATGGCACACCGACGGGCCAGCTGCTCCGTCTGATCCAGAGACCGATCGGAAAATCAGCGTTTCGTTCCCGAACTCCACATGTCACCTTGTGACCTCAACACACACGCACAGATTTATCCGCATCATCGTCATCCATTAAAGCACTAAATTACAGCAGCAGCCTGGGCGGCGGACTGGGACCTGCACAGGCAGGTCTGTTTTGTGATAGTTTTATACTTGCTTTGAAATGTATACTTTAAAACACTGAGCTCTTTCACTTCCTGCTATTATACACTAAAAGCCTGCATGGAAATAACTCAACATAATAGTAATACGTTTTCACCATTTGCTTTAATTCAGTCACCTATATCTACACAATCTAGATATGAAGTACTTCAATGCTTGTTATCTAACAGGGAATGGCTGTCTAATCCAGCTCTGTGTCCATTCACAACACTGTGATTGCCGTGGAAATCAGGCAGAACAGCCGACTTCAACATCCACGAAGATCCACTAGGACATTTGTAGCCAAAAACAAACATACATACGTTTAATAAACAAAAAACATTGGGACTCCAAACATAACATACAGACTAAAAAGCAACTTTAATTCTGCAGAGAAGACGTGAAATGCCTAGGGCTGGGCAACATGTTGATCTTTCAGATACATCAATCGCGATCAATCTATTTATTTAGCCAGGTCTCTTCATGTTATACATGACCAATGGCAGCTTAAGTACTGGGCTTCAATCTGCATGGTGATTTGAACTGTCGACTGTCACCAAGCATCCCTGTTTGACATTTGACTCCAGTGGCTTTGACATGAAACTCTGCATCATGTTCCTTCAACAAATAATAAAAATCTGTCCCCCTCTCTCTCTCTGCATATATACTGTATATCGCCATTCAGCAAAACCATACTGAGATAAGAATGTTTGTCCTCATTACCCAGCCCTAGCAGTGATCTAAACATAACATATTCTATATCTAGTAGATTATAGAGAAGTTAAAATAGCCTTTACTATTGTTACCAACTATGTTACCAATAGATGATTTCAAAGAAAAAAGAAACACTTCCAAACTATTATACAACTTTCCAAACACTAAAGTCATGTTGTAAAATCCACATCAAAACTCAGCGACATAAACATCAAGAATGATATTTTTGCATCAAACATAAATCATGCAAGTACTCACATGTTCAACTGCAAAATTAATTGTTCTGACTTGTTATTTTTGGGAATGACAGCTCATGTCATAAGCACTATTTGTGTGAGACAGACCTGGTTGGAGGAAGCAGCAGTGCAGCGATGCTGAGCCAGCTCCAGCATGGTCCTGTAGCTCTTGCAACAGGAGGGACAATCAAAGCGGTTGGGTCCATCATCGTGAATCCTCTGGTGGTTTCGAAGATAGCGGGCCAGGCGGAAGGCTTTGCCACACAAATCACACATGTAGCGCTTTTGACCATGGATTCGCATGTGGTTGCGCAATGACATGTAGTTGGTGTAAGGCTTGCTACAAAAGTCACACCTAAGATGTGGAAAGTGTAAACAACAGAGTGAGAGGGAGAAAATGTTCGGCATCTTAGCCAATGTGGGCAATGGAGTGGTTAAAAGAAACTAACAAACCTGAAGTCTCCAGTTTTGTGGGTGAGCTTGTGGTTGAGAAGAGAGCTTGCATGCTTGTAGGCACAAGTGCACAGGTCGCAAACGTATGGCCTTTCGTCTGACTCCATATCATCTGACACGGACACGACCGTTGAGGATGGGGTTGGTGGCGGCGCTGGAGCTCGAGACTCCATGGAGAGGGACGAAGAGGAAAGACTAGTGCTGGAGAGAGCTGCTGAGGATGAGGGGAGCTGATCACACCAGCTGATGGTTGAACTTGGCTGCAACGGAACAGGCAAACAGTAAAACTTTCAAGCAACACACATCAATTGTATAACTACAATACATATGTCTGTCTAAAGGGTGATCGAGTGACTTGTAGTTTTCCAACTGTACAAACATGAGAGAAGATTCTAAGCATAATGAGCATGTTTTAAAACCAAAGATGACACATTGCTCAACATCACTGTTTCAAAAGAAACTTTTCTAAACAAGAACTTGCTATTTGTAGTGGGACAAATACAAAGTTGACTCAAGCATAAATTCATCAAATTAGATGAA
Source organism: Malacoctenus gilli (assembly GCA_032164315.1). Classification (NCBI taxonomy): domain Eukaryota; kingdom Metazoa; phylum Chordata; class Actinopteri; order Blenniiformes; family Labrisomidae; genus Malacoctenus; species Malacoctenus gilli. The sequence goes on along the minus strand of JASSRZ010000065.1, from coordinate 15,280,794 downwards.
TTCTGTTAATTAAAAATCAAAACACAACAGGGGGTTGGTGTTACTCCAGGAAAAAGCAGCTGGAAGCCTTCAGATCAGATTTTGTTCATTTGAGTGTGTGGTGTGCATTGCCGTGTTTCCACATAAATAGTTTGTTCTTTTATTGAGGATGAAATGAAGGATGTTTCACCTCAATGAGGTCTGAGATCTTCCTTTCCAATTTGTCATTCCAAATAGATATATGAAGAGCTATATAGAGCTATGAATCTCAACATAAAAGTAAGCACTATGATCAAACACAAGTACTTGTCACCCATGTTTAAATTAAGACTTTGCAATCTGATAATCGACATAAGAAACAATTGTCTAAGTCAATTTCTTGAGAGTGAGCACACTTAGACTTATTGATTTATATTTGTATAATCAATATATTTTTGAATATCCTCATTTTATGCCTTAAAGCTACCTATCTCATAATATTCAGTATGTATAAGGTAAAAAATAAATATAAACCAAATGAGCACATGAACAACGAAATGAGTACATATTGTGGTTGTTGAAGATGTAAGTTTAATTATAGCTATTTATGTAGTTAATAAGGCACAAGAGCAAACTGTTTATAACATAAAATAGTATTTTGGGCAAATTAGGGGAAAGTGATGCGCCACTCAAGTAAAGTAACAAGTGTGTGAAAAATAAAGACAGTGGAGAACCGTACAAACTGCCTGTAAAAGATGTCTGCCTTCAAGTATAAAAAGATACGTTCAGAAATCCAAATAATTTGCTTCTGTGTATTCTCGCGCTGAGCAGATAATCTCACTGTTGACAGCGCTCATGAATACAATGTACAGTCTGGCTCTACAAAGGGGGCTTTCAAAGTCCTACGCGGGGCGTCTTCCGCTCCTGTGTCTTTGCCCGGCAGCTGTGTTTACTTAACGACAGCTTTAAAAATGACTGCCCCCTCCAGCTCACAGTATACGTAGACAGATTAATAAATAAAATGTAAATAAACCCGAGTGCGTGGCGGTAGTGCCATGATCACCACTCGTGAGCAAATCTGCATGAACGAGTGCAGCGAGGACGTTGTTGTATAGCGGCGTCTTGTTTTGCTCAGGCACTGATTTTCAGAGGCGCTCGATTTGACTGAAGCAGCCCGTGTTATCTAAACTTTGCAGTAACTCAGTGATGCAGAGTAGAACTAATATTGTTTTTTCTCAGTAATTTTACAGATAATAGCGCAAACACGCACGACCGATTTCTGTCAAGATTTTACGGTGATTATCCAGAAACAAGGACAGTGCTGAGATGGGTTGTAGCTACTTAGCACAGTTGCTAACAGGCAACTAGGCCAAGAGCCGCTCAGCGGGACAACTGCTGTGTTATAGGGGCGCCAGCAGAGCTGTTCTATGACAGGAGTCACAGCGACAGACAACCATATACGGGTCAACTGTTACAGTGACTCGTGGGACCGCCGCGAGCCAGAACTGATGTCAAGCTTAATGCTGAAATACAATTATGCTCATGTGTTTGCGAAGCGCTTAGCTAACTAAGATAGCAGCAGCAGGCTTTCTTACTCCGGATTCGTTGGGGTCCTTTTTCCAGAACAATTGAGAGCAATGGCCAAAAGACTCTGTCGATGTTACGTAGTTTACTCCATTTCTGTCTTGAAAGTCTCCATGTGTGCTACCCGAGTTAGTCCTGGCGTACATCGTCGCTTTCAGGAATCTTAGACTTTGTAGGCTATAAAGAAGCAGGGCCGCTTTGTCAGAATCTTCTTCCGAAACGAAAAATATTTCTTCTGTAAAATGAGCGTTTTGGCGGCGGGCACAATGTTTCAGATGAGGCGCTACTGCCATCTGCTGGACTGGAGTCCAAACACATGGACAATCAAGTGGCATTCCCTTGTACAGTTTTGCATTTATTGAGTTTTACACTTTTCATACTTGTAACGCCTTAAGTTTGTGTTTTCTTGCTTGCATATAAAAAACCTGAAGACTTTTCCCTAACTCCACCGATTTCAAACGATGTAAAATCGACCAAAAGACCATAATAGTGGCTTTTTAATTTTGACATTTTAACCACCTCAGATCAGCTGAGACAAATGCTGAGAGCTGTGTACCTGACTGTATTAATACAGACATTCATGAGCAAAATTACCTTGTTTTTTGACTAACGGTAACGAACGGTAACAGTAACTTTCTGTCTGAAATTAGCTTTAGAGTTCATTCTGAAGGGCGAATATGAACTTTAGAACAACATTCTTTACGATAGCTTGTCAGATGAGGTGCTATGTTGCTATACATTCTTGGCAAAAAAATGATTGTGTTCTGTTTTTAGGTGTGCCTCATATATGTTGATGTTTTGTTACTTTAAACACAAAACAATGAACACACATCATGGACAAATGCAAATTGCAGATCTTGACATATGTGAAGGAAGGGCTGGACCACTTGCCTCTTGTTTTGAAATTGGACTATGCGGTGACCTTGTAGAGGCAGAGGGTCTCTGGCTCAACAAGTTCTCTCCCGCTACTGGGGAGCAAGGAGGGTTCTCCTATCCTGCATGTGTTCCTAGGTCTCCTCTGAGGAAGCAGATGGGGCCAAATTTCCTCAAAAGCCTCTGCTCAACCCAGAAAATCAAACCAAGCTCTCACTCTAATGAACTGGACACCTCTAACACATCTCAAATCAATATGGTAATATTGTTGTTAATCTGCAAATTAAACAGTACATATGGTCAGCATGGATGACCTTCTCCATCACATTTCTCACTCTGGTGGCAAGCACCTTTGACAGCAACTTGTTGCCTGTACATAATAGGTTGCCACTTTTAATATCCTGGAAGTCCTCTTTCTGTAGGAGTACACTATTTCGACTTTTTTCAGCTATTCACAGTGTAATAGTGTTGAAAGCTCATTCAGACAAGTGAGCAGCGCCTCCTCTTTTCACATAAACTCATGTTTGAGATATCTAGAGTGCCTCTCCATTCAGTTGAGGGTGGTAGAAACGGTCCGTTTCAATGAGTTTTTTTCACATCAGTTTTTCACTGACGTCAGGGGGGGGCTCAGTGATTGGACAACTTCTCAACGCCGGGCGTATGGGCACACTCCTGACAACTGCTACCAGCAGTTAACCAATCAGAGGCGTCCTGCATCTTGTAGGGCGTGGGGCTTAATGCAGAAGAGCCTCATTCTGCTCGTTTCTAAAGGGGGGTCTATGAGGGCTGAAGGAGACTGTTACGACCCGGCTCGTTGGGGAAACGGGTTGAAGGACGTAGCAAAAAAAGAGTGGGACTGGAGGATGTAAGAAGTCTGAAATTTAATAATTGCTCAAATCAAATGGCAAAACAGCAGTTGGAAAATAAACCTGTGCTGGGGTAGCAATGCTGTTTAAAACAATAAAGCAAAACCAGAAACAAATTCAAAAAAAACAAATGGCACTATAACTAAGGTGACAAGCGCACCTGAAAAAAACACAAATCCCTCAACCTATCCCAACACAGCACTACGCTATTTTAAACCGAAACTTGAATCTAACAAAAAAACCACATAGGATTAACACTATGGGCAAACGACTGCCTAGCAGGTTATCAAAACAAAATCAAAGCTGTACGGCTACTATTCATAAACGACTGCTTAGCAGGTTATCAAAACAAAATCAAACTCTACAGCTACTATTCATAACAGGAGTCAAACAAAATCGAAGCACTACAGCTATTGCAACAAACGAAGTCAAAACAAAACCAAGCTCTATGGCTATTATTCTTCCTCCTCTCACCTACCAATCTGCTGTTTTGGACAGGGCAAAGCCAAACAGTACACCAAGCAATTGCGGCCACACTCCAGACAGATGCCCCCCTTCTTCTGAGTGTGCGCGGCTTTTTTTTTCACGCCCTCCAAGCCTTTCCAGTGGATTGGTCCAGTTGTGGGCCAATGGGAGGTGAGTGTGCACCATGGTGGACCAAACCTGGCCATTACGAGGTGGGGTGTGGCACTCAAGGGGAAAGGAGACAGGTGTTAGCAATCAGGCACGTAATAGAGACGATCGAGATATAATGAAATACGGTGTTTGAGAAAAAGAGCTTGATGAATTTCTGTCATTGTGGACTTGCATACAAAGACATAGACATCCAAAATGTGTAAAATAGGGCCACTTTAAGAGCAGCTGTTCTTTACTTAAACTGTCTCTGAGGACACATAACATGTCCTATCCAAGAACTGTTCAGAAGGCCTTGTAGAAGTCAGTAGGATGTCCATCTATGCCTGGAGCTTTTACGCTCTGCAGTCAAGCCACTTACATTTCCTGAACAGTCGGCAGGGCTTCTCAAAATGCATTGTCCCCCTCACAGATGTGAGGAAACTCTCAAAGGAAGACTTCACCACATCAGGCTGTCAGGCCGGTCAGCAAACCCGAAGGCAATGAGAGACTCACAAGATCTTGCTTAGAAAGTTTGTTTGATAAAAGGTGAAAGACAGTCGGAGCTCAAATGCCAGTGAGATGAATCCTGAACAAGAACCCAGAGCCACAGTTGGGAATAGCAAGGGTCGAGTTTCAAGAAAAAGAGTATGAGGGGTGAGACGATTTCCAAAGCCAAAAAACAATACATTGACAGTCACGAGGCAGGCAGTGGAGGATGACAGCTTCAGTAGTCAATGACAGGCAATAATACAAGGGCTGTAGGAATCACTTAGAACAATGGCTGGAAGTGAACAGTAATGGAGCAACACAGACCAACTGGCAATGAGACATAAACTGAAACCCTCATTTATACTCAGAGCACAGGTGCAACACATATGGGCGAGAGCATGAAATCCTAAACTAGGAAGGGACGTAAAGGAACCTGTACTGACAAACAATGGACAGTTCAAAAATAAAACAGTACACTGACAAGACAGAAAATGTGATTGTGACACCGGGTTGCCCCTGAAGCGCTGTGTTGCCAAGGAGAGCAAGTGTTCCTTACAAATTCCTCACTGTTACTGTTAGCAGGCAGGGGGTTTTACGTGCCCATGAAAAACAGTCTGGCTGAGCCAACAGCTTGTATGAATACAGCACTCTTTTCTAATACACCAATGATTTTTCACTGTGAGGACTGATTTTCTCTACAGAGTAGGGCACAGGAAAGAAGTCTGTTAAAAAGATCATTTTAAATCCCCGAATTGTTGTTATGAATGAGTTATTGTGGTTAATCAGAGATCCTAAATCAAAGTCACCCATGAGTGTGCTAACAAAGCTATCACAGATACCAACATACAAAAATAAAAACAGAGAGAAGAACAATGAATTAATGTTTCCATCTGGGTCAATTTTATCGCTTACATTTTCACCAGCTTTTCAGGATGGTATATTTTCTTGTTTGGTGAAAGAGGTCTGTCTGAAGCTCACTGAGACAGACCTTTACAAAGTCATGGATAGACTTCTTAGAAAGCAGCCCTCCACGTCATCAGCCCTTAAACCTTTTGTGATTGATAAAAAAGCAAGTTCTAATCCTGGCAAAAAATATGCACTTCCAGGACTTCATGACAGGAGCACTGTTACGAAAGACAGCAGTTGAGGCCAGCTCTGAGTACTGAGAGTGCTGGGAGAACTCTCGACATCGCTGTGCAACAGACAGTGCCTGGGGTGTCAAGGGTGTCTGTAACTTTGTTTTGTTGATGGTGTGAACACTCTGTATTGTCAGTTACCTGTTTTAGTGCCATCACCAATAGCACTGAGCTCTCAAACCAATCCAGCAACCTGCTGCAACTGAATCATTGTGTGTAAAATGTGCAACATTACTTACCAATGCATCAGTGTATCAGGTGGCCCTGTGGCCTACTGTGGGTCTGTCTTGTCAGGGCTAGAGATTAAGTGTCCCTCTGCTTCACACCCAAAACATTTCAACGTGTCGTGGGTCTCTTCCATTCTGCGACATTGGTCCTTGACTTCACTCAGCTGTCAATTGAAGGGGGGAGGGTTGATAAACTGATGACAGGTTTTGGATAGCCTGGCCTTGATAGTCCTCAGCCTTCCAATCCTCGCATTCCGTTCACTCATGATGGCCTAACACTCCCTGATCATTTTCCTGTTGGCACTGTCACCACTAAATTACTGCAGTTTATATTTTTAAAACTCAAAATCCCCTCTGGTCCTCCTTTACATGACTATTTATTGTAGTCCTCTATGAGTACTTGAGGTTTCCCTTTGTTAAAATTGTACAGTCTACTTCAGCATGCAAACTTTGCAAAATTTGTTTTCAGCTGCAAGCAAACAAAAGTAGTTTAAACCAATAATGTTCCTCCTTTCCCAAGCGAAGACTTATGAGATTACACAGAGTCGCTTTTTTTACCACTGAAAGATCACCACCTACTGTTCTTCGGCTAGTGCTGAAGTTGAAGGTCCCCCACACATCTACACTAGAGGGGAAGCCATGGAAATGGGAGCTGCAGGGACTACCATCTCCATCTATTGTCTTCCTGATGAGCAAGCGCTCTGTCTAACAGATGGATGGAAGAAAGGAAGGAATGATGAAATGTTATGTATGCAGACAAAAGGTCACACTGAACTCAAAGAGGGCCATGTTGTCCTAAACAGAGAAAACAAGAACAATTGTTACACCATTCATCCCAAACCCAAACAGTCACCACAGTCACCCAGGCATAGTTTCAAATGCAAACATATGGAAAGGTGAGAACATTGAATTTATTCAAACACCATTGCTAATAGCATCATTCATTTTGTTAATAAAGCATTTTAAATTGTCAGGTGCAAAGATATGAACACCACTGACCCTCTGCAGCAAACTTAATTTGCATGTTAAAACAGGACAAAGAGAGCAGTAGTTCACCATAGTTCACCATAGTTAGCCCTTTCTGGTGGGCCTTATCAGTTCTCTGCAGTGAGTTTTTTCAGAGGCATGTAAGTGAGATCCTACAGCAAATGAAAATAGGAAATTCTAAGGTCTGAGATCCATTTGGAGATGAGTAACCAAAGTGAGCTGAACATGGCAGAAAAAACACAGGGGCCATCCTGCTGGGACCTGGGCTTGGAGGGTTCTGCCTTTTTATAAAATCTGTGTCCAGAAATTGATATTAGGTGAGAAACTGATCTATTTTATAGTTCTATAAAAGATAATGTAAAAACGTGATACCTTTAGAGCTCAGAGATGTTAGCTCTTGTATTTTTTTTGTCATTTTTAGATCTGAGTTGTGAGGAGAGTCGTTTGTAGTCTGGTGGTTTCTACCAGGCTGTTATTGTCGACAGAATGGTTGTACATTTGAAGCAGGAAAATCAATTGATGGCAGAGAGAGGGAGATCAGTGATGTGGGACTGTTCTGGGTCTTCCCATGATACGTCTATATCTTGAGATTTTCTCAATTTGTGAGTGCAAATTACCGAGTTTGGCTCGAAATAGTTGAAAATAAATTTGGGGGTTATAACTCTTTTTGGAGCTTTGATTCTGTCATGTTTCTTGTTTGAGTGTTTATTTGGGAACTTTCATGATAATATACCAAAGAGATTTGAACCAAGGTTGCGGTTTGGTTGAGATCATTGTAAAAATGTAACTCCATTTTGTAATCATGGACATTTTACAGTTGCAGTTACTGTTTGGGTAATAATTGTAAATGTAGCCATGATTTTGAGTCTCCATTTGATCGAAGCAGTGTATTGATATTGATTGGGAGCAACTTACTCTTGGGGGGTTAGATGATACTTTGAATCCTAAATAAGCAACAGGGCTGATATTTGCAGGAGGTGGATTTAGGGGTGTGCTTCTTTTTTTGATACCAGAATTGAAAAAAGGAATCATTGATGTGGACCAGTTGCTACTGATGACCAGTTTTTGATATAGAGGAGAATCTCATTATAAAAGGTCATTTTGAGTTCCATTTTGATTGTTCACAGATGTCATGAATAGACATCAGAGCACACTTTCAGCCCCCTTCCCTCATTAAGTAGCCCAGCTCACAATACATGAGTAAATAGTTTTGCTTTCATGAGTTTGACAACTGACCTTCAGTATTTGACAAGTAAAATGAAAGCGTTTTTTTTACCACCATGTCTTCAAATGAATTTTATCTGCGTTTGTGCTGAGAGAAGAAGCAAGGAAATAAACCAGAGCATATTTTAGCATGCCAGAGAGAAAAAAATGATTTATTTGCACTTTTTTTCTAATCATAAAGCAACGTGTGGTGGATGAAGAAGGAAATCAGAGAGAACACATAATTTGTGACGGACCACATCGTTATATTTCATGACTATTTTTCAAAAAATTACATTTGAATATACATTTGCTGTGACATAACTATACTTTGTACATGGTGAAGTTCACTTTTTGTGTCAAAATTTTAAAAAAACGCTTCACACAGGATTATCTTGCACACAGTGTAGCTACAGTCTGTGTAATTACACAGAATGCAATCACAAGACAAGTGGAAAGAAGAAATAGAAAGTCAACCTCACATTGGCAATTGAAGAGATGACTGCTATAGACTGAAGAGGTTTTTTTTACAACTCGTATGCATGGCATTTGTGGAATGGAATGACAAATATTGATAAACCAGAAATACTGACATAAAATCAGGCTGACAACAGCAAATTGATAGAATCATTCCTAAACTGAATAAAATACAGTGGAACCTCAAGTTTTCGTTTACCCTAGTATGATTAATTTCTTGTTCTTGGCAAAATTTTGTCACTGTTCTCAACTATTCGCTCTATTTTTGTGCAAATGAGAACTGGAAGGAGTGTGGGCTCCTCATTTCTTGGAATCAAGCGCCAACATGAATTGATTGTTGAAGGAGCCACAATGGGACAGAAGAAAGTTCAGGGTTGCTGCCCTATCAGATAAACAGTGAAACACACAACAGTGTTCAAAAAAGAACTCACAGCTCAACAACAAAGTGGCCCTCGATCAATATGACATTCTGGTCAGTATTCCTATTGGACTGTGTGCTCCTGTGTAAAAAAAAAAAACTTGTCACAAGGGTCGGCAGACTCATTATCCTGCAACCAATGAACTCACCACAACATTGATGTCTGAAAAAATATTTAATTTAAATTTAATTTTCTTCAAAGAGATCATTACAGAGGTTCCACTGTACTATCTTAATAACTTTTAAAGGCATGTAGAAATTAAGTGAGCCATTTGTGCAATGTGTAAACATTGTTATATTGAGCACATAGTTTTGTGAACACTACAACAGTTCCATCTTTGTGCAGTTTGTTAGGCAAATCTGAATATCATTAGGTGGTGCTCCTGTAGTGCTGAAAGGAGTGAAACAGACACTATTTGTACAGAATGTTTGTCAATTCAGTTATTGACCACTTCACAATGATAGTGACACTTTTTTTGGTTGACAATTCAAGTAGGTTTACCCAGGCAAAAGAGGTCCCTAAAGAGTAGCAGTGAGCAGATACCAGACCTAATGGAGATGCTCTCAAACCAGTTAGAACTGAGCCAAGACAGGTCAAGGAGGTAATAATGGGAAGGTGCCATAACCTAATTTATATACTGCACTCAAATGCAGTTTCAAATCCAATCGTGAGATTTTTTTTAATTCATCCATTTTAGTGGCTTTTAATTCAATGACATTATGATGGAAAAAGCATTTACTGGCTTGAGCCCCCTCCCAAATAAATCACATCGACTTGGTTACATTATAAAAGGATCCACTCTCTACAACTTCAATTTCTGATCATTTGAGGAAAAAATACTGTTGAAAGACAAATTCGTATAACAAACTGACTCAAGCGATCACTCATACTGATTCATGTTGGCATGATTAGCATATTTACATCACTTTAGGTGTGAGATGAAGGTTGGTGTTTAATTCTTGATCTCTAAGATGGAAGGGTTATGGTCAAGTATGGCAAGAATAATTTTGTCCATGTACTGCCTGAGACGCAGGTTGATCTCTTCCTGTTCCTTAAGCGCATCGACCAGCTGAAACAAACAATTCAAAATTTTTAATTTAGAGTCAGTTGACACATTTCCAACAAATTCTGTGTGTATCCAATGTTGATGGACTGACCTCATCTCTGGAGGCGTTGTCAATCTCAGCTGCAAGGCACTGAGCCTTGCTTTGGCAGGAAAACAGGTTCTTAGCTTCATACAGGCTCAGACTGAGGATCTGAGCATTCAAATCGTCGTTCTGGTCTCGCAGCTTATAATTTTCCTAAAGATAGCAGGACACAAACATTTTGAGATACCTTTTTGCACCCCCCCCCCAAAAAAAGTATTAAAAGATACATCTTTTTTCAATCATACTGCAGAACACAAAAAATACTGTCAGGTTAGGAGAGCAATAGTCACTTGTAGAAACAGAGGCTTAAACAGAGGCAAAGCTGATAAGCAATGCTGCTGTTTTTACTGGTTTATGTTGAAGGTTCAAAACCTGGAGTTTGAAACCTGGAGAGGGTGCGTATCAGAATTCAGAAATCAGAACAGCAATGACTCAATTACTGACTAATTCTCTGACTTCTGGAATCTCATCATCATCATCATCTTGGAGGGTAGGCAGGGAAACACATGGTCACAAGTAGTTGACCAGTGAATGGGACGAACCTTACGACTATTATGATAAAGGCTGATATTGAAAAGGTGGGTGAATGTACAGTATTTGCAATGAGAGGACCTGTTTCAGTCGCTTCACTTCATGCTCCATTTCCATCTCCCTGGTCTTGGCAGCGAGTCCTTTGCCTTTCCCAGGATGCTCCAATTCCAGCTTATACAAGTGAAGATACTCCAGCTCTCGGCGCAGATCGTCGATCAGCTGTACGCAGAAGATTCAGTTCAGGGGAACAGATTAACGCTTCAACAAATCATGGTGATGCAACATACTTTTTTCATTCTATAATTAAAAAATCCACGATTTTTAAAAACCTTCTTTTATGATGGAAATCCATCATCAACCCCCAACTTATGAGGCGAAATTGATTATATCAACTTCAAAATAAAATACAAGGAAACAAACTTGGGTCTGTGCAATCAAAATGTAAAATTTGAGAAACAATCATTGATGAAAAATGATTAAATAAAGTGTACTTAACCTCCTGCATTGCCTCTTTTTCCTTTTGAAACTCATGACGGTTCTGCCAAAGCTTGTCCATTATCTTTCTGTACAAGTCCATCTCATCATTTAGTCTCAGGCTGGTGTCTTCCAGCTTGTCTGTCATCTTCTGCTTTTCCTGTAGAGTGAAAGAGGCTGAAAGGTTTGCTGTGACCAATGCGAATCCAAAGAAACCTCCACCTGTAGCTTCTTTTTTGTGGATACATTAAATGATAGTGAGCACAAATAAGTTAACAAAAAGTTAGGAAAAGGTAATGAGAGAGAAGAAAGTAACACAGTACTAACACATTATTATTAATTTGTACTGACAAAACTTCTTGAGAAATTGTCTAGTGTTTCTGGACACTAAAAATTGAGACTAGGTAAAACACCCTTTCAGAGTCACACTCACTTGGTCCAGTTTCTCTGTCTGAGACTTGAGCCTGCACACATTCATATTCATCTCCCCGTTCTCGTCTTCTAACTGCTGTATCCTGTTTGAACAAGATGGGGAAAAAATCAGTTTGCACTGCAACCTGTACAATACAGTGATGTCCAAACAGTGTTCTTAACTTAGAAGACATATATGAGCAAATTCAAAGAAAATCATAACATATGTGTCATAGGAGTCCATGACCAGGCAAACAGCACACAGTGGATTGGTGATCGTAGAGTGAAAGCATGGTGACCGCTCCAAAAAATGGCAAAATTCATTTCTTGCTACAGACAAGAGGACCGCAGTAAATGAAAGTCAATACTCTGCAGAACAAAAAAAAAAGCTGTTTTATAAATCAAATGTTTCCTTTACTGATCTCATATTTTTATACTGTACAATTTCAGGCCTAATTAACATCAGTTTATAAGAAATACAAAACATTTGATAAGATTTGTCATGGCAATGCAGTGCATTAGAAAGTATTTAAAAAGATTCAAAGAACTTCAAACTTAAATGTATTAAGTACGTTTTGTTTTAATTCAAAAATTGGCTTGTTAGTCAAAGCAGTAATTATTTTCAAAATTTGACAATAAATTTATGGTCAACAGAATGACTTGAAAATTTTAAATTGTGAAAAAAAATGTTTACAGGCTAATGTTCATCACCATGTTGATGTAATGGACAGACATTAATACAATCAAGTTAAGGTCAGTGTGTCAATCAATAGTAATACACTATTTTTGCTTTTGGGCTGTGGTTCTCCGTTTCTTGTAAGTGATTTTATCAGCTCTGCTCTCAACGTTTTTCTCCAATAGAGGTATTGATGTTTTTGCAAAAACTGGTTACAACACCCGTCCTGTTCATTACTTTTATGGACAGGATTTTTAGGCATAGCCAGGGGCCAAAGGTACTTCAGTTTGGGGGTTGCAGAGTATCATGTCTGCTGTTTGTGCATGATGTTTTTCATGTTTGATTTTTCCACCTGTTCCCATATAGCTTTTGAATATATACTCTGCATCTCCCTTTGTCTTTGTTCGAGTGTGTTTCGTTTCCTTTGAGAGTGAGCATATGGAGCTTTCTTGACATAGTCACAGCCTCCTTAGATTCAGTCTGCTCCGAGAGAGACCTTTTGCTTTGTAATTTTCACAGCTTATTTTCCAAGTTTCATAGCCTTTGGTTTTTGACCCCTTAATCGAGAGTTTTCTGCTGTAAGGTTTAGAGCTTTGCGTTTCCTCTGGTTACGGAGTAAATTTTGGTTTGTTTAAAGTTTCATAGTTATACTTCCTCTAATTGGTGGAGTGATTTTTTGTTTATTGATAACTTTGTAGCCTTTCCCCCAGTTTAGAGTGATTGTGTTTTCTTCTATAAGTTTTCATTGCCTGTTGACTTCTCATTTACAGAGAGCTAATCAATAAAGACCTTTTCCGAAATTGATATCTGCATCCTGTGTCCTGCTGGTTCGCGACACTGATTCAAGCCATAATGGCGAACAACCAATTTGATTAAACATACAGTGGAGGAGAGGATACAGTGATGAGACGGCAGGACTTGTGGGGAGAATTAGGCAAACCAAGAAGCAGAGGTAGTCCCACAGCGAGTCCAAAAGGCATCACGGGTCAGAGTAGAGTGGGTGTGTATTTACTGTGTTTTACATCGTGAAATAAGACAAAATATTCCAAGCCATTTTGACAAAGAGGATCTGTCAATTCAGACTTTTTCAGGAGGACAGATTTTGGGGATGGATTTGCATGCTTTTGAAACCACATCTTTGTGTAAGTTGGACCTGTGCTGGAAATATTCAGATTCTTGTGTTTAGTTTTTATTTTCTTTCCTCGAACATAGTCAGATTTTTTTTTTTAAATGGACAGAATCAGAAATATTTAAAAAAAAAACAGATTTAGTGCTGCAGTGTGAACAAGGCCATATTGTCATAGTACAAATTTGACAACACAAAGCAGGAAAGAAGATGATCAAAAAAGACAGAATATTTGTGAACACAAATTTGTTTTCGTTTTGGTGGCCTGAGTGTATGAATGAATATTCCTCTTGTTGTTCCTTCTGTGTAAATGTCTGTTTTTTTAGTTTGTGAGTTTATTCCTGTTTTTTTCAAGCTGATATTTGTCTGCTCCATCGTGTTTAAAGGTTTCACCCTGCCTCAATCTCACTCCATTCTTGACCTTAAATGTTCCATCTGCATCTCTCAGTCCTCACGTCCTGCTTGTATAAACTGTTTTTACTATTGTCTGTCCTTATGTCCTTGTCGTGCATTTGTACCTCACTCGTTCCCTGTGTTTCCAGTTTTTCTCATAAGTTGTTTTTTAGTTTTGTTTTGTCCTGTTAGGTTTGTATTTGGCTCTGTTTTCTGACATGCTGGTCCTTTGAAATCAGACTTTGTAGATTTTACTTTTCTGGTTTTAGCTCACATGTCGGATCATGATCAAGTTAGTTCTCTCCTCACATCTTAAAAGTAGGTTGTTCGCTGGATTTTCCTGATAGCACAGTACCGCCGTTTAATTTCTGTGTATACTGAAGTTACACTCCACATTTCTGTCCTGTCTGTTTCCAGTTTTATTTTGATAGCTCACTTTGTCTCGTTGCAGGGTCCTTGACTTCCTCTCTGCCTGTGTGATTACATGCTCTCTCCCTAACATGCTGCATCTGTGCCTGCTCTGTGATTAGACTTATCTGGTGCTCCAAGTTTATATGTGGGCTGCTGTTCATTTCTTGTTGCCAAATCATCTGTGTTTCCACATCAGTCGCAACCAGCCTTTGTTCTAAGTTCTGTATATCGACCCGTTTGTTTCTGACAACTGTGTCTCCCTTTCATGTGATATCACTTGCCTGTGTATGATCCCCTGGACTGTTGTTTGGAGTTGGATTTGCCCTGTCTCCCTGGATTCTCCGGTTTGGTGCTGACCCCTGCCTGTCCCCTACTTTGTCCCCAAACCATCTGTACTCCGCCTTTGCCGATTTTGAACTCTGGACTGCTGACTTGCCTTTTCAGAATAAATTGCTCTCACATTAGTACTGAGTACTGTCGCGCAATTGAGTCTGCAAACCCAACCGTCATTGCTGACAAGTATATTGGAGCTTTGTTTGGTTTTGATGCTAATACTCATTTTAATCATCAGTTGGTGGTTTTACCTGTTGCAGAGAAGGTCTATCTCTGTGTTCCTATCTTTTTCCATTTTACTGTAAGACTCTCTGTGTCTCTTGATCTCATCCTCCAGACTCTGGTCTGCCTTTGTCTCTGCATCCTTCACCTGCTCCTCCAACTCATGTACTCTGGCAGGCAAAGAGAGAAAAGTCAGTAAGCCCAGAAAACATGTAAATACAATAGCAACACACTGCTAGTCCCACAGTCGCAGCAGGACCTCCATCTCTTTCAGTGTCGACCATAGTTTTACTGAGTTGTGAACAGCCAGCTGACTGGCCTGACCCCATCATGTAAACACCAGGTTTTTGTGAGGAAGAAGGGAAGGGGAACCAGAGCCACAATCCAGAAGAGCCAAAGACTTATTAAAGCAACAAAATCTTCAAAACATTTTTGTAGATTCACACTATGGTAAAATAAAATCATAAAGTTGTATGTTTATGTGTGTTTTCCTACCTGTGGACAAGGTGTGTGTTCTCCTGTTTGAGTTTCAACTTGAGGTCGCCATTGGCCAGGCAATCGCTTTCTAGCTCGGTAACTTTCTTCTCCAGAAAACTGACCTGAGTGAAACAACCAGTGTACTTTTCACAATGGGAAGCCTAAAAAAACATAACTGCTCACTAGAAGTTGTACATTTAGAATACTTTCAGATTCACTATATTCTACTGACAGGCCTTCCACAGAGAAGGCAGAGGCTGAGGACTCACAGGTCAACTCATTCACCACCCAGGGAGAAGTCACTGGAAGAGTTGACATACTCCTTGGTGGCAAAGCCCTGTGGGTGGGTGATGTCCACCCAGAGTACCTCAAGTGTCACCTGTTCATTTTTGTTTGGCAGTAAGACACGGAGCCCTTTAACCAACAGACCAAGCTGGTAGTCCATCTGTTTAACTATGGCAGATCTCACTCCTCAGCCTCACCGGAAAAGTCTCCTTCAGGCAACTCGATAGAATAGTGGGGCAGGTCAGGGTCTTTTGGATTCCAGACGAATAATGCAGTTTCCGTCCTGGCTGTGGAACACTGGGCCAGCTCTTTGTGCTCCACAGGGGGTTTGAAGGGTCACCCCAACTAGTCAACATTTGTTAATGTTACCGATAAAGGTTGAGGGTCCATGGCCCTGTCAGACCCGTGCGGTCTCTGTGTGATAGTAGCAGGATCTATGTAATCCAGACTTACCGTCAGTGGCCAGTCAAAGGCACACAAGACCAACGATGATGCTGTCTATCAACATCTTGACTTTGATTATGTTAGCAAGGAAGAGGGCTCACAAACACCTATTACACCTATTTTGTCATCATTGTCAGCCTGAGTTTTGTAATATCAGAAGGTTTAGAGTTCGTCTCCTGGCCTTTAACTCAACAGTAACATTTCTTGGTTTCTTGGTTTCCTAATTTTCTTGTATTTTCACATCCTCCTTGGTGAACACTTTCTGTTCTTTGATTCCTTTCTGTTTGGATTGACATCCGTTTCTTGCTCCTCTGTGTGAGAGTAGTTTGTTTTTTACAAGTCTGACTGTGACTTGTGTTTATTGAACTCATTTAGAGGGACTTATTTGTTCTATAAAAATAGAACTGACTCACTGGTCCCTAACAAATGTTTAAATAATAGTTTAGAGAAACAATCATTTTTGTATCCATCAAAAAATATATATAGATCTTTATTTATAGATCTTTTTCGGTTTCATGTTCTGATGCCAACCTGGAAAACTGGCTGTCTTAAAGGGTTTATCAACAATAAGATGTAGTGGACAAAAAAAATGAGTTTACATTTGTAGATTTACTGAAAGGTATGTTTGAGTTGTGAGTACAGTGACAAAGTTATCAGCTGTCAGTCTAATCGCAGCATTTCCGTTGGTCACTTTGAGAAAAATTGGAGCAAAAGCAAAAGTATTGCATTTATGTTTGTCGCTATACGTTCTTAATTTAAGGCCTGTTACATTCTGTTTGAACTGATAAAATCATCGATGAGGCATCGCCATGCAAGTCAAAGCAGAGTGAAAATACAAATTCAAGTGCCCCTTCCAAAAAAGGCCTAAGATTTGAAATGATACCTGTTTGAATTTATGTGTGTTTATATATGTGTTTGTATACTTTCTCTGTGATATCAAGGTTGCAGGGGTCGATGTTGTCGGACAACAGATCCTCTGTGCTATTGTTTCGACTGAAGTCAAACACACTGTGGTTGGCCTGGAACAGCTGACTGCAAGAAGAAAGGACACAAACTAAGAGCACATAGATATCACAACAAAAGACCAGAATCTTCACCACATTCAGGCTCCAGAGACGACTGCTGACTTTAATGATTCGCTGACACAAAAACTGCACTACTTCTATTCTAAGGTAATTAGTGAACAAGTAATGTCACTCACCGGCCAAATGCGGTGCTGGATATCTTTCTGTTAGGACTGAAACACACAGAAAAACAAGTCAAACAGCAATAGTGTAGCTTGTGATCACAGTCATCCAGGGACCTCAGCTGTAGTGCATTGGGACTGGTGTCACTACAAATGTGGCAAGCACCAATACATCCAGGTGTTTTTGCTCAGAAAACTTAGAAGTCATATTTCGAGATCATCATCAGTCACACAGAAACCTACGTTCAATCCTCCCACGAGGTTGGAAAGCAGTTGCTGTAGCAACAGCAGACCTGTGCAGAGGCTGCTGCCAACATTGAAAGAGGAGGGTGACATGGCATATACTCTGAACTTTAATGTATCCCAGTGATGCCAAAAGCAGTAGCAGCAGCTAAGGTTTTATTATTCATCATTCATTCATTCATCGTCTGCTCAATGCTGACGATATGAAATTAGGGGTTTAAAAATAACTGAAATCTACACAATTTTTTTGACAAAAAAAGGATGAAAAGAAAAATACTATCTTTATTTCATTGCATTTTGTGGCACTCAGCTTGCTTAATGACTAGAGTTACAGAGCTGCAATTTTGAAAACAACAGACGCTTTCCCCAATTCTACTGCTGAGACCAAGAAAGACGAGGGCTCACTCTGACCTCACAAAGAAAACTTTCACATTGTAAATATAAGCAGATACCATAAAGGCAGGATGTAATTAAAATTTCAACTTTATTGTGTGTGCTGCTGGATATATTTTTTTACTAACAGAAGCCAAAGTGATAGTGAAGTCGGCATTTTTGTACTGCTAAAAACTTTCCTTAAACGATAAATTGTGACAATATTTTTCTCTTATAATTCTGTGTATGTGTGCGTGTGTGTGTGTGAGTGAGAGAGACAGTGAGTGAGTGAGTGAGTGAGAGAGTGAGTGAGTGAGAGAGAGAGAGAGCGAGAGAGAGAGAGAGAGAGAGAGAGAGAGAGAGACCGACCTGTTTGCTTTAAGGTTTCGAACTCGGGCCTCTAGGTCATTGATCAGTTTGACTGTCTTGCAGCACTGAGAGCAGTATATGTCCAGCAGGTCACTGTTATATAGCTGTCGCATCCTCTGCGGAGTCTGTCCTGCACTGCAGGCCAGAGAACACAACAACGTCTGTTCAATCTGGATCCATGCTGAAAAAATAAAGTACTTTTTAACCCTTTAATCTAGCTTCACGTCTCACAACAGTTTTTCATCACTTTTTCATGTTTAAAAAAAAGAAAAACTCATTCTGGAGATTGGGTTTGGAGAGAAATTCCTTAGTACAAGTTACAACATTTCAAAATTTATTCAAGATAGACTTTCGTAAAAGACGTATTTCAACAAGAAGTTTGGAGGACATAAAGACTTGTACAGTTGGCAGTACCTTAGTTGTATGTGTTGACAAGACAGAGAATGCAAAGCCTCAGACTGTCCCTTTTGGGTGAGCTTTTAGATGTGACCACATGGATGGCATTTGATGTTACTGCGAGCTCTCTCTGTTCACACAGGATTGATCTCTGCCTTTAAGTTCCCTGTATTGACAGTTTCTACTGTCATGTTGGTCTATAAGTGAGGTGTGATCAGATGCATTCAGAATGATTGTAATATTGAAGCTGCAAAAATGCATGGCTGATTGATTTATTGTTTTGTTTTTTTTAATCAAACCTGCATTTTCAGAAAACGAAGTGATTGTGATAGTCAACACCAAGGTTGGCAAACTCCGGTCCTGGAGGGCCAGCATCCGACAAGTTTTGGAGGTTTCCCTGCTCCTTTAAACTAGTGTGTCATCATCCTGCTCGGCAGAAGCCTGTCAATGACCAATTTATTTTGGTGTGTGGAGCAGGGAAGCGTGGAAAAGTCCCGGGAAGCCAGGCCCTCCAGGACTGGAGTTTGACACCCGTCGTCAACGCAGTGTTTACAGTGGTCCCAGCTGACCCAGGATCTGCTGTGTCACCGATTTCACAAATAACATCAGGCTCATCAATTCTAAACACCTCTTCTCTCCTCAGTTGGAATAACTGCTGTTGGTCAAAAACTATGAAAAGTCAAACGGTTTACAATAAGTCATGAGTAATAACTGAAATGACAATTTATTGTGCAACTAATTTGATGCAGGAGGTAAAAAATTTACAAAACTAACACGAATATAGCAACTTTGAGACAATCTTTATATTTAGGTTTAAAATTGTTTTTGGAAAGTACGAGCAAATTGTCTCAGGGAAGTTTAGGTATTCCAAGCGAGCTTAAAATTTTCAGTCCAAACTCAAGTTACAAGAGTTATTTCCATAAATGTCTCAATCAAAAGGGCTACATCATAAAAGGACACCTCCCACTCATGATCCAAAAAATTGATCATTTTAGGGTAAATACTCTGTCAGATAAAACTGAGTTGGTCCTCAGACTCATTTATACATAAGTGACAGTGCAGTAAAGCTAAAGGCGATTGTTTTGCTTTTGGTTTGGGAACACAATTTATTCATACAGCTTGAGATGCTTCATTCAACAGGACTGACATCGCACATTGAGGGCCTTTTTTTGATGGTCAAAAGTGAAGTGTGCAAAGTTCAGTTTGTTATTTGTCGGCTGCATACAAAAAGCAAGAAACTGGGACACGGCACTATTAGACAAGAAATGATGGGCCATGGTGGGCTTTGGCCTTCAAATATGACTTGTAAAACATACATCCCCTGAACTGAGACAACAGTTTTTAAGCTGGAGGTAAATTACCTATAACTGCAGGTTGTATAAAAAGTGTAACACAAACTTGTTCCGGAATTTTTGTAAAATAAGAGGTACACAGAATATGTGTGTCAGTCTGTGTGTGAGATGACTCGAAAGCAAGATGCTCAGTGGGGCAAACTGTCAACGATGTCTGACAGCATAATTGAGGAAATCCTTTGCATGCAATGACTGCCTGAAGTCTGGAACCCATGGACATCAAACACTGGGTTTTTCCTCCTTTGCCAGGCCTTTGCTGTAACTGTCTTCAGTTGTTGCTCTTTTGTGAGTCTTTTTGCCTTAAGTTTTGTGTCGAGCAAGTGAAAAGCATGCTCGATTAGGTTGAGATCTGATGATTGACTTGGCTATTGTTGAAGATTCCACTTCTTTGCTTTAAAAAAAAAAAACTCCTGGGTTGCTTTTGCAGTGTGTTTTGGATCACTGTCCATCTGTCCTGTGAAGAGCTGTCCAATCAACTTTGCTGCATTTGGCTGAACCTGAGCAGAAAGTATATCCCTGTACACTTCAGAATTCCTCTGGCTGCTTCTGTCACGTCACATCATCAATAAACACGAGGGACCCAGCGCCTTTGGCAGCCATGCATGCCCATGCCATCACACTGCATCCACAATGTTTTCCAGATGATGTGGTGTGCTTTGGATCACGAGCTGTTACAATTCTTCTCCAAACTTTCTTCTTTCCATCATTCTGGGACAGTTTGATCTTAGTCTCACATATCCACAGAAAGGCACTTGTTTGGCAAAGTCCACTGTGGCCTATCTATTTTTGAGGCTGATTAATGGTTTGCACCTTGTGGTGAATCCTTTTTATTTACTCTCATGAAGTCTTCTCTTAAAGGTAGACTTAGATACTAATACACCTACTTCTTGGAGAGTGTCGTTCACTTGAGTGAAGGTTGTGAAGGGGTTCTTCACCATAGAAAGGTGCGATCATCCACCATTGCCATCATCCATGGACATCTGGGCCTTTTTTGAGTTCCCAAGCTTACCAGTGCACTCTTTTTTTCAGAACATACCAAACCTGTTGATTTGGCCACTCCTAACATTTCTGCTATTTCTTTCTTTTCTTTTTTTCAGCCTCAGGATGGACTGTTTCACCTCCATTGAGAGCTCCTTTGACCGCATGTTGTGTGTTCACAGCAACATCTTACAAATGCAAATACCACACCTGGAATCAACTCCAGACCTTTAACTGCTTAATTGATGACAGGTTAACAAGGGAAGTTCCTATGCAGCCTTTTTTTGCAGCCTTCTGAGTCAACTGTCCAATTACTTTTGGACACTTGACGCGGCTACATATTTAAAAGCTGTAATTTCTTAACCCTTGCTCCAATTTGGATGTGAATACTCTCGAACTACAGCTGAGATTCTGCAATTTAAGCTCATATTGATTATATAATTGAACCCTGAACATGTTTTCACAAACAGCTAAAATAACAGAAGTTGTGTCACTGTCCAAATATTTTTGGCCCGAACGGTATGTGTTAAACCTTGGACATGGCATCCTGATGCTCTGCAGTCCAGTAAGAATGAATGATTCTATCCATCTCAGATTGTTTCAGGTTGTAGTTCCTGAGTAATCACCAACCTTGGGGGAAGCGAGGATCCCAGGTCTGAGAACCCATTTGTCCGGATGTCTTCTTCAGGACGGGAACAGCTTGGAGTGAGTTCTATATCCTCTCCCTCACCATAGTCTTCAAACTGCTCTTCCCTAGAAAAGGTTGAAGCAAGTAACACACAAGCAAACAATCCTGAGAGTACTTCCATCACAAAACCAGTGACAGCATTTATATTCTGTCCATTTTTCATTGAGACCTCCCTACAGGTAGTAATGTCTGCCACTTACCCATCTTTCCTTGCTGGCTCTGAAGAGTCAGAGTTGTTGGTGTTTTCAGTGCTGCTGTCCATACCACACTCCACATCAACTTTGCACTGCTCACCAAATGCACTGCTTTCTGGGTAGGGCTGTGTGCACATTATATTGGGAGGGCCCAACTTTGCATCACCATTCTACACATAGGTAAAAAAAATGATAGTTTTTGAGGAAAAAACACAACTTGAAAACAGAGACAGTCTTAAAATGCCAACATGAGGAAAATTCAGTGGTTGAACACCCATGGCCATGCCAAATCTATGCAATCTATGCAACCACATTTTTGATGTAATGAATTTGGTTGTTGGTTTCCTCAGAAGACTGTTTTTGTTCTGAGAATTCTTCCTCATTTGAGTTTTTCTATTGTTTCCATACCCATTCAAGACAGTTTCTACCTCTTTGGAGTGACTTTCCTGTCTGTTGCTTTTTGAATAGAATTCTTTTTTGTCTCATTAAAACTTGTTTTGAGTTGTGGTTTCTATTCCAAGTCATATATCACTCACTAAAAATCAAAGGTGGGGGGGGGGGTTACAAAGGCATATTCTTAGTCCATCTATCAATGAGGGTCCTGGGAGGTCCTGAAAGCAATACAAAACCTGTCCCCATTTATGCAAAAGGATTTCTGACATACATCATTATGACAGTTTTTGTGTATGCTATATTGTAATGCCAATGTAGTGCCAAGATTCATTCAATGAATGGAATATACGTGAATATACCTGGTAAATATGGCCATTGTCAGTGAGGGCCGAGTGGCTGATCCTGCCAGGACAAACGATCATCCTTCGTATTTCCTCACAACCTACAGTAGGGCAGGAGGTGGTACACAGAGAGGAAAGGAGACATGACACAGAAATCAGTTTGAAGGTGAAACATTGAATAATGTGGGTGTTGTTTTTCTAAGGTGCTATGGGGGTGCAAGTCAATGCCTGAAATATAGAAAGAAGAGCCTGCAGCCTTAAATCAAAGCCAAGGGGGAGGTTGTCACAGCCAGACCCCCCCACCCCCACACACTGGCATCAGCCTGTTTTTCTGCCGACTGAACCTGCAACCTGCATGTGGACCCCTCACCCCACGACATTTCTTCTGAGATAGACCCCGTGTAACTGTCAATGCGAGCCCAATTTCATGGGGGAGGGGCATTGATCCTGCAGCCGCCGGCTTCCTCGTTGCCTTCCTTAGCTACTCCCCCTCCTGCTGCCAACTGCCTGTGGGGCAGCTCTGTCCTTGCCACTGCTGGCCTCCCCACTGTTCTGCATTAAAGCATCTCCGCCCATTGATCAGCTCTGTCCTTGGTGGCACCAGGCCTCCCAAGCAACTCTGTGTCATTGCCACTGGTTCACTGAGTGAGCCCTTTGACATGTCCTCTATTCCAAGCTAGTGTACCTTTTGACTGTGTTTGAATCTAAACTTTCCCAAAGTTCATTTCCTTCTACTTTGGTCTGCTTTCACTCCACCTCCTCCTTCAATCTCTTTTGGTTTGTGGGCCCACTCCCCATGAGTTTCACCACCTTCTTCTTAAATTGCTGCAGTTAGAAAATGTAGACATACAGAGGAAAATATGTCTTAGGGGCATCTGGAGTTTTTTAGGGGCAACACCACTGCTGTGACAGTGTACAAATCAAGATAGGAGAGATATTTACACCATTGACTTTAGCAATACTTCATCTATCCTGAATCATAATAAATAATATTCAAAAACTTACAGCAGGTTTCTGTGTTATAATGAAGTCCAGCTGTCCAATCTCAGACCACTTACCTTTGATTGCAAACACTCCATGGCAAAAGTTATTAAAGTTGATTTTTCCGTGAGAATTTGGATCCAGATACTTAGACAGCTTCTTCACCTGGAAAAAAGTATGTAGAGTTTACCTGAATTCTATTTACAAACCAGAGACAAAGATGAAACACCTATCTTTGCCTGAAAAAAGCAGAGCACACACACATAGCTTTGAAAGACAGTAACAGCTTCATTAAAAATTTGTAGTGATTAACAGTTTGCACTTAAATGGTTGAGTCGTAAAACTGATGGCAGGAAAAGTGAGATTTAAAAAAATTCACTGAATCAGTCAGTTTCAGAAAATTAAAACAGAAAAAACTGTAAGGTTCAAAGTTTCCATCAAACAGCTGGGGTCCTGTTAATCAGATGTGACTCTTTCTAATTAACAGGACCTCTGTTTTATAGTACAGCAAATTTTTGGCTTCCTTTCAAACTTATCAGTTTTCATTCTTTTGTTCCAAATGCATCAGCATCCAAAATTGGATTGTGTTGATAGTCTTCCTTTTACTACACTCCTTTACACAAAAGAAACTAAAATCTGGGTTGAAATCAGCTGTAGGATCTAAAAGAATGAAGATATTAGGCCCTTTCATGGTCAGCATCATACATTGGAGGCCTCAATGAATCAATGTTCAACTTTTATCTGGTGTCTACAGGCTTTTTGTTCATGGTAGCTCACGGTTAAAGTCGGTTAGCAAATTAAGCAATTAGCACATAGGTAAGGCATTACTCTTGAGAGGGGCAAATCAGATCTGACATTGGGCAAAAAACACCTCCCACCTTCCACTCTAATAGAGCCGTTAACAGAATACTCAAAGATGAAAGAGAGAAGTTTCAACCCTTACCCGAACCCTTCAAAGTAAAATATCTTGGGGGGAGTTTCTTTTGGGGTTTACAGATCTCTTTTCAATGCTTAAAGGTGCCATGACATCAAAATTCACTTTTCTGAGGTTTTGGGGGTATAATATGACCCTTTGGGCACTGATGAGGCCATGTGAATGTCAAAAGTGAGTGTCAAAGTTTCTGTTCATGGTTGGTCAGCTTTCTCTCTTTGTTCAGAAACAGTCCAATCCAAAAACAGATTCTCATGCTATGAAAAACTGGCATGCTACCTATTTTATTTTCTCCAATGAAAGCACACTCTGAAGCAAACAGTTTGCCCCCTTGCCTCCCCAACCTGCCCCCTTTATTGACCCGATGGAAGTAAAGTTGGGATTTAGCAGCAAACTGATTTTAAACAACAATGCTGTACCAACACTGAAGGAGACAGCGACATCATCACCACCCATAAGTTTATTTATTTTGTAAATGCTGTCTTTTCTGATAAATGTAATTCACTGTCTGAAGAGCCTATGATGCTAACAGATTAGCTACTCCGGTTAGCAAACAAACACCGCCAGCAACAGGGAGCATGTCCGGATTGCCCGTATTTTTTTTAAATGATATTCCTTTTTTGTATCTGACACCGAGGTTTATTCGATTGTATGGTTTTGAGAAAGTGGTTTAATAAATTGCCTGTAGAGAGTTGTGTATCCTCACTGTGTGTAAACAAGCTGATTTATGCCTGTCATAGCCAATCCGAAATTAGCTCAACTTGGTCTCTAGGTAGAGCTGCATATCATTACGGCACAGAGCCTTTTCACTGAGGAGGGAAATCTGGCCTGCCAAAACAAACCTCCCCCCATGAAAAAAATGTTTTTTTTTCTTTTGATAAATAACATATACAGCTTCCCTACTACCGGACCAGAGTTTGACACCCCTGACCGGAGTTTGACACCCCTGTCCAAGATAGTTTCATGGTGTTCCAGCTTCAACACACCTGCTTGCAATGAGCTGAAGAAACACTTCTAATGACATTCTGCCCATAAAAACGAGAATTGATTTTGCACACCCTGCTCATTTTTTGGTGTCACACCAGGTTACTGGCATGTTGCTAGATTTGTCACTCATTACATTTGACTAAAAAAGTAGCAAAAAAACTTGGAGAGTCACGAGATTTGGCAACCCTGGCCTTTCTTTTCTACTTGATTAACTCAAGAGTCTTGAGTTATTTTGAAATCATGAGAAATGTGCCAGTATTGACTGCAGGGTGTCTTAGAAAAGGTTCAGACTGCAGTCATGAAGAGCGACAGGCACCAGGATGGCTCCCAATGTTTATGAAAGTGACCTGACTGCAGTGTTGAAAGGACGTGTTAAACCATAAAGAAAAGGGCATGTACATCCAATCAGAGGTACTGTTGCAGTGTTTTCTGATTTATTGTTGTACTGTTTTTGTGACTGTGCTTTGTTATATTCAATCGTGTTTTCTGATTTTCTATTGTTTTTTGATGTGTGATTGTTTTATAATTTGCAATTACGTTCTTTTGATTTAATGTTGTGTTTTGTGGTGGTGATGTAAGTCTCAGGGACACCGTAAATCACAGCTCATTATAATTGCAACTACAGCTTGTCACAATTTCAAGTGTTTTCTGTTTTGTGTTATATTTTGGAGTCTCACTCCATCTTTCATCACAGGCTCCTTGACGTCCTCCCTCGGGTGTGATTGCACATTCCCACCCTCACCTGTTACCTCTGCATGATTTGTGATTATTTTGTCATTGCCACAAAGAAAACATGAACGATAAACCTTGCCTGCATGATGTCATGCAGTTGGATTCACCTGGCGATGACACAGCTGACCTATAAACAAGTGGGACACGGCCTTGATATTTTCATTTATTTGCACTATGATTGAACTTTTCAATGGCATATTTATTTTGTTAGCGCTGAGTCATGGGTCTTTATGATTTCCCTTATAATCAAATTCATTTCAACTTCTATTTTCAACTGAGAAATATTCAGATATACTTATTTGAAATGTGAAGGAAGCGCAATACAGATATGACTTCCATAACTGCATTAATAAATAGGTTTAACAATCCTGAAGACAATATTGATCAAAATAATTGTGAAGGACATTTTTGCCATAATTATGCAGCTCTCACGCCATCTTGTTTCTTCAAAGCTGCTTCTTGCATCAATAAAGATCATTTGAAATGAAAAGTTGTCTCCTGGGCACAAGGTAATCGATGCAAAGCAGCTGATTGGCAAAGGAGTGATATGAGTCACAGGACTGTTTGTGACAGTGCCTCATTCAGTAAATCTAACCAGCCATTATTAAAAGTCTGCACAGAGCAAACACCAGATTTTAAAAAAAAAAAATCTCTGTTCACAATGGAAAGCATGTTGGTTTGCTTCTCACCAACACAGGCACATGCACAAATACAGTCATGCGTACATGCATGTCACACTCCACATTTTTGTCTTGTCTGTTTCCTATTTTATTTTGGTAGCTCACCTCGTCTGTCATTGTAGGCTGCTTGACTTCCTGTCCTCCTGTATGTTTGCTGCTCCCTCCCTAACATTCTGCACCTGTGCCCACGCAGTGATTAGACACACCTGGTGTTCCTAGTAGATATGTGGATTTCTGTTCTTGTCTTGTTGACAGTTTGTCTGTGTTTCCATGCCAGGCGCAACCAGCCTTTGGTCCCTCCCTTAGTTCCGTGCACCGACTTGTTTGTTTTGGACTACAGAGCCTGCCCTCCCTTTGACATCGCCTTTCTGTGTATGATCCTCTGGACTGACTTCTGGATTTGGATTTGCTTCACCTTCGTGGATTCCCTCGTTTGGTTTCTGACCCCTACCTGTCTCAGACTACGTCCCCAGATCTTCTGTTACATCTTTGCTGGTTTTGAACTCTGGACTGTTGACTTGTGTTTTGGAAAATAAACTGTTCAATGTTCGTACTGAGTAGTATTGTCCAGTTGAGTCCGCAAACCTGGCCGTCAGTGGTGGCAATGCATCGTTTCAAATGCAGAGCACAAAAAATCATGAAGACAAGGAAAAACATGCAAGCCTCCCTCCATAACATTCATGGTGGCCTCAAAGGGTTCATGTTGGTCAGTTATGGGCTTGCTGCAGTCTTCAGAGTAGGAGCCTAGCTTTCAATTTTGTTTTCTATGGCGTTGCTGCAATTGTATCCACCACAGGAGTTATGACCAGTCCCCGCGAGAAAACTAAATCACCCACCAAACGATGTTTGGAGTAAAATGAGTGCAGGGCCACATGAAGCGCATTGGCCACTAGTAAGCAAGTATGTAACTAGCAAAGGCTCCAGAGCTGGACACACCTAGCCTGGTTGGTCTTGTCAACAACATATCTTATCTCACTGATGGAGCAATGTGAGTCTGGCTACAGACGATGGTGTTGCAATAATCTCTAACTGCTGGTTAGCACACAACAAAGAGACTGTCCGACACATAAAGTACAAGTCTGTGGTTGAACCAAGTATGTCATTGCGGTATTAGGCTGATGAGATGGACCTGCTGGTGATTTACGGAGAGAAGTCTTGATGCAGTATATCGATCGAAATATTAATACTTTACACTGCAGAATTGATTCTCAAAACAGAGCATCAATACTTTTGATACTTCAGTTGTTCGAGGTGATGTATACTATGACACAGAGGAAAGAAAAAAATCTACTAAGATGTGGTCTCAATGATGTTAAGTGGGAACAACTACTACTTCAGGATGGCTCAGTGTGTATTAGGTAGGCGCAGTGCCACAGTACTCAGTCACTCAGTCTGTGGTCATGTGAAACAATAGCAGAGTTTGAATGCAGTCTGGTTCGAGCCTCAAAGATGGTTAATTGGTGGTTTGGGATGTTTGTGAAAAGATAGTTAGGAGTTTGGGCTTTGCAACAACACCTGTTCAACACCTGAGGGGGGACAGTTTAAATGCTATTGTCCCTAACGGAAATATGTGACTGAGGGAAAGGTTCAATACTGAAGGCTTTTTGTTAAAATGTTTTATACGTGCTCAATATTTTCACGTTAACAAGTTCATAAAAACATGACTTAACGTGCAAGTTTTCGCAACTTTAAATTAAGATCAAACAATAATTCTGATTTGTTGTGTAATATTCCTTCTGAAACTACAATTCATAGCACTGGCATTTAGATTGTCTCAACAAACTAACGTTGTCCAAACAAATTAAGTATCGTATTGGCCTGACTACTACATGGTACAACATCAGAAAAAAAAACATGAAAAAAAGGTATTGTGTTCAACAACCACAAAATATCAAACCAATATCAGGGTCCCTGATTCAGGAAATTCCCTCTCCAGTAGATTCTATTGGTAGTTTTGCTTGGCCACTTGAAAGTTTATCTTGCTGCTTGTAAGAGTCAGAAAGTTCATGTGAACACAGCAGCCTCATTTTATCCAGAGTACACACACAGGAGGCAAATTGAATATCTGACCAACTACATCTGCCTCTGAACCAATAGATGGTGCTGTATCTTGTATAAACAGCAGGTAATGAAGTACTTCCAGTCCATCCAAAGTGGAAGATAAAAAATGAGAATGGTGGGTTAATTTGTTTTTTTCATCAGTCAATAATGTCACGTATCTTGCTTCTTGGTTGCCATGGTGTTTGACTGTTTTTCTGGGAGCTACTATACCACTTTATTGCTGAAAAATCATGTTATCGTTCAGGGTGAAAATCTTTGACGAACGTAGGTGCATGCATGGAAAGTTGGGTCTGACTGTCACCGACCTAAATGGATGCAGCTTCATGGGAATCATATGATCTTGATCTGTTCAAGTTACTGATGGTCCTCTTTAAGTCTGTGAAGCAGTTGCCATGGATATAAAAGTCCCAGTTCAGTCAAGCAAACCAATGATTTCATAATATCAAGCTGCGTGTGAAGGTACAGATTGGTTTGCACCTTGTTGTTTTTATGAAATTTATGACGAGTGATAAAATTATTTCCCAAACTCTGAGTGATCAAGCCTCTGTGATTTTGCAGTCATCACAGAGGATAAATCATTGATCACTTGATTTTCTTACTTCACCATTATAAGGTACAAAGTGATACTGTAAGACTGAAATGAATACGACTGGTTAGTTTCTCAGGTTCATTTACAGAGATTAAAAACTGAAATTATTGTTGTTATTTATGATGATGATGATGATGATGATGATGATGACGATTATTATTATTATTATTATTATTATTATTATGTCATTATTTGTGATTCCTCTAAAGTTTTGTGCATTATAACACATAAAACCCACCAAGATGTTTTGTTGGTGTTTACATATCGTTTTTCTCGCGCAGCCCTATTTCAAAGGAGCTCGTGACATCATGCCAGTATTGGGCAGGTGGCACGCTTGTCAGTCGCCTTGCCTGCATCCCAAATGTACACTATGGCCTTATTCCCAGCACCCCACGCCTGGGGGGGGGGGGGGGGGGGGGGGGGGGGGGGG
>JASSRZ010000065.1:15113793-15124894 GCA_032164315.1 Malacoctenus gilli | reverse complement strand
ACACACACACACACACACACACACACACACACACACACACACACACACACACACACACACACACACACACTTTTTCATTCGCTCTGTACTCACAGGCCAGGTTCGGTTTATTATCTGTTCATAAAACTGCCACCGGTCGCTGTTTAAGCACGTCGACACTTCAAATACCGTGAGAGTGGCGGGGCGCCCCCCCCCTCCCTCATGTTTCACCACCAGGATCAATACAATTCTGCGTTTTACTGTAGCTTAAACAGCCTTTCCCTTTAGACGGTGTTGCTAAAGCAATTAGCACAAAGACAAGTCTCTCCTCTTTGTTGGACAAAGACGTGTAATAGACCTCCACACGTGTACACTGCAGGTAAAGGCGTCTTTACAAAAATAAAGCCGTAAATGTCTGTGGGCGTCAGGGTGGTTCTCGCTTTCGCCTCTGGAGTCAGAACGGCCACACTAACTTATAGGAGCGCTCTATTGTTCCTGAACTGAGAAGAAACGCATTGCATAGCAGATAACAATAACAGGTATGTATAAAAATATAAACATGCCTTCATTCTTGAGGCGAGGAGTGGACAAAGAAATTGCGCACGGACAAGACAATGCACTTGAAACAATAATAATTAAGACTGTGTTGCGCAGGACTTCACTACTTTGAAATAAAAATAAAAGTAGCAGCCGCCGATGGTACTTACTGGCCAATCTATGTTGAAGTGTTTGTATCTTCTCACAATATGTTTGAGAAGAGCGTGAAACAGAATTGTGAATATATGTCGGCACACAGAACTCCTTCCTGCAGCTCGAAGCTCTCAGATATCGTGTGATGTAACCTATAAAACTGGGCTGCTTTACGCTGCAGCGCCTCCTCCCGCGCCGCCGCGGCCCGTGGACCACGGGCGCAACTCTCGGCAGCACATAAAGCATCGGGAGCCGAGGGGCGGCGATTCGCGTTATCGACGGCGACCTAATCGGATTCTGTGGCTGCTGAGTCGGGTTAACACCCCTGCTACCGCATCACTTCTCCCCTCGTCCTCCGCCTCCTGCTCTATCTTGCTCATTACTTAGGCCGACAACCGGGAAACAAACGGCGGCTGGCGCGCCTGTATCAACACAAGGCATCGGGCGCTTTCTAATCTCATTCTGTCCGCGACGGAGAGAAGCAGGAGGAGAAGGGAGACAAATGAGGATGGAGCGGAACGCGGCCGCCTCCTCTGGTCCTCCTGTTTATTAATGGCTGTGTAAAATCCCGACGAAGCCCCAACACAGGTCTCCGGCGAAACAACAATAAATAAAATTAAAAAAAAAACAACAAAAAACAAAACTCTTTCTGTTAATTATTTCTCTTTATAGAATATGTAGCACGCACACTGGCTTTTTCTGCCTTTACTCTATCATGTATTCTAGAAATATTATAACACAATCACGTGACCGGAACTGAACTGACGTGTGACTTTTTCACTACCAGCCTCATTAAAGTCAATTGATTCCAAGTTCGTTCCATCTTACTGAGCATCAGGCGTCCTGAAGACTTCAACCATGCCTCCCTGATGCCTTAATTGGATCAATCAACAAACTGCTTGTTGGAAAAGACTGCAGTGTCGGCACTGAGATTTGTACACAGTCGGTGGGGGTGTGTGTTTTTACAGTCTTGGAAAAGGCCATTTTGTGTTGAAGAGAGAAAGGGGGTGGGGGAGGGGGGTCACGTTGGATACAATGCAGCCTAAGGGGTGTGCGATTGTGTGCGTCTGAATGTGCGTGTGCGCGGGGGGGGGGGGGGGGGGTTTGTGCGAGTTAAAGCTAGTCCTTGGGTTGATCCTTGGTCTGCTTCTTCATTTTCATCCTCCGATTCTGGAACCAGATCTTCACCTGCCGCTCCGTCAGGTTGAGCGCACGCGCCACCTCGTGCCGCCGGTCCCGGGTGAGGTACATGTTAAACAGGAACTCCTTCTCCAGCTCCAGCGTTTGGTATTTGGTGTAGGGGCAGCGCTTTTTCCGGGAGGAGCGCGCGTGCAGCCAGTTGGCCGAAGGGTCATCTGGAGGTAGAAAAGAGGAGAGAGAGAGAGCAACAGTTAGATTTAAAACCTGGCAACTCGAGCATGCCGCACCATAAAGTTGAGGTTGGAGGATGGATGAAATAGAAGATATTGCTGTGTGTAACCCCCCCCCCCCAAAAAACAAATGAAAACAAATGAACAAAAGTAACCAAACACAAAAAAACAAGGGTATTGTGCCTCTAACCGTTGCTCCAAAAAGCCTGACTCTATAACTGTTACTCTAGTGCATAAACAGGGTTTATGGTGTCATAAAAGGCTGTCAAGATTCATGACGGTTTTTAACGCCACGTGAAAGACGGACGACCGCCGCCCTCCAGCCTTCAGGAGACCACGAACGCATCGCGTGGCGATGACAGAGCCGGAACCCCACAGGAGCTCAGTCATGTTCGGAGAAACACAGTGCCCTTCTTTTCAGTCCAATTCCTCACATGTACAGAACACATCCTTGCATAGTGTTTCTGCATATGTCTGTGAAGATGACCTTCAGCTCCTCAGTGGATACAAAATCAAGACTTTCAGGAGGCACTTTCAGGAACACATGACAGAAGAAGTCATCGTTGTTTAGCTTTGGAACACTGTTTAGGTGTGTTGATTTAGACTGATCCTAAACAAGTCTCTATACAAAGATAGTCTGTTGTAGCGAAACACGACACTCACATATTCACTGAGAAAACACCCTCCTAAAGAGGATCTTTAACAGGCCGGACGCCTTTTCTGTTTGGGAGAGTTATGGTCACATTCCAGCAGTCACGACGTCACTTCTGATTGCTCCTAAATTAATAAGCGGCGGGAGATTTACTGCCGGGATGGGATTAGACAAGGAAAAAAAGCTTTCTTGTGTTCATCCTTGCCTTTTCATTCAGCCTGCGTCAGTGCAGGGTGAGTTTCACTCGTCTTTGACATGATTGAGACGCAACACAAGTGTTCCAGGCTGCAAAGGTACCAGCGAGGTGACTTCCAGAGATCCAGTGAGGAGGAAGTGAAGGGAGGCGGAGCGGCATTGGGATCCAAACAAAAATGAAGAAAGCAGGCCTTGCACAACAGGTTCGACTACAAATCGAGCGAGTGTACTCCTTGGGTAGCTTCTGAAATGAGATTCAAATGAGGGATCCTGACAAATCCCCCCCCCGATTCCTCCTTGCAGCTGCATTGCCTGTCTTCGTGGCCAGGCCACCATGCCTCCTCTACTCTCCTCCTCCCCAACACCCTCGCCCTCTTTATAGCTTCCAGGCCGACGTAATTAGTAGATATGTTTTTGTTCTGCGTTCTCTGAGGCAACCCAGCTAACAGGGTGGCTCTGCGTTTCCCAGGGCAGCAAGGCTGCGTAAAGGATAATTACACAAAAAGTGGGACAAACATGGGATGCACTTTTCTTTACTCACTCCTTTACTCGACAATCAGAACACAATGAGTGCAATCTTTTGGACACCTCTTTTGCATCTTCGCAGTCAAATATTTTCCTATAGCAGACCACTTTTTTTGGTTCATCCAGCCATGCCGATATCTATCTACGCAACGATGTGATGTGATTTGATATGAATGTGGTTTAAAGTAGTTGAGAACAGATGTTTTTTTTCCCCAGAGTTGTTCAAGTCACACAGAGTGAAACAATGTCAATGGAGTCACTCGTTTTCTTTACTGCTTATTCCAATTAAGGGTGTGCTTGGTGGGGTGCAGGCAGGGCCGGTGGATGGTGGGAGCGGTCGGCCGGAACAGCCTGGGCAGGTTACGAGCCCAAAAGACCCATCTCAGACAGTCACACACGAGACAATATATCTACGGACAGTCGGAGTCGTCTATTAACGTCCAGCATGTTTTTTTGACAGTGGGAGGAAACCCCACACAGGCACAGGAAGAACATGCAAACACCACCCAGGAAGGCCTCGAACCCAGGACCTTTGAGCTGTGAGCTCCACCCACCACAGTCACATGAAGAACGCAACCCAGCCAAACAAGAAAACGTAAAAGCTTCTAAAATAAACACACTTAAAAGAAGATTTATGTTGTTTGAACTTTAATCAATCTAGTGATCAAGTGTCTTTTTATGTTGACAAAAATCAACAATACTTATCTTTCAATTATTAGAAAAAAATGTCATGTTCCTGAGCTTTAAAGTGAATGTATTGAAACGTGAACAAAGCTCTATGTAGGTATGGGCTTACTTTCTTTTGTGTCCATCACTTCTCTTCAGAATGTGACGACACACACTGTGAAACAGCATGTCGGTTCAATGATCACAACCAAAATGTATCTCTAAATTCAGACAAAGTGAAACAAACCAGCACAGGAGCCTCTCTAATCCTCCCAGAACCAAGAAATAATCACATTTGTTTCCTCTTTGATGGGTCTGAGTTTGCAGAAGTCTCTCCCCAAATAATGAAATATAATGAATAAGGACAGAAGCTCATCCCTGCTCCAAAGACACACGAGTGTTCTCTGTTTGAAATGCACAGAACAAGTAGACTTAGTAAATTGTATGGGAAGACCGGGAACAACTCCATCATGCCAGTATCACACGATCCATCATCACATGAGGCCAACTGTGTGTCACTACTGCAGCAACATATCAACAAAAACAAGAGGCTTGTTTTTTGTCTCCATCCCGGCATGAGTCAGTGTGAGGAAGTCATCTCCAGCCTCTGCCTGTCAAACTCAGCCATTTGTTATGGCCACGCTGCTGCGAAGACGCAAGGTGCCCTTCAGTCTACAGACCGTCGCTGCAGACACCAACTCCACGTGATCGGGTTTTGGAAATGTCGTGGTGAGTGTTTCAAAGCAACCAACAACAGACTTCTGTTGAAGACGGGAGCAGATCAATGATGAGGAGTCGAAAGTTTTCCTCTGAACGAAGTTGCTGGGAGACAGAACACTTCATTTTAATCAAGGTTGCAAAGCCCCCAGTGGGCAAACGAGGAATAGCACTATCGCGTTTAGCATTTTAAATGATTGAAGTACAGTTCTACAGCAAAAGAAAGAATTACAACCACAACCGGTTCCTCGCAACCCCATGTGAAAGGTGCCAGCAAACTTTGACCAATCAGATGTGTTGAAGTGGAGGTCACTGACAGTCCCGCCTTCGTTTCTTCGCCTGCATAACCTTCAGCTGGTCAAAGACTTTGGCGCTGCAACAGGCAAAGATGTCTGCCAGCACCATTCAGCCTCAGTCTCTCTGACATATGATAGAAACCCCCCCCCCCCACACACACACACACGCGCGCGCTGTTCTTCCCACCGGTCGAGTTATAGTTAGCGGTCATTGACAGTAAATACATCCTTAATACCCTCTGGAATCAATTTTCTCCAACATGACCAGCGTGTAGAGAATCGATTTCATCTCAGAGCAAAATAATGCCCAGTAAAGAGGTGGTGGTGGTGGTGGTCGGGGGGGCGGGGGGGCTTTTGTCACACAGTAAAGTGGGTGCTTTGCATTCCCTGGGTGTATAATCACCTCCAGGACCATCCATTACCCTCGGTGTTGCGCTTGCGACCGTGCCTGTCACCCAGCATGACAAACTGGTTAAAGGGTTGGAGTGGTGGAGGAGAGCGGTGGGCCGGTGGATGCTACATAACCCCCCCCTCCCCCCTCCCCCAGGGTGAGCGTGGCAATGAATATGAGAGGGGCATATTTCAGCTTGTATATTTTTCCACAGTCACATTCTGGAGGCAAAAATTCCCGCGCAGCCTGAATGTGCACCCTGGATGATGAGATTGATCCCCGCGTACGGCAGCCGGCTATCCAGCCCTCGGCCCTTCAGGACAATCTGTTCAAATGTAGGCCTGTATGTGTCTCTGGGTGTGTGTGCGTGTGCACATGTGTGTCTACCTTGATGAATGCATTGAAACAGTGACCGAAACGGCAGCAGGACTAATTTCATGTCCTATCTTTCTCTCTCTCTCTCTCTCTCTCTCTCTCTCTCTCTCTCTCTCGCTCTCTCTCTCTCTCTCTCTCTCTCTCTCTCTCTCTCTCTCTCTCTCTCTCTCTCTCTCTCTCTCTCTCTCTCTTTCAGTCTCTCACCCTCCCTTTGCAATTTCACCCTAATAGTTCCAGAAATTGACCTCTCATATATCCCAAAGGCACGTTATTACATTTCCCCTGGTCATATTTTATCTGCCCCACCTTCTCCTGCCCCCCCCACCCCCACCCCCCAGCTCAGCCTCTCGCGTTCCATCTCAACCCAGCGCACCCAACAGCAACACGCCAATTAATGGGGTTGTTCACCCAGTGTTATAACTTAATAAACTTTGAGGGTAATAACTTTTTCGCTGTGCCCGGCAGCAGCGTCAGGAGCACAAAGAGCGGAGTGTAATCTTGTAGTTTATCCTGGATGGCTGCCCAGCACCAGTCACACAAAGACAAATCTGTATTGGGCTGCCGGCTTTTCCGCTGGATGGGACGCTCTGGAAGGTAAGGAGTCCCTTTTTGAAGTGGCAGCCATCTTTGAAATACAGGCTGGGAAAATATGGCCACTAAACAACGCACATGGTAATTGCGCAGATCCCCTCATGGAATGATTGAGCGATGGAAGGACAGGCGAGGACGACTTGGATGGCTTTTTTCATCAAAGTGTGCAACGCGCCGCCGCCTTTACAGGCCACATTTGGTCCGATTCAGCTTTTGGAGCCTAAAGACGTCACAGCTTCAGTGATGATGAAAAAAAGTTCCAGTTTGTTATGTTAGTTTAAAAAAAAAAAGACATTTACTTGTCTGAAAGTTTCAGTGAATTCCAATAGTTTGTACGTTACAAACAGCATACACAAAATAAGCAGCAGTCATAGCCTACTAGTCGTAGGAGTAGTTGCTGTTGTAGTAGTAGTCATTGTACTTGTGAGAGGAGAGGTTTGGTTTCCTCCCACAATCCAAAAACATGCATGAGGTACACTGTCCGTAGGTGGGATGGGGGTGTTTGTTTGTCCACCTTTATTTGTCCTGCAATGGACAGACGATCTGTCCTCCAAAGACTCTTCAGTGGAGAAAGTTGTGAAAAAATAGATGAATATTTGGCTTTTTAGTTTCATTTTGGCTCTTCCATGGACAGTTTAAATCTACAGCCTGTTCAGTGACAAACAGCAGAACACCGCTGCGGGTGCACGTGACAGATGATGATGATGTTGATGTGTAGGTGGATACTGATGCAATAGCAGCTGGAGCTGATGGAACATTTCACAGCCCAGATTTTGATGCTTTTTGAAAAGCTGAACCTGTTGTTTGACTTTATGTCTTAATGACAGTTCAAATGCTGTCATCATATGACTCACAGTGTGTCAGCTGATCAGTTTGCAAGACACTGAAAGGTTTCTCTCATTACTTTTGTAACCAGTGGTGTCACTTTGTATGACACTGAGACACTTCAGTGCTGTTGTCACCAAGCTTTTGTCAACAAGACAGAGCGAGAGCGAGAGCGAGAGAGAGAGAAAGGGGCAGGTTGGCCACCTTCAAATGTTTCCTTCTCATATAATCACGTTCCAACATTTCACCAAACTATCTTTGAAGGGACAGGCGGGACAAAACATCTCGGACTGATGGTGGGAGACAGCAGCTGAAGCTCAGCTGGCAGCCTAGAACCCGGGCTCACACACAACGGACGTTGTTCCACATTCACGGATCAAAATGGCCGCTCAGTGAACAATAGACACAGCCTTGAACCGCCGGCTGATGTGGCTCCCACTACCTGCCACAGTGATCCACTGCAGGACGCGCGCGCGCACACACACACACACACACACACACACACACACACACACACACACACACACACACACTGTGCAGAGCTTTCTTTCTTTCTTTCTTTCACCTTTTTATGTGACAACTCTCATTTTTTTGCGCTGAGCCGGACGAGGATACACACTGGGACAGCGCAGAGGCCAATATTTCAGACCGGCCAATCGCGTGCGCACAGTGTTTGTAGGCTACAGAAGCGATGTGCACGCGTCACTGTGCAGGGCTTTTGTAAATTGTTCCCGTCATCGGGAACGATACGCGGTAAGGTCCCCCCGCTCGTTCACTTTCCCGCTCGCGTGTGCGCGCACCCAGCAGACAGATGGATCAGACTCTCCTGGCAGATATTAGATTTATCAGGCGGGCTCGGAGGGGGGAAACAGACAGAGCTCGCATTCAGCAGCAGAGAAAAAAACACCATTAATAATCCTTTGAAATATCAAATATGTTTCCAGGGAGCGCTTTTTCTGTCCCACCCAAAAAGAGTCCCAAATCTTTCCCTCCCAAAAAAGAGCTCCGTCGTGAGCCAAAGGCCTGAAAGCGCGTGATGGATGAAATGTTGTTGTTCGTGCGAGTGATGATAGAAAAACAGAAGCAAGCCGCGTTGTACTGGCCGAGCCCTCCACGGCCCTACATCACTGCGAGCGCCACTCTTGACAGGTCAAATCGTATTATTATTATTACGGAGGGAGCAGATGAAGAAACGTAAACGTCTGACCTGTGAGTAACGGATTACACCAATAACAGGGGGCAAAGGAACTGTGCTTGTTGCTAACTGAGCTGAAAAAAATGATTCAATAATAAAAGTAATAGAAGACATTTTTGAATCTCCCATTTCTGGAATTTACGGTGGATATAAAAGCGTATTTTTTTCTGCCCTGAAAGCGCAGTCAGAAAAATTCAGGACGCTGAGCTGAGATTTATGCCAAGAAGGAAGGAGCAACGGTAATGCGCCGCTCATTACCTCGCTCGGCTTCAATAAGCGTCAGAACTCGGGGGGCGAAATTGACGCCCCCTCTCCGCGGAGATTGATATGTTTCTGTGGGACCCGCGGTCCCGTCCGCCTGCACGGTCCCCTCTCCGACGCGCAAGGGGGGACTCCCAGCAACACCGGCGCCCGGCC
Organism: Malacoctenus gilli; assembly: GCA_032164315.1. NCBI lineage: Eukaryota > Metazoa > Chordata > Actinopteri > Blenniiformes > Labrisomidae > Malacoctenus > Malacoctenus gilli. The sequence goes on along the minus strand of JASSRZ010000065.1, from coordinate 15,116,010 downwards.
TGAGTTATGAGGCCCCGTGTTCTATAGAGAACTAATCTCGGCTGCTGTGCGGCGGCGAGCCGCGCGGGTCAGTGATGGACGGCCTTGACTTTTTTTTTTATGATTTGGATGCTTTTTAAAGGGAGACGGGCAAGTGACAGAGAGACGCATGCGGCTGATGGACGATACGCGGCGTCGGCGAAACGCCGGGGACAAGACGCTGCTTTATCCATCTTATTATGGCCGAGGATCGAGGGCAAATAGGACTCGGAAGGGGTTTCCTCGGGAGAAATTCTTCCGTCCACATGAAGACACTAAAATGACGGAAAGATGCTGACTGTGGCGCGAAGCGGAGAATGGAGAGTCTGGCGGCACCCCCCCCCCCCATAGGGGTCCCGCGGCGGGACAGGACTGAACAGCATCACTTTTTTGATGTGATTGGTTACTTTAGCCTGCAAAAAAAACCACAACCCCGTCCGCCTCATTATGTGCCAATATTTCATTGAACATACGGTTGTACACAGACGCGCATAGAGAAGAAGAAGTTATTAGGCGTTGCAAATCACAGTGACACCGTTACAGCACTCTGCTGAGGGTTCTTTTTTCGTCAGACGGGTCAGTTTGTAACAGAGTGACCGATATCCAAGAGAAGCTTCAAAACGCAGAGGAGCGCGAGAAGCGCGCATGTGAGGAGAGAACGACTCCTCCGGATCCAACACGGTATCGGCGGTGAAATAAACGCCGGAGCGATGGGGGCAAACGCGCGTCATTGAGCAACCTAAGCTGACCGTGTTTTGAAATCACTGTCAGGCTGAGAAAAAAAAAAAACTGAGGCTGGAGGTGGGAGAGGAGCCGATGGTTCATCATCGCCTCGGCTTGTGACTACGTGCATCCAGTTATTAGCTGCAGGTTCCAGAGTCAATTCACTGAATCGAAAATGAAATATTTGGAATAGTTGTAGTGACCACAAACCAGCAGACCTAAACGCAGTGAAGGGAAGCTGTTTTCAGACGTCACCAAGACGACGCAAGGTCCCGCTTTCACGAGCACCACGATTCTGTTTTGGTGATATTTACTTTTTTTTTTCTCCACAGTTATTTTCTACCAACGGCACACGTGACGTGTGCTGAAGATTCAATACATGGGATAATGATAATTAGCTATGAGGCAAAGAAAAAGGACGAATATCTTTAATTTCTAGACGACGCGTAACTGTGGGCGCGGGCTGCACACAGAGCGGCGACACGGACGTGGAATCCCAGTAAACTTCGGGAGCAGAAGGAGGGGGCACTTCAGTTCTCTGGCCCCTTTGTTCTCGTTTTATGGCGGCATTAAAACCATTTACAATCTCCCTCTCTGCTCGCCGTCCCCGCTTCTCCCGCGCGCGCTATTTCCGGCTTTAATAACTTACTTTGATCCAGTCCGTCTTTGTCCTCGCTGCCGTCACAAATGTCCTTAGTTTCCTCGAAGCCTGTCCCGTGCATGGCGCCCGGATGGTGGCTCAGCTCGCGCGCCGCCGTGGAAGTCGACTCCAGGATGTAGGTCGTGGTCTCATGCTGGTGCGGTCCTCCGAGTTTTGGTGGCAGCTCTCCTCCGGTGAGATGCCCCAGCTGCGGCTCGAGCTTGACCTGCCCCGTCTGCCCCGGGACTGAGTCGGAGGCGCGCGGCGGCGCGCAGTCCAGCCACGAGCGTATGTACCGTGTGTCCGTGGGCACGTGCTGAGCCGGAATGTACGGGTGGTATACGGTGGGGAGGCCACTGGCGCCGTGGTGGGGGCTGAACGGGCTCCAGGACGACGAGAAGACCGGAGGCTTGGGCTGGAAGCTGCAGGATGGGTACGAGTCGGGATGGGGATGCTCTGCGTGCGCGCCGCCGCCGGGCAGCCGTCCGCCCGCAGCCGCTGTGGAGCTGGAGCCAGAGTAAGGGACGCTGGGAAAACGACCCGGGGCTGAGAGTTCATCGCTCTCGTGACTTATGATGGAGTCGACGTAATAGTTGCTCAGAGTCCCAGAAATGGACATTCTCGGACATTATCTGCGGAACCCTGCGACTTTACTAAAAGGAGAACAAGGAGAGAAACATTACGAGTTTTTCTTCTCCCTTTCTCTATCTTTTCTTCTTCTCTTCTGCTCTCTGCGCGTGTTCCCCCTCCCCTTGCTCTCTCTCTCTCTCTCTCTCTCTCTCTCTCTCTCTCTCTCTCTCCCGCCTCCCCACTCGCTCTCTCTCACTCTCTCTCTC
>JASSRZ010000065.1:15072459-15088828 GCA_032164315.1 Malacoctenus gilli | reverse complement strand
ACACACACACACACACACACACACACACACACACACACACACACACACACACACACACACACACACACACAGGCTGAAGCTTCTCTTCTTTAGGGCAAGAAGTCATTTAGGTGAGTATGTAATGGGAAGTTCTCGATCCGAGACAGATGGCCTACGCTTTATTCATCGGCTCTTCTTAATTCCAAGCTGGATTCTTGCTAAAAAGTTCCCGGAGAAACGTCACCGAGAGGCGGAGGCAACGTTTGACACCGAAGGACTTGGAATAAATTCTGGAAGACACGTGAACCGAGTGGGTCTGGACAGTAGCGGGTTCTGTTATTTGTCATATCACTGTGTGGGGCAAATTGTCGCCCCCTGCAGCTGCAGGCGTCCCTCTACGCTGACACGGTGCCGTGTCCGGAATGAATGAGAAAAGAAAGGGGAGAGGGAAATGGTGGACAGTCAGCACTAGGTCTATCCCAAATTGGGGTGGGGGGGGCGCCTAGAGGGGGTCTCGCCCGGGGAGTAATTCAATGCAGAACCGCTACTGGGTCTGGATAGTGTGTGTGCTTTTTGAACCTCACCCCGATGGGAACAGAGAGTGAACGCACACGACTGCAGGCACGGAGCCGCACGGCAGCAGCCCTCCATTCTCCAGTGACGCACTGAAAGCGGCTTCACGTGTCTGCAGGGCATCCCTTCTGTCAGGAGGGGGCGCTGTTACTTATAACAACGTCAACTTTCTTACGGAGCTGCAGCAGACAGGCCTCTCTAAAAGCCGCTTTAGTTAAACTAATGCAAACAACTCTGAAAATATCAGTTGTATTCATAATACCGTTTTCCCTACAACCTCACAGAGGTGTGTGCAGCAGAGGCTGATACTCTTGTCTCGCCGCTTCTCTCCTATATGCTTATTTTTTTGTAATTCTCATTTGATTCAACCAAAAGAATGGTGTGGTCAATATAGCTGAACTGCATCAGAACTACAGAGCTGAAGTATTGGTAAACCTGCTGCTAGTTACAGAAGGGGGAGATAAACCACTCCAGTCTTACTGGATCTCTCTCTAGGGTCATCTCTAAAAGTGGACAGAATCGGAACAATGTGTCACTTTCACTCGCATATGTTAAATTCCTCGAAAGGTTTATATAATCACAATTTAATTATCTTCCTTTAACTGTGAAATGATTCACAGGGTGAACCGAGCACACACGTTTTTAATACAGGGTGAGTTTCGGAGGGGGGGCTCTGTTGTTTGGGTTGTAAAGTCTTGCGCACGCGCACATGTGCGCGAGTGTCTGTGCGCGTGGGGGAAAGACTCCTCTCCCGCCCTCACACACTCACGAGCACCAAATTAAAAAAAAGGGAAAAGTCTCTCCACCCAACCACACCCCCAATCGGGCTCGTATAACCGGTTACCATGACAACCTGGCCCTGTTGTAAATTTTTTACAACACTGAAAGAGGCCCGAAGCTCCCACTCTGCCCCGCTGTCTGCGTCCGAGTGTCCCACAGAAGAGCGGTGAAAAAGAAGAAAAGGGGACCCAGGTCAAAACAGAATCTCTCTCTCTCTCTCTCTCTCTCTGTCTCTCTCTCTGTCTGTCTCTCTCTCTCTCTCTCTCTCTCTCTCTCTCTCTCTCTCTCTCTCTCTCTCTCTCTCTCTCTCTCTCTCTCTCTCTCATTTACAAGTTGTTTTCCATAAAACGAGTCTCAGGGGATTCGAGGCCTTTTCGCTGCAGCCAGCCAGTGAGCACATTAGGCGAATTAAACCATATTTATGGAGGTGGATTTGCGTTTTGCAGCCCGTGGTGACCTCTCTCCTCTGATGAACGTTTCATCACGTAGCATGCCGAGTCGAATGGGCATCGATTGCATGACCTGATCTAGCAGAGATCAGAAACATCTGACATTTGCAGGATAAAATGATTGTTAATCAAATGTATGGAACCAAAAAAACCGCTGAGCAAACATCTGGAGGGGGAGCAATATCGCCCCCCCCCCTGCTGCTGCTGCTAATGTGGAGCCATGAGTTTTGGCTGCACCTGTGACAAATCAAACTAGGTATTAAACTGCAAATCTTTTTTTTTTTTTTTTTTACACTGTCTTTATAACCTCAGCACAGTTTTTATTTTTTGTTTTCAAAGTGAAGTTATGAAACTCTTTCAATCTAACACTAACTTTGGATCAAAGCACCAAGCACCTTTCTTCCAGGTGCTTGGTGGTTTGGGGAAGTACAGGCCACTGTGGCTCAGTTGTGTATTTCCCAAAACAAAGGTGATAAATGACAAAGGCTTCTGTCTTAGACATACTTTTTAATGTCCAAAAGTGATTATTATTATTTATGATCTGTTGTGAATTGTGACAGATTGGAATCATTGGAACCAATGCTGAAAAATCTTCAATAAGTGTTGATAACTCAAGCATCCAGAACCCAGCACCTTTGTAACATCTTTGTATAGGGGCTTTAAAGGTAAGAAGTGTGTTGCTGCGGATGTTTGGCGACTGAACCTCTGACATGACAAAGTGTCGCTAATTTCTCCATGAATTCTTTACATGGGCTTGCATATGATTCACTGCACATCTGGTAAGGCCAAAGGTGGTTTAAAGGTTTTACACAAAAGTGCGGACGATTTTATAAGCTGAAATATTGCGTAGTTCTTCCTTAGAGCAACATCACAGATTTGTAGCACAAGTGTATTTTCAGTCAGTATAGCAAAAGAGGAACTTATTGCTTCGGTTGACTGTATTTATCAACAACACAGACTGTACATTCATATCCAAAGCACAAAGTCATCCCTTTAACACAATTCATCTGTTCTATTTCAAGCTGATTTCTTCAGTGGTTGTATCCAATTTTAATGTGTCCAATTTACAGGGATACAGATGTTGAATGCTGCTGCATTTGTATTCCTTCTCTGAACAAGTGAGCATTGATGTCAAGCATTTTTTACATGTGACAGTTAATGACAAAGAATTGTTAAATGTTATTTTGAAGCAATCTAAATATTTAAATGCAATATATTAGGCTATAAAATGTATTCAATTTCTTCTCTTTTGTGCAATTTAGTGTTACATTCACTACAATCTGAAGACCAAAATGGTCATTAATTACATTGGGGGAAATGTTGTTGCTTCATGTAACAAACTATAAAGATTTATATTTATATTAATAATATAGATCACTTTAAATAATGTTTTATTGGTTATTTCCTGTGTATAGCTATGTAAGTTTAACTTAAAATAGTTATTTCATAGAACTAGGAAGAATTTTATGTGAACTAATCAATTTTGTTACAAATTGCTTGATGTGTTTACTACATTGTACCGAGGCTATGAGTTAATACAACTAAACCAGTGGGTTGGGGGTGGGGGGTGGGGGGGGGAAGCCCTAGTTCTCCTCAAGCCATGTGCTGGTGCTGCCTCTGGAGGGGCTGCTGTCCAACCAGACCCACTTCTCCCAGCGAGCAGACCCAGCAAGGAGCACAATTGGGCAAACTTAACCAGTGTGTCTGTATTGGGGGGTCAAAACCCAGGCATGATGGTGCAGTACCTGACAAACCTCTGAATGAGCCCAATGCAGCAGCTGCAGAGGGCGCGTTCGACTTCGATACAACTGAAACATTTCTCCTTTCAGCAAGGTTTTGTGTTGTGCTGATTTTTTTCAGAGGAAGACATTCCTCTGTTTTTCGGTCAATAAGAAGTTTCTCATTGTAGTCCAGCTGGCAAAGTTTGGTGATTCACCCTGAGGTGCCTCTGATGCGCCCACCTCCTGTCATGCACTGTGTGGCTGTGGAGTCTGTCCCATGGTCAAGGATTCAGTAAATCTAATGGAAAGTGTGCACCTCCCTCCACGACTGCTGGACGTATGGGCAACTATTTCACACTAAACTCCCCATAGTTTTGGACTATCATACACAATTGGGAACCTTTTCTTGAATCAGGGTGAGAAGCAATGGGAACAGCTCATGAACACTCACATTCTCATGTGCACCAAGATAAAGAGGTGTCGTGGCCTCATTTAGCAGCACTGACACGATTTAACCCAGCACACATTCAGCATACTCAGTTTTACGCCAACCTACCGCGCAGTGGTAGAAGAGAACGTGTGGTTTGGAGGTGTCGTTTCAAGCTTTCGCCAGTGAGTGTCACCATTGACCATCTGATGGTATACAACCTTGCCAGTCGCTTACAAAGTGCAACTCAGCCTGTCTTGCTTGTAAATGCAAATAGGCCAAGACGCAGCAAATGAAGTACTCCTCAGGCTACAAATGAATCTCTGCATTTCAAACCTCACTGGCGTCTTGAGAAATGTCCTTTTGAGATGGAAGACACCCACATGGAGCACCTTCAGTTTGTCCCTTTAAGGTTGGCACAGTCCTGGATGGTGGCGACATCACAGCTGGGTTTTATTCTGTATTCAAATCAGAAGATGCAGTAATGTCAACGTGGGCACACAGAGGGAACATGAGCTCCGTGCGAGAACACTGACATTTCCATTCCAACTGCGAAACAATCTTAATTTTAAAAAATAAATAAATGGCTGACTTTTTGTCAGGTCTGCGCCTGCCTATTTTTCATTATCTCTGCATGGAATCAACATAGCATCTGGGAATTACCCAAAAATACCTCACTTCTCGCAATAGAATGCAGGTAATACATGTTACAACAGCAGAGTTGCATCATCTAACAGATTTTGGGGGACAAAACTGTAAAATCAGCAACACTTTAGACAGCACTGACCCTGGACTGTCAATTTTGGGCATGACCAAGGTGGAGCTGATCATAGGAAAGGAGCAGGTGAGAGTTGGCGAGGGTGGAGCTACAAGACACTAAAACTCCGAGGAGGAAATGTAGACATGGACAGACATGAGAACAGAAGAAGAAATTAACAAAGAACAGAAGTGGGGAAAAAAAGACAGCAAAACGAGTACCCCGGAGATCCAATGGTGAGCAGAAAACCAAATCATAAAAAAGACATGGAAACAAAGGAACACTGAACACAGAAGGAAGCAAAAATAGACAAAAACATGAAGGACAGGACAAAAGACAAAAGAAAACAAAGAACACACACACTCATCTAATTTTGCCATGAGCTTTGTCTCACCTGACCTTTGACCTTTGATGAGACCTCATATCAATGAGCACAGCTTCATTTGATCTGTTTATAGTAATGAAAGGACCTCGTTAAGTGGTTCTCACTATTACTTGATGGGAGCTTGAAGTTGTGGGTACTCTTGCCCTCCTGAACCTGAGCTCTACAGCCTCTTGGTGAGGACGGAGAAAGTTTTGATGCATTTTTATTCGTGTATGTTGCAATTATAGGGTAGAAGTGTTATCTTTGTAAGTTGTGAGTTACAAAGACTTTGGTCCCAAAACCACTGACTGTTCAAACTGAAGGGTCTCTGAGCAGTGCTGTTGTTTTGATGAGTCGGTGTCGGTAAAACCCCAACATGTTTACGTACACAGCACATGAATCGGCTGGACGGCTGGACACAGGCCGGGCACTCCTGTACCAGCAGGTAGTTGGCTGCTGGGTGTTCGTCAATGTCTGAAGAAACAGAAGGAACGTGAAGGAAAACTATTGAAGTAACTCCACCACAAGCACAAGTTACTTTCCCAAGAACCCCTCAATCTTTGGGGGTCAGAGCCTTCTCAGTTAAGTCCCAGCGGGTATACACTGCAGTCGGCAGCTGGATGAGCCAACACCTCCACCGTACACCTCAACTGTAGGGAGAATTGAAGTGTTATCGCCTGGATTCATGGTGGTGGCAGCAGACCTACAGCTTTACAATGACAAACGACGGAAAAGAGGTGGTCGGCCAGTCTTTGGAGATTGGACTCTCAATTGGTATGTCCACATGGAGGAAATCAGAGCACTCCCAGGTTTAGTTTGGGCAATACAAAACTCAGACCACCAGGGGGCACTGTGGTATAATAAATGAATGACAAAGGGACGCAAAGAAGTGAAATTTCCCTGACTGGACACTCATGTGATCAGAATAATAGTCATAGCCTGTTGGTGAGTTGCGTTGTTAAAATTCACAGTCAATCTGCCTGTTAAGGCTGTTGTGTTTCTGAAGGCAGGTGGTCTGTCTATTGACTTTTCTTTAAGAGCACTTTTTGATGTTGATGTTTGGTGTGCAGCTTCTGGTGTCATCTGCATGTCAAGTCACCTTTCATTAAACAAAGAGATCAAAGATGAATTCCACGTCGTCATCTCCGAACTGAATTGCTCGCAAGTCATTTACATGGTACAGTGAAAGTCTCTGTCTGCCATCAACCTCTCACCCGATGCTTTCCCCATTTCCGTCTCCTAGGACGCGCTGGCCGCTCTGGCCCGCAGGTTCTTTTACGGTTGTGTATTTCACCGCCTCTTTTATAGCCGGCGACAGACAATTAAAGTCTGCTGAACACACGCTTGCTGCCCGTCAGCAGGCTGCAGCTCCATAAAAGGCGCCTTCCTGTGAAAAATGAGTGGCTCTGCCATCATGGACGGGGGGAGCAGAGGCAGATAGAATACCCAGGACCATCAGGGTTTTATTCTGAGCGCCATAAAATTGGGGACCCTGAAGCACCCCGCGAAAAAAACAATTCTCTTTCGACCTTGAGATTGAGCCAAAGTCCTTCCTCTGCTGTTCACTCCTATGTCACATGTGAGCAGGCCAGGCCGTCAACTGCTGTGGAGACCTGCAAACGGATACCACAATCATAGCGTAAAACATGTAGATTGTGTCCTCCCTCTCCGTCGTTCTGCCTTACGAGCGAATACAAAACATTGTCCAGTCTGCGCATGCATGTCTTTTATTAGCTGTCGTCGTTCCTCAAAAGATTGTTTCTGCATCTGGCCCTCACAGCATCGCACCCATCACCCAGGATGGTTCTGTGATCCTGTAGCAAGTTACCAGGTGTTTTCACATTGCTTTGAGTGACCCACAGTTTGCATTTGGAGTGACTTGATTGCTTACAAGGCATTCACACTGTCTCCTTAGAACAGGGGTGTCGAACCTTCAGACCGGCTTGGTTGAAATAGTGAATAATGCAGTCTCTTACTAAAAGTTTCTGCTGTTCCACATCTGTCCACAGGGAGGACACTGGTCCAGGACAAACTGCTTTCTGTTGAAGACATATGGCTGGCAGCCATGTCACACGGCATGGGCTGACCTCATGGGTGGTGGGCCCTCATGGGCCTTTCAAATGGTGTGAAATTCTTTAACATCAGTCCTATGGAACGACTACCAGCTCACAAACGCTCACCAGCTCACACCAACTCAAGACCTGGACTGTCAGATCACTGGACTGCAATGTCCTCAGTCCAGTCACGTTTCTGGTGTCCACGGTGAGTCAACCAAGAAGCAGACGTTCTCCAATGGCCCTGCTGTGACAATCACTCCTGCTTACATGCTGTGCAGTGAGACAAGTCAGATTACATGAGCAGTACAGGGCAAACAGTCTCCTGGGAAGTAACTTCAAGAAAAGTGTGTCAGTCCTGATCGTCACCACAATGAGCTGTTACTAGTTTGCTCTTGAATGGCACCTGTTTACCATTTTATCAGCAGTATTTTTACATGCTGTCAACAAAATGGAATTATGAGCTGAGTACCATTGACCATCTGAGCCCGACTTCTACATCCTGGGATTACCAGGGATACAGAAGATGCACTTTTAGGTGGACGAGGGAGCCAAATTAATGCACCAGCTGGAGCCTCCATCCCCTCCATTGTCACTTCTTGTTATCGTCTTCTCTGCTGGAGGCCAACTGCAAAAAGTCTGATACACGCTGCGTTATCAAGGACATAGTGCCAGCTTTGGAGCAGGGTAAATTGATTAAATGACCAGTTACTGAGATTTTCCAGAATCCTGCTGATACTTTTCTGTCAGTTGCACTTCGAGAGCATCGAATACAGCACAAGTTTCTGAAAGTCCTATGTCGCCAGTGGCCAGCTGCGATATTCGGGACAAACCAAAGGCTGAAGGCTGAAGTGCGACAAGCTCGTGTCCCTTCACATACATGACTTGCTGTCTTTGGAACGATTTGTCAGCCTCCCTGTGCCCTGTGTTTGGGAAAGGCTGACGCTTCTGTCCAGCATCGGATGCGGAGAAACACGTTTCTGTCCTCCAGGTGCAGTTGTTCATGAACAACACGGGGTGGCGGAAGAGAGCTGAGGAACTACTTCGCCTTCCGATCTCAAGTCAACGTGAATCCATATCGATGATTTTAACAAACCGTGTCTCGCCCGGTTTTACGGCGCAGCCTGCAGTTGGCCCACATTTATGGCTCAGTCAGTGGATGTGCAATGTGATGATTGCGCGGATGGTCTGATTGATATGGCGATTGTTCTGGGTCATTGAAATGCTGGCACCTACTGCTGCCCACAGTTTGAAGACGTATGGGTCAGACACCACGTTTGATTGGGGAGAACATCAGCAAATATATGCAAATGTTAAAACAATATGTGAATCCCCCCCCCCCCAATGTAAAAGATTCAAGAATTAGTTATGGGAGTAGGTGCTTCTACTTACTTAGATTTGTCAATAATAACTCTGAATAAAGCAAAGTGCCATCATGCCTCTGCACCTTGTATTTTATGGAGAAGAGCTTCAAATGTAGGTTTTAAATGCATCTTTTTTTCTGTGGATTTTCTCCAGGTCCTGACATTTACATGTGGGCAACTCTGGTAATCCAACAAAAGAGCCATTTTAATTTTGGACTCAATAATAACTAAAATAATTCATTATGATGTGTCTGAATTTGTCGTGACCAGAAGATTGTCTAAAAAAGTGAATGGAATAGTGTGAGGGAAGCTGTAAAGAAGGATTCATTCACACACTTGACTTTCTCTGTCTGTTCAGGGGCTGCTGAACCACCCAGGTGGAAATCCACGGTCCGAACAGGTTTACAGGAGCAACAAAATGGCGTTGAAAGCAGGAAGTGACTCGGAGGTCAGCTGATCCCTCACACATCTGCTTCTTATCAACGGGGTTCACCAATAGCCTCTCCACTTCCTGTTTAACAAACACTATTTCTATACATTTGCGAGTTCATCAAATCCAGCTCCGGGAGTTTTCTGTGTCTACTTCCCGACCGGTCCAGTACGCGGATTGACCTTTGCTGGCTCTGCTGCAAATGACTTTGAAAATTGCACAACTGTGCTGAATTGATCATCCAGGCAGTCAATACTGGAGGATGGAGCACGGAGGAGGCGGGTGACGACCTCACAGAGGCTGAGGACCGGACGTTTGAACAAACGCAAAGGTTTTCAAACCAAACACGATTCCTTCCAAAGGAATAAAAATACCTTCAAATATATGGATGGTGACTGTCATCAGTGTCACAGACTGAAAATATTCCTGCTGATCTTTGTGATGGAGGTATAACAACTGTTCCCCAGGCCATCAAACAGGCAGGCTGCCGTCAAAGGCTGGCTGGTTTCTATTGTGGGGATTGTTGACTGGTGCACAGTGACCTCGGTGTTAAAAGGGACTGATGGAGAAACAATCCAGGAAGACACTGACAGAGGGTGTACAGGAGGAATGAATGTACAGTATAGTGAAAGTGTACACACACTTCAATACAGCCTGGAAAGGGTTTAAAAAAAATCACTTGTGTTGAAAACAATAGAAGTGCTCAAACTTGTTTCAATATTGTGATCGGCTCGAAATCAATAAATGTATATCCAGGCGCTTAAACAACAAAATAAAATGCTTTCATTTCATTTATTTTTGTAAAATCACAGAGTGTAGAAAACAGACGGGTGTTTTCAAATGAAACCACAGCAATTTCAAGGACTTTCCGGATGTGTATTGGTACCGAGAACCTCCTCAGCTCACTGCCTCTGGTTCACACTGTAGTGATACTGCAGACTGGGATCAGCACTGATGCAAACATCTGTGTGAGGAGGGTCCAAGTGAAATGAAGGACATTTGAAAGTGTTCCTAATAAACACAGCTTGATCTGTTTTTTTTTTTTTTTGTTTAATTTTACTGCAGAATATTTTGTTTTTCCTTTAGAAAAATGGTCTTTTCCTCCTGAAATTCAGATTTCATTTCTAAAGAAGAAGAAGGTCAGGAGGATATTTGGAGGGAGTGATCGGATGCGCTCCTCTGACAGGTACTTTCTCCAGTGTTGGTCCTCACAGCGCGTCCTTCGCAGCGTTGAGCAGCAGGAGGCACCTGTGGTCCCAGCAGGGGAGTAAACAGAAGTGGACGCGAACGCATCACATTTACTCTGTTACATTCACTTTAGTCGGTTTTTGGACAAATCTCAATCGTTAAAGTTCTTTTGAACAATATACTTCCCGCTTTCACTTGAATATATTTCTGAGGGAAAATAGTGTTAATAGTTCTTCGTCATTTTTTGAGCCTCATTTTGCTCCTGACATGTTTACTTAAACGATCATCTTCACCGTGCGAAAGTGGACATGATAACTTTTACCGCCTCCAGCTCGGTGTCTCGGCCCTCATGCTTCAACTTCTATGATCAAGACCAGGCACGTTGCCAGCTTTGTCTTCACGCTCACCTGGGGACGGGGAACTGCGCGGTGACTGCTGACCGGGTGTGACTGCAAAAAGCCGCTGCTGATGCTGCCACCATGACGGGTTAGAATACTGCGTTTCACGTGAAGAATATACTCGCACATACACACACTTTAGCCCGTTTGACTGGCATGGACACGCACGAGCTGCGCTCATTTGTTCGTGCGTGTGTGTGTGTGTGTGTGTGTGTGTGTGTGTGTGTGTGTGTGTGTCTGTGTGTGTGTGTGTGTGTGTGTGTGTGTGTGAGAGAGAGAGAGAGAGAGAGAGAGAGAGAGTCGGGGTGCGTTCAAGAACATCAATACACGACTTCACTTCAGCTCTTCATTTGTTACCAATTGACATTTTCTGGTTTATTGTTAAAATCTACTTGCAACGAATGAAGAAACCGTATTGCCTTGTTGTTATTTTGCACATCCTTAATGTCCATTCATGAAAACAAAACTATTTTTGACTGTGAAGCAGTTTTTCGGTTGCTTCCAATTAAATACAGTTCAATTCAATTCAATTCAATTCAATTCAATTCAATTCAATTCAATTCAATTCAATTCAATTGTATTTTATTTATAAAGCGTCATCTACAGCAAACTCGTCTCATGGAGTTATACTATCAATCGTGAAGAAACCAAACAAATCCACATGAAAGAACCTACAGAAAGGGAGATACAAAAAAGACAGAGGATGAACTACAGGGGAGACGCATGGAGTTAGTGACATGCACTGGCAACATTAAGGAGTGCTACAGGTTAATTATAAACTTTGTGAAATAGAAAAGTGATCGTCCTCACTTCTCGAGCTGCAAATGGAAGTTTGTTCCACGGTAGAGGAGCCTGGTAGCTGAAAGCTCTTCCAATAGTCCAGCACTTTGAGAACTAAGAGTTCTGATGGGATCGTATGGCACTAACAGCTCCCCAAGATATGATGGGGCTTGTTTGTTTAAAGCTTTGAAGGTTAGGAGAAGGATCTTAAAATCTACTCTAAATTTCACATGAAGCCAGTGAAGTGAAAACAATATTGGAGAAATGGGAGCTCTCCTGTTGGCTTCTGTCAGGACTCTTGCTGCTGCATTTTTGAATCAGCTCAACACTCTTTAACAAGTATTTTGCACATCCTGACTACAAAGAGCTACAATAATCTAATCGAGATGTGAATGCATGAACTCATTTTTTGGCATCACTCGGAGTGACCATGCTCCTGATTTTTCTAATATTCTGAAGGTGAAAGAAGGTGGTCCTGCAGACCTACTTTTACTTGACTAATATAATAGTAAAGTAGAAATACTTTAACTTAAGGACAAGTTTGGACAGACACACCACCGTTTGTCTTCCGTAGGGACTTTTCTGTTTAACTATCTACTGCAGGGAACCCAGCAAACTGTGTTTTGGGAAGAGACAAAATACATTGTTATTTCTGCAGCTAGCTTGATGTACATTTTGCAACTGGTGCTTATTTACTATCCTTTTTTTTTCTCTGAAATAAACAGACAACAAAAACAAATGCAAAAAGTTCAGCAGGAGCAGGTGGTTGATAACAATTCATGGTTTATTGCAGAATCAGAAAGTTGGAGCTTTTCATTGGAACAAAATAACAAAATTGAACGTAAGCAGTTCAGACGTTTCCATGTTTGTGTCCTTTCACACATGCAGATATGTTTGCAATTTAGTTTCCTCTTTTGTGTGACACGAGTAGGTCATATTTCCTGACATTTGCTTGTTGATTGTGTGGATAAAACCTGATGTTTGGTGCTGAATTGTTTTCCGTGGACAGTAAAACGTCTCAATTCTTCATGTTGTCCCTGAAGACAAACTCCCCTGATTGTCGTCTCTTCACCTGCCTGACTTCTGTCCCTCGCTTGTTCCTAATGCCACAAAGTTCACACACCCACTCGCATGTGACTTGCTTGAGAGCGCAGATTGTGCAGCCACTCCAACGAATCCCAAAGCTGTTTTAAGTCAGTGTTTACACTCATCCATTAGTGCAAATGAAGCAGCTTAACGGCCTCTCCCATTGCTTACCAGCGGCTCGTTGGTCGCACGATTAAAGGAACGGCGTCCAGCTGAAATCGTTGCTAATGAGGGAGAAAACACTTCACCTCTGCTTGACAACACTTCAACATTTATAAGGTCGACATCATCAGCGGCAACGTTTTGCAAATGACTCGTGAATCAGATTCCTGAGCAGCTGCATGTTAATTATGCTGAATGTTCCTCTGGCCTTGTTTTGGCTTGTTATCTTGTGGCCTGATGCTGAGGAGTGTAAAGGTTGCGTGTGCATGAGCAGGTTCCAAAGGTTTTTAAAAGGTGCATTATCCAATGCAGAGGGCTTCCAGGTTCTATAAAGCTGTGTGGGCCCACAGAAGCTCAGGCCTATTGAAAGTTCAACTTTACAATAACACAGCCGCAAACTAACATGTAGGTTTGCTTTATATGTCAATATTGAATGAGGAAAAAACTGCTGCAGGTTGCAAACTGCTGATCTCATGCCATACAATCATTGTAAGCTACATTTATTGTACAGTAAAATATTTGAATACGCAGTAAAGATTTTTAAAGTCATACATGAGCTGAAGTTGAAAAGGTTTATGCAAACATGAATTTGACATGTCATTTGAAAAAAGCAGACTGGTCTTGTGTTGGAGCTGAACGTGCTCCGAGGGCTTTTCTGCGCTGAGTTCTGGTACCTTACTGTTCAGATTAGCGTTTCCTTGGTTCTGTCTGGATGAAGGTGAATGGTAAATGATTTGTCCTGGTTGTGTTTTAACCACTGCCGCAGCGTCAACATGCTTCAGTGACGTCATTCATCCACTCACAACAAAATCCACCCGCTGCAGGTCGCAGCGTTACTGCCTGAGCCGCATCCTAGTTACAGCTGTGCAGTTTGCAGCCCATCACAGACACATTACCACATCATTACCTCTCCCACAGTGCCCCCTCCAACATTAATGAGGGTGCTTGACTTAGACAACCGCCAATTACACCAACATGGTCTCAACCTCAATCACGCAGTGAGCAGAGCAGTCAGGGTGAACGTGGCCTGTACTGGCTGATGAGATGGGATCTATGCAGGCAGCAGGAAGAGCTTCCCCTGCAGTGGCCCAGTGGGACACGAGCCTGCATCAGGGCAGCGTGCTGGGTGTGCTGTTTATGACTCGGTGCCAGATCTGCCAACATGGAGGACGGTCCGAACAATGTACGTACAGAGCTGGCAAGGAAATGCAGCACCCAATTTCCACTTTTCTGGGTGTTGTAAAGATGAGAAAAGCCTGGGCACAATAGAACAATTTCACTCTTTCGCTCACCATCGTGTTCTTACTAGAATGTGACTTTTTTTCTTTGCACTGTACTCTCTACATGCTCTTTTATGTTTCACACATTTAGTCAATGTTCTTTCAAAGGTCGTGCAATCAAACCAGTATTCTTCACCAGCCTGTTGGCATCTTCATAACAAGTGTCAAACAAGTGATTAATGCTGATGTGGACATCACTGAGTCAAGCACCCAGCAGTCTGGTCCAGGATTATCTGTTTCTCTGTCGGCATCCTGGGACACACTGACAACTTCAACTGGGTCCAGTCTGATGAAGATGGCTTTGTCTTGATGGTCAAACGTAGTTTTTACAAAGAAAAAAAGTCAGATCTAATCACTTTGAGCTGGTTGTTCAGGATACCATTCCAATTAAATCAATATAAAGTGACCTGCATATTGGGTGAAGGACATTTTTCTGACACTATGTAGACTTAGAACCAATTGTATTTAGATTGATGCAGAACATTTAGGTTCAGACTCATGTTAGGACTGTATTTACTGATCCACAATTAACCAAATTTGACCCTCATCAGGTGGTCTTCATTTGTGTTCAGCTGTCTTGGAGTTTACACATTATACACATCGCCCTTCTAATTTAGCTCAATTTGCACTTTTCTAGCACTTTGGGTTTTTTTTTTTTTTTTTTATTAACTGTGTTTTATACTGTCCAATATCTGAAACAATGTGTACATATTTGACACATCTTCAATAAATGTAATTGAAATAGAATCTATTTTCAATTCTTATTTTTACTTATTTTCAATGGTGTTATTATAATTGTAGAAAGGGTCCACCTTAATGGAGCAGCAGACTGGGCTGCTGCACTGCAAGTGCTCAGTGTGCTTTGTTGCTGACAGTTGTATGAATGTTCTTGTCTGCTACGTTCATGTTTGAATTTGGCCTGCAGATGGAAATTAATTTCCCATCCTTTTGAGCCCAATTTTTATTTATTTATTTATTTATTTATTTGCTTTTGGTGTAAATGAATCATGTAGGCATTCATTCTCTACAAACAAATGAGATAGAATAAATGAAAATTTGCTTCATTTTATCTCATGTCGTGAAGTTGAAAACTCAGACTCGTAGTCTTGATCGCAGATCACAGTCGTCCATTGAACCAGCTGCGTCATCTTCCAAGACAAAAGGCGTCAGACGCGTGGAGTCTCCGAGCGCTCTTGCGGCGATGACCGCTTACCTGTGAGCGCGGCAGAAAGCCTCGAAGTTGGGAAGGCGAACAAAGCTCCGACTTTCCAACGGTTTCACCGCCTCCTCCAAGAAAGCAGCGCCTCCGAGCATCCCCGCAAACTCCAACTTTACGGGACGGAATAGGAATGCTTTCATAAATTAGTCCTTATGAACAACAGTGAGACAAACACGAAGGCGATTATGTATTTCCCTGAAGATAATAATAATAATAATAATAATAATAATAATAATAATAATAATAATAATAATAATAATAATAATAATAATAATAATTCGGTCGCCCGACACTAGTGCCCGCCGCTTCTTGACACACACCTGAACGTAATTTTTTTCCTGCAAATATTTAAAATGTTATCATCACACCTACAAACCATTTAAAAATAAAACCCTGCCCTATGGTGTTCTTTCCTCTTGTGTGAGGAGTTAAAAGTTGCGTGTTTACCAGCAAGACCCCCTGGTCACGCCTCGCTTCGTTGGAGGCCTGTAGCCTCAAACGGTGTGTTTGCAGCGGTTTCTTTTTCTCTCGATAAGTTTGTTAGAAGCACTCAGTTTACAAACACACCAATAAGCAGTCGGCGCATTTATTGATGAGGTTAGGTTTGCGGAGTTTCTCGATCGGAGAGCCTTTCAGACATTGTTGGCCCGTTTTTCGTTTAGTCCGTCCGCACACTGGGTGACTGACGTCAAAGATATAATGTAAGACTTAAGCAAACTATCGCCCGCTGTCCAATCTGGTCCATCCATCTATCTATCCATCCATTTATTATAAAGGCGGGTTTGAAAGGTGCTCACCACCGACATTGCTGTGAAGGTATTCGGGTTGTAAACGCACTCCTCAGGACTGTGTCCATTTCTCTGCCCCCTTTGCAGCCCCCTGCCAGTCCGCCCCCCAGGCCATTCCAGACCGTTCCAGACCAGACGGGGGCCAGACTACTAACTGTTTACAAGCTGTCTGTCTGTCTCAAGTTCAACTGCAAAGTCCGACCTGGAAAACAAAAAGACAGTCCGCAATGCAGACGGGGGAGGGGGTGGAGGGGGTTGGGTGGTGGTGGTGGTGGTGGTGGTGGTGGGGGGGGGGGGGTGTAGAGAAGGTGGTAAAAACGGTAGGGGAAGTGTGTGCTTGTGTGAAATGTGTGTAACTGCGTGTGCATGTGTAAGTGTGTGAGCAGAGGGTGGGTTTTGGGGGGGGGGGGGCTTTTGGACATGAACTTGAGACAGAAAAACGAGCCTCACTCCTGCATTCCTGGTCTAAAGCTTAAAGTGTACTCTTGGGAGCTGTGTGTGTGTGTGTGTGTGTGGTGTGTGTGTGTGTGTGTGTGTGTGTGTGTGTGTGTGTGTGTGTGTGTGTGTGTG
>JASSRZ010000065.1:15045488-15058750 GCA_032164315.1 Malacoctenus gilli | reverse complement strand
CACACGCACACAAACTGCAATGGTGTACATATTGGTGCTGAGCTTGTAAAGATTGAGATAATTTAATGCAGCTGCCTCCTATAAAAACAACACATCTCCGTGCCGCTGTCCTACATTTGCCAGTATCTTTGTGTGTGCTGCCATCAGACACCACTCAGTTGGTGGAAGGTCATACACCGCATCCATCAGAATGTCTGCTTCATTTTCCAAAAATTACTTTTTTTTTTTCTTATGACTGCATGGAACATGTAGGTACAACCCAACATCCAAAAAGTTTGCAGCAGGACGCATTCAAAGAGGTCACAACTGATAAAGAGTACCGCTAGGTGTAATGTAAACAGTCTGCAACTGTGCTTAGAGGTGATACATCTCAAACCCAGATTGAGGGCAGGATCCTGAGTTTTCGAGCAGAAAAGTTGCCAGTTTGTGTTCTTCAGGAAAGCAACACACACAAACACTGTGGCTGCCAACCCACAGCATCTAAAATAAAATGTGTTTCATGCGACCAGGCAGTCCCTTTTCTTTGACCCATGGTCCGTTAGTTGTGCGTTTATCATGGGGAGACGGAGTGAGCATCATTGCCAGGAATACCTGTGTATTCTGGCTCCTTTTTTTTTTTTTACCACAACCAGTATTACTTATTTGTTGCATTATGGGCTATCGCCTATCGACTGGATTGAACTTCGCAGGCCTGCCTCTGCTTTCAATGAACACCAAGAGCAGATGACCCTGTCAGTTGCTCACTGCTTTAATTTTTCTTCTAAATTTGGGATGGAAATAAACTCAATTAACCAGTTAGGCCCATATCATTAAAAGTACTTCTGTACTCTCAGAAACTTTATGAGATTTTGAAGTTGTTTTAACCTTTGTGTGAAACAATGAGAAGTAGAGAGAAGAAAGAGCACCTGCTTGATTCCCGTCAGCAATGTAAAAACCTAAACATTCTCATCAATCGGAGATATGGAAAATCCACAAGTTTTTCCTCAAGAAAAGATTTTAACCATTTGGAATTGCACTCTCGGTGAATGAATCAATCAGATTCGTGTCTGTACACCACACAAGAGCAGGGGAGTGACATAACCTTGATATCGAATAGAAAACGTCATTAATGGGCGGGACTTCCTGTCCCTCATCCAACGGGTGCTTAGGACACTGGATGCGCTTTGAAAGGTCGGTCGTCGTAAACCTTTCTTTCCCGGTGAAGCTGTCCAATGAAATTAATGAATGCATCTTCGGTTCCGCCCTCCGATCATTTCATCCAGTAGTAGTTCTTGTATTTTGGTAAAACTGTATAGTATTGGACGAAGAGTAGTACATGCTATGGCAATGGGCCAATAATGAACAAAGGTGGGTTCTTGCGAACCAATGAACGTTTAGGACGTCGACACTGAGCTTATAAATGACAAGGTGACAGTCTAACCTACCCTACATTCATTGACTGCCGCTGTGTGCGAGCGTTGCTAACTGCGGACCCTCCGAAAGCCGTAACTAACCGGTAACATCTGCATTCGTCATCATGCACACATCTTCTTTGAACAAATTTGAATGTAGTTTTGAATGCACGATTATGTCTTGTAAGTGAACGTGTTCGCCTGAGTAGACAGGAAAACGTTAGCTGTCGATGCTACAACGAAACCGCTAACAAGCTAGGTCGGCCATTCAATGATTGTGTGTGTCAGGGATGACTTGTGAAACGACTAATGCATCAGTTCCTTTCACTGGGGGTGTCGTTGCTTAAACAACATGAAGAAAGTCCTTCGGCCTGGTCCACGGGAGCTTGCTTTGTTTGTACCGGCGGTGACACTCCGGTCACAGCGCGGTCCAAGCTGCCGTGATGCACCGCAGACTGCAAGATGTCTGACAGTGCGGGCCTCCTGTGTTTCCAACGAGCCTGCTGCTGCGCCAACAGTGCTTTTTCGACTCATCTCATGGTGACGCTGCTTGACATTACAGGGTGACGGAGGTTTACTGTGTTTTCCCTCCGGGTACACCGTGTTTTCCCTCCTGGACCATGCACCCGTCTGTGACTATTTTTGACCTTCATGTCTGCGGACTTGCTAGCTTAGCAACCTAGCTCCGGCGCTTTCCCTCCTGTTCGAGGACAATCAAGTCGAGCGTGTGACAGGTGACACTGTCCCGCTCCGTCACTTTTCGTTGCCCTTTCAAGAAAGAACAGTGTCCCCAACTCTCACGATATACACAAAGTCGACTCCAGTAAGCAGAGGTGTCCTCATCGTCCCGGCTAATGGCGTCTTCTTGTGGGGGTGGTAAAGCCATTCATCCCGCAGCGTGTGTGGACCTTTAGCGGTTTATCTGGGACTGATCCCCCTGGTTGTCGCTGCAATTAGATTATCTCCTTGTCCGAAGTCCCCAGCAGCACCCAGGCAGCGAGTCTCCGTTGAAAGTTTTTCCTCTCTGCAGAACTTGCAGGCTTTTGTCTTTTGCAGACTTATCACTGACATTCACAGCAAAGGTGTTTTGGGATTGAGGCAGGAAACTGAAGTAGCACAAGTAAATCCCAACTTAAGCTGTGAAATTGTATCCACAGCATGTGTTTTGTGGCAAAAAGCCCACAGAAAAAGGGGTGATTAAGGTTTTAAGTCATTGGAGTAGTTTTTGCTCACCAGTGCAGCGTACAATCTCGAATCCGCCTGGAAGTTGAACATCGTAACTTAAATGTCTTCCCTATCACTCATGCACATCTCTGCCAGGTGTTGGAAGCACAGCAGCCCCCCCCAAGCTGTCCATTAAATTTCTCCTGCCTAACCAGCATTGATTCATGTTATCATTCACCTAACACATGTCCTCTATCTCTTCTTCAGGTTCCAGCCATGTATGCCTGCGCCAAATTTGTCACTTCTCCCGCTGTGGTATGTTTGCTTTTCCACTTTCTTGGATAGAAGATTCAGTATGGCACATCTGATCCTGGAACAGGCAGTTTTCACTTAGATGTGCCTCTAGGTGTCCCTTTGTGCACTAACCTCATCGTAGGCAAAAATACAGGCCTATGTGCACACAAGTTTTTAGTGTCTTTATTTATAACGGCTGCTGCCGGTAGTGAATGATGGCTTGGCATGTTTCGTGTGCTTTGTGACAGTGTCACAGATGGGGGGGCCACCTCCAAGTCAGCTGATCCTTCAGCACGTTGGGCATCTCAGTCATGGAGGTGGCCTGGAGGACAAAGTTCACCATGTGTGTCTTGTACTGTCCAAGGGAACTGGCTTTAATCAAGTGCGGGGCATTGTCTTCTGTATCCCAACAGGTCTTAAAGGCTGTAAATGTTGCCTACAGGGGGAACTAAAATATTTACTTTTGTCATGATTTTCATGTTGGTTAATTCCTGACTGACTTGGGTTTGTCAAGATAGTGATGGAGATTAGGTTTTGAAAGGGACAGACATGATATCAGTGACTGAATGCTGCCATCTCCATGTTAATTGCATGCACGTTGGCTTTTTGAATATGCCTCAGTTTTCCACGCCACGGTTTCTTGGCGTGTCAACTGTTTAATTGTGCAGAGGGTACTTTGGCTTCTAATCGTTCGTTTGTGTGTTTGTAGCTGCGTGGAGGGTCCAGAGTCCTTGCCCGGCCGGTCTCAGTCTCCCTTTTCAACAGACCTGAAGCCACAGTAGAGCAGCAGGTGAGTGCACGCATCTTTTGAACCTCATAAGCATCTGGTCACTACATGTAGATGTTGGTGCACCAAGTGGAATGAGCTGGATGAAAAGTCAAAGACACCGTCATCAGGCTTTGTGCCAGTCCTGCATCTCAGGCTCAATGATTAATTTCAAATCAACTCAAAGCATTATAGCGTTGATTTAGCATGCACATGTTTTCTTGAGGCCTTCATATGACTGCAGTCATCACTTTGCACAGAGCTGATCAAAGCCATGATTAGCTCAATTGTTTTGAGGGGCAAACAATTGCCTTATTCCCTTACACTATTGTCAAATACATTGAAAGCATAAAGAATTTCATCATCAGCATCAGAGCCTCCAGACAAACAGTACCAACCTCAAGACAAGCAAACAGGACTTTAGACTAAGTTACCAAGTTTAAGTCAGTCGCGGTTAACATATTGACCACAAAATAACAGGCATTTATGCCTGTTATTGCTTGCATCAAGCAGTGTTTGCATGTTCACTTCAATGTTTTCTGAGTATATCCCGGATGCGCCAGCAGGTTTATCAAACGGATGTGCAACTTTTTAAGAGTTGTGCTTGGAATGTTGTGCACCTGCTGTTAATTTGAGCTCAAGTAGCCAATAAGACATACTGAACCACAGACAGTTCTCAGCTTTTGAGGAGAACTTGGAAGAATCCGGAAAAAATCCAGGTTTATGGTCACCCATGAAGGGCCAGAGCAACAACACTGCACATGCTGATAAGATGCACTCAGTCATGTCATGATGATGTGATAGTATCTGTCCTTACTGTTGCATTTCTTATTGGTCCTTTGACACTGACAGAGGTCTCTACTAATGGACTCTGCCTGTTAGATTAGTTAGGACTTCTAAATTGTCATAGTATGTGTTTTGGTGTTGTACTGTGTAGCTTCATTTGCACAAAGTAGATGCAAAACAGTTGGTGTATCAATCCTTGTTTTTGTGCCAAAACAAGGAAGGTTAAGATTGGTTCTAACCTGCTGGTGAATACAGTCGTGGTCCACACCTTCACTTTGTGCTTACTCTCGTCTCCCAGGCTCTGTTGCCAGTCAGCCAGTCTGCAGTCCTGTCCCGCTCCTTCCAGACCAGCGCTGTCTCCCGGGACATCGACACTGCTGCCAAGTTCATTGGTGCTGGTGCTGCCACAGTGGGCGTGGCTGGCTCAGGGGCTGGAATTGGAACGGTGTTCGGCAGCCTCATCATTGGCTATGCCAGGTAACCTCTTGTGCGAGGCTACGGCCAAGCGAAATACTACATTTCAAGGCTAATCTACTTCAAGGGGAAGTGAGTTGCCAATGGCTTCGTAGTTCAGGAATGGGGTTTTTTTGGGCGGGGGGGGGGGCTGGCTTGTGCATTTGTGCAGCCAGTCTCAAGCAGCCACTCGACAAGCTGCAGCGTTTTAACATTTCCCACAGACTCTGCTGGATTGGTTGTTGCCCCCATTTTTGATGCTTTAGCCTGTTAGATAAAAAAAATCAGTCTATCGACAAATTCATTTTTGTGCGCATTGCTCCAAGTGATTAGTGATCTGATAGAAACAGCTGTTGCACTGATGACGGCGGCACTCTGTTTGGATAGAGCGCGCTGTCCAGCCATCTGACAGGCTCATTTTAGTGTGCTTTGTTTGTAATGTGGCTCAGATCAGAAGTCTGTTGCCAGACCGACTCGAATGATGGAGGGTCTCTACAAGCTAACCATGATGGGCAACGCAACACAGTGAGACAAAGCTTAAGGAAGCATCACTCAGCGTATCTGACTTCTCAAAGACTTTGACCCCACAGGATGATTGCTGGCAGATTGAGGGGTGTGAACAGAGTGCAGGCTCGAAGGTGGATGAATTGGGCTTACTGTGAAGGTGGCCATCACTGACCTACAACCTGAGCTACACACACAGCCGTTTGTTACTTTTGTAGTGTTGCGCTAATCAACCTTGAGGAGCCCCCCCCCCCTACTGTCCTGGGGCCTCAAGCCCATCTTGCCTCTCGGCATGCAGCACATCTTGATTTACCTGATGGTGTGACATCAATACACAATTGTCTCAAATGCTGCATGCCGCAGTGAAGAAGGATGAAGGCTTGATGTGTTGCGTGTAGCTGCATATTGGTACGAATATCTAAATGTACAAAGATTGTTGTCTTCCTAATTTAGGCAATCAAACAAAAGCTTTGTTTCTTACCATTCTTCGACAAAAACTAAGTTAAACTTTTCTCACTTTTCCTGAGCTGAGTTCTGGACCTGTATAGTCATCAATGGCTGTTGCTGGAGTAACGGCAGCTTTAAAGGATGCACGCCAGTGTTTTAGTGCAGGCTCCTTTTGATCCGAATCAGCCTGCATCCTTGATGTCCCTGTACTGTGTGACACTGTTTTGGGGTTTTTACCAAGATCCATGCAAGGAATCTGATTGTGGACCAGAATCACTCCTGTTTTTAATAGATTGTATGACAGCCTGCAGGTCTCAAATTGTAATACTGCAATCTGTACAGCTGCAGACTTGAAAATCTCAGGCATTGATCAGTGGCTCAACATCCAACAGACATCACTAATGTGACGATGCACTAAGGTGTAAGCTGAGAAGTAAACGAGCAGCTGACTGTCATTTGAAAGATGATGCTACAATAGGTTTCAGGTTCCACTTGTGAAACTAGAGATGTGGTTTGTTGAAACGTGTGTGTGTGTGTGTCCTCCACAGGAACCCCTCCCTGAAGCAGCAGCTCTTCTCCTATGCCATCCTGGGCTTTGCTCTGTCTGAAGCTATGGGTCTGTTCTGTCTGATGGTGGCGTTCCTCATCCTGTTCGCCATGTAAACGGAAACTCACCAACACCTCTCCTTCCCCTCACTTACAACTGCTCTTTCTCTCCCTCCCCTGTCCTCCCACGCTCCCTTTTTTCTCCCCCCCGCCTTCCCCTCCCTCCTGAGGAAGGTGGGTGGGGGATTCCACAATGGGAACTGTGAACGAGCGGATAGGCCATTCCAGTAAACAGAAATTAATACTAAAGGAAAAATATTTACATCAGAGGTTGCGAAACCTCCAATCCTGCATTTTTATGTTCCTCCACGTTTTTGTTTTTCTGAAGTTTTATGTAAGACCTCGCTTCGGTTGAAAAAATCTGTCCAGAATAAATGGTTGGGATAACTTAAACTGGCCAGTGTTTGACTTTTTTCTTGAAGGAAGCAAGTGTCATTAACAGCTTTGACCTTACAAAGATGCTGAAGCCATGTGAGCAGTTTACTAGGATTCCTTTGGATGCTGAACCTGATGACAGTCCAGTGTGCACCATTGAGAGACGGCATGGCTGAAGAGAACCCACCTGGAAAAGTATCGAGCCAAATGGGACGCTTAAGTCAGAAAATAACATTTCAAGGTTGCTGCTGTTTTGGAGAAAGTTCAGGAGAGAATAAAGTTTATTTGAATGTTGTTCAATCAGTGGTATATCTTCAGCTCAGTGACACATGTGAGTAAGCCCAGTTTATGGTGTGTCATTAGAAGTAAGAAGTGGTCTTTTCTTTTCGTTTTGAAGTTTAAAATGCAGTTTTACTCTGAAAATCAAACTATGTAGAAATGTCAGATGCTGTAACCAAGAAATGAGTTTTGACATATTTACACCCCTGACCTCCACACTTGGTGTACATGTACAGTTTGAATATATGACCAAATATCACATCACTTCACTCGTGCAAGTATCCACCTCATCTGCCAAACTAAATGATGGCAAGCTGAGTTTAGACATGATGATGGGGATCTGTTCTTGTTGAAAGGTGGTGTGATTTTGGAACACCTGGCTGTCAGTGGAGTTCATGAACAGCTTGTCAGCTTCCATCTTCACATTGGACTGCATTTACATTACATTAGCATTTGCAGCATAGCTAAACCCAATCTGTTAAACCATCAAACAAGCAAACATTGAAGCAAATGAAACTCAGCACATGTCATGTTTATGAAAAGCACCTTGATGACTGACACAGTAACCTGGACTTGGAAATGTTCAATCAGGTGTGAACTGATTGTAACAAAGTGACTTGAAGTTATAAATTCACTCACAATACATTTTCATTAGGTTATGAATGAATTAAAGTAAGAAGACAGTGTGGTTTTGAAAATTGGATTGAATTTAATAATAGCAAGCAAGTAGCATTGAGTGGAGGAAGTGCTTGTGGAATCAGTGCCAGTCACAGTTTATTGTGGTCATGGCATCGGGGCAAATGTGTTTCCGTCTGCTCTGATTTTGAGACACCTGTGGTGCATGCCCAAGGGCAACAGGTGAAGCAGACGGGATCCCGAGTGCAAGATGTTCTTGATGACATTGACAGCACCTGACGAGGGGGATGGTCAGCAGTGGGTTGTTTTTCTCTGTCGTTTTGTTTTTGTCCAGATTGGCTATTTACTCCAGTGGCACTGTGACTCCATTGAGATGTAATCATCATCATCTGGAGTGCCAGCCAGGTGTCGCCAAGTGTTGTCTGCATGATCTTCAACATTATGGTTATGTAGAATTTTACCAAAAGGCTGAACAGATGCAAAGAGTAAGAATTGTTTATTCTGAGGAGATAAAGAGGCCTTAGCCTGAACTATTATAGCTCACTTAGTTTTGTTTATTGGTCTTAGCAAAAATTATTTTCCTTTTATTTTGTTACATTTTGAATTTGAATTTTAGCTTTTTGAGTGACTGCCCCAATATTTTCACGACAAAAAACAAAAATCAAAACTGAAGGGAATCCAAAATGTTTAGGAAGAAATGTTCTATTCCAACTTCTACCTCAATTCAAGTGAATCTGAACAGGTAATAACTCACTTTCATAGCGTGACAACGTCCACAGACTTGCTGCTTTTCTTCAGAGACCATAAACGAAGGTTGTTTTCTGCTTGCCAGTCTTCCGCTTCACTCTTTAGTCCAGTAGGGGGCGGTAATACGTCCCCAAGTTAGTCTGCCAACTCTGCGAGAAGAAGGAAAAAGAAGAAGCAGAAGAAGAGCAATCAGATTCCGAAGTTGCGCGGTGTGTCAGTATAAAACCAAATCTTCGCCTACCCGACGAGGTATGAAGCGTTAACACTCGAGCGTCGAGGCCGTCTGGGAGCCGCGTGGTTCTTGTGGTTGTCACGGAACAGAAGGCTGTTATTCTGCGGAGGCCCGAGGGAGGAATACAGTGAAGCTAACGACACATAGCCACCATGTCGTGGGAAGAAATGCCTTGTTGTTTGGCCTCGCCTGCTCTCTGATCCAGCAGGGCAACAGAACAGCAGGAGGGAGCTCCAGCGCGCAGCTCACGCCTCGCGCCTCTCGTCAGTCCCCTCCGGCGGCGATCCGGCTGAGCCATGGCGGACAGCTTCGCGGAGGAGTCCAGCGGCGGTGCCCTTGGCTTAGGCGTTACCGGACAGGGCAGCGGACCTTCCCTGCTGCCGACTTTGGCCAACTCCGTCCCGGTCGGGCACTCGGCGGCCAGCGGAGCTCACTCCAGCTCCAACCCGGCCTCCCCTCCTCCCGCCGCGGCCGCGCCGAGTGGCCTCACCTCCGTGGTGGCTCCCATGTCCGCGGTCACCGCCACCCCCGTGGGCTTCGGCAACACGTTCACCCCCGGCTCCTCGCCGCCCGTCGTCGCCGTGTCTCCAACCGTACACACCTCCTCGGCTCTCCCGACTGTTGGACTCGGGGTGGCCGGGGTGGCAGGAGCGGGCCTCCTGTCCCAAATTCACGCCACTTCTTGGGACCCGACTCTGAGCACGGACTGGGACAACGAGAAGGCTTCCCAGCAGTGCATCCTGAGGATAAAAAGGTAAATCCTACAACAACCTGCCTTCGCGGCTTTACAGTTTGCGCCACATGTGCGTGTTTTCCGGTGTAGCCGAGGCCTAAAACGGCTCCGAGTCGTCCCGAAAGCTCTTCGTGAACGCGAGTTTTAGGAAAGTGACAATCTGGGACGGAGTGCGGAGCAAGGATCACACGGCGTGCAACTAGTTTTAGATTGCTGTGAAAAATATGTCGCCATGTTTCTCCTCGAGGGAACAAAGATCCAAAGTTGTGGTCGGATGAATTCACCAAAACGTGACTGTCACTCGGAACTCCTTCAAGCAGGACAGTTTGCTTTCACACCAGCCTTTAAGATGTGTGCATCTTTTTATTCAGCGTGTATTAAACGGATGGCATTCACCGGAAGAGGCCAAAGTTTCAGTTTAGGGTGAAGTTTCAGTTGTATTCCCTGTCTGTAACTGGTCTGTGAAAAGTGAAAGTATTCAAGAAGTCAAGAGGGCGTTGGTAAAAGTTCCAGTGCTTGAGGGTAATGGGAGTCGATGCTTTGATACACACAAGAATGCATGCATGAACCCTGCTGAAGGAGACAGCCTGCAGGCCATAGCCTTGGCATTGACCTGAGGGTCAGCGTGGCCTGGATAATAAGTTCAACCCATGATAATGTAGCAAGCAGGAATTAGTTGGTGTCCAGTGGAAGCAGAGTGAGGGCAGCAGGTTCAGCCTGTGGCCACGGCCAGCACATCAACAGCTACCTGCAGCCTGGTCTTTATTGGACAGCTGAACTCAAAGTTGGGATTTGGATCAATAGAGCGAGACGGTAAGTTGTATGGGAGACCTGTTGAGGCCAAGAAACACACGGGGACCTGGTCAGTGTCCCAGCGAGGGGAGCAGCGGCCTGATGGCCAGCCCTTTCTTGTCCAATGCATCAAATTGATCCTCCCTCCTACCTGCATCGATGTGTGCCCTGCTGGTGTTGTGGCTCCTGTAGGAAACGATATCAGCCAGACTCTTCTCGACCACGACCCTCATTATCTCCCACGTTTTTGCTTCCTGCAGGGACATCATGTCCATCTACAAGGAGCCTCCTCCTGGAATGTTTGTCGTCCCCGACCCTCAGGACATGACCAAGGTATGAATTCACCCGGTGACATGTGACCTGAATCACTCTTGATCGTGCCAATGTTGACCTGTCCGAGGTATTTTTCTGTTGCCTGACCTTTGACCCCTTGCTGTGAGGGGTCTGCAGAAACCCCTGTAATCCCAGTTCAAATATATAAAATGAAAAGTGGATAAAATCCTCATGTCCTCAGTTTATTAAGGCTTTAACATGCTGTAGAGAAATGCCCCTGTTGAGATTCCTTTAACAATAACAAACTTCTCTGAAAACACCCTTTTTGATGTCTTGAACCAGTGGAATCAAGTGACATCAGAATGGAAACTCACTGTCATTGTGACTTTACACTTTCAGTTTCACTTCAGCCTTCCTTTTGCATTTTTTCTGTGGCATAAGGGTGAGTTTGTGATGGAAAAGCAACCGCAGGTCACCACAGGAGAGCTTGGAACAGCTGGGGCCCTCCGTTTCTCCCAGCGGCAGGCTGGGAGAAACGGAGGCACCCCCCCACTGACTTGATGTACTGTTGCCTTGATACAGCATGTTTGCAGCAAAGTGCAGCAGGTCTCCTCTGCCTACTCTCTGGTCAGCCACCCCGTGTGAGATGTCCAGACTGCCATTTTTTCCTGTGAACCCCACCCCAACTGTTTAATTCCAGCAATAGTTGCTTCTCCTTTTTCTTTTAAGCCTTCATACATCGTGGGACAAATCTAAAACTTTGTCATTTTGTACAGCCCAATCCAGCTCCTGCTTAATTTCCTCACCATGCAGCACGGTGCTGTGTGCTGGGTGGCAAAGTGGAGAACAACGCTTTGTCAATCACCAGTCAGCAGCGGCAGTGTTGGCCCTTCTCCTTTTTCATCATGCACCTATGTGTTTCAGTACTAGAGATGCACTGATGCGACATCTGTATCATCCACGATATAGAACAAAATTCTAGATCGGCTATCAGGGACAATGTGGCCAATCCATAAAGGCAAATCTATTCTGTCCAATTCTATGCATTGCGTTCTGCATAACGTCATGCACTTGCGAACTGGCAGCATAGATTGTTTACTATTTAGAGCGGACTGACCAATGAAAGCAGGGCCTCAAGTTAAGACCTTCTCCTCATTGGTAAGTCCGCATGAGGCAGGTCAAGGTGACGCCGAGTTAGTCGCATGACGTCAAGCGTTGCTGCAGCAGAAAAAAAGTCAGACATGGACAAGCTAAGTAGGAACGTGAAAAGGAAAAAAAAAGGGAATCAGAAAAGCAGAAAAATGAAAGTATACACCGAAAGTAGGGGATACTGAAGTGAAAAACGTGGATGGGTGCATCCCTATTCATTTCCCAAGCAGAGGGCTTATGAAAGCCGGGAATTGTTTGACTCTTGACGATGTAAATGTATGAAAACCATACTGTCTTAACTGGTGACAAGTCATGGCATGCTATTTATGTTTATCACAAAGATTTTTGTTTGTTTTTTTGATCTTTTTTTTTTAACATATTAATGTTGAAGTTACTTTATAAAATGTGTCGCATGTTCAACCCTCAGTTGCAAAAGTGCTTTGGTCTCCCGGGAAGCTGTGCACGTAGCTGCGAAGCCTGTTTAGTTTTCAAACACTGTTTGAATCTTTCAGATCGCACAAGTGGCCGAAAAGTTATTGCATTCTCAAAATAGCAGCTCCAATCGGTTGCTATCGTTATTCATGTATCCAAGTGAGCGTGGAGTTGGTCAGGGATGGTTTGACCGGTGCCGAGATTGCGCGGGGCCGAGTTGGTCGGGTGCCGACTCGACCGTGAACCTCCTGACGCCGTCAACAAGCAGAAACTTGGTTTTAGGTCAGAGACTTCCCAAAACATCATCTTCTGCTTCGTTCGCCTCGTCATCGCAGCCAGTTTCCGTTGCTGCTGTTTTTCTAGGTCAAATTTTCCGCTGCACACTCTGTTGGTCCTCAGCATCCGTCTCCTCCTCCCTCTCGTGGCCTCCTTCCTTCCTCTCATCCATCCCACGTGTCTGTCTCTCCACAGATCCACGCCCTGATCACAGGGCCGTTTGACACGCCGTACGAGGGGGGCTTCTTCCTCTTCCTGTTCCGCTGCCCCCCTGACTACCCCATTCACCCACCGCGAGTCAAGCTCATCACCACGGGACACAACACGGTCCGCTTCAACCCCAACTTTTACCGCAATGGCAAGGTGTGCCTCAGCATCCTGGGGTGAGTTCACGCCGGTCTCCAGAGGACATTGTCCACAATGAGTCTGTTGACTGTATGGTTCCAAACTGGATGTACGCTGCTTGTAGGACGTGGACGGGCCCCGCGTGGAGTCCAGCTCAGAGTATTTCCTCGGTTCTGATCTCCATTCAGTCTCTGATGACGGAGAACCCCTACCACAACGAGCCGGGCTTTGAACAGGTAACGGTCGTCACTGTCGCCGTGGCAATGAATCCCTAGTGTTCTGAGTGAGGGACTGACTGTCCTGATACATGATGTCCAGATTGGCTAAAGGGCAATTGGTATTGAGTTCCGGTCAGGCCGAGTTACGACGGTGTGGTGAGGGCAAGCGATGTCGCCTCGTCGATCCAGGGGCACATCTGTGTTCAATTGCTGTGTGATCAGCTGCTCTTTGTAGTTTGAGATTATGCTTACGCTTAGTGGTGTCGATACCAGAATTTCAGTAGTCGGTACCAATACCTGTGATTTTTCCGTGGTTCTCGATACTAATTCGATACCATGATTTAAAAACAACAAAACAAAAAAA
>JASSRZ010000065.1:15018796-15037985 GCA_032164315.1 Malacoctenus gilli | reverse complement strand
CTGGTCAGCAGACACCCCCAGTACAAGATGTGGGCATCAAATGCAAGAAACCCTCGCCCCTGTACCACTGGACCTTTTAAAATATGGACATGTTTTCTTCCTCAAAGTGATAGTTTGGTTTTATGTCACTTGACCTGTGTGAAAGCTCTTTTTCATTACAAATGAGAAAAAAGTAGCTCAACAAATGTATTGGAATACGGGACTGTCAATCAATACAAAAAGACAATTGAAACGACTTTACATCTCGTTGTTCATGTGTCACTGTTGCTCATTCTGCTAATTCTTCGACCTTTCCCTTTACCAACTTTTAGCGATGGAAACTTGGCCTTCCCCATTCTGCACAGTGGCCATGGAAACATGATAATCTGCCTCATCAGTGAGACTTGGTTGAGAGTCAGATTGTGTCTGCAGTCACCAATGTGGAAGCACCCTGAAACTCAACAGCTCCACTTGAAGCCAAACTCTTTGGACACGCCCACTCTCTCAAATTAGCCGCAGCCCTCAAAGCTAAAGCCACGGCCAGTCCTGTGGGTCTGTCCAGGGATTTACAGAGAGTGGTCTTGGTCTCTGTAAATCTTGGGCATAAGGTTGCAGATCCCATCTCCATAGCCACTAAGCACTTCTGTGGTCTCTAGAGAACCACTATGCTTGGGTTTTCACAGTCATCTCTGCTTCACCTGAGTGAGAGGAAAGCTCACCCCAACGCTCGTTCTAACCCAAAGTGGGCGTTGGTTCACTTGCAAGCTTTTTTTTTTTTGTCGGAAGTGGCAGAAAGCGTCCAGGTGATGATGTCTGATCAACGAGCCAGGTTTTTTCTTCTTCCTCATATTCCTTTCGTCACTGTCAGTGGTCGTTTTCTTGTAAAGAAGCGCCTGTTGTGACTTTGTGACATCCTGGTGGTTCAGTCTGCTCATGAAAGTGCTGTGTGAAAGAGAACCAGCCAAGATCTGACACTGGTTCTGTTGTTTTTACAACACGATGAAGTTAAGACCAACCTTTTTCACCCTTTGACATCTTCCAGCTCATCCAATCAGTGGAACAAATTGGTTTCTTCAAACGTCATCAGTTCACTCTGCCTGTTTAAACCACTTTAACTGATCTTTCTCGCTCATTTCATTTTGTTAATCATATGGAGTTTAATCTTTTAGAAGTAAAAGTCGAAGTACAGGAAATGTGACAGGTGATGGTGGTTCAGTCGGGCTCAGTGAAGATTCCCTCAAATTGGTGTGGACTCATAAGCTCCGTCCCCTGGATGAGTGGGCTGTTGGAGGGTGAAAGGGGTTGACCGTGACAACGTTCCTCTGCCTGCCACTGTTCTGTTGGTTCCTTCAGGTCTGCTCCACCAGCATCTGCCCGTCTCTTTCACGCACACATGGGATCACTCAGACGGGGCATTCTTCTACAAAAGCCTGTGAAACATGGCCTGTGCAAAACGCATGCGATTGCGATGCAGTTGTTTGAGGGGCGGGGGGGGGGGGATCCTGGTCCTGTTTGTCTGTGTTGTGCTGTGATTGCAGCAGGGCTTCTCTGTGGCTCCTGAAGGCCTGGATCTGTCAGAAATGATCACCGCCAGGCCCTCAACATGTTGGTATTGTACAGAAGTTTTGTAAAAGTAAAGAATAAAGTGTTCAGTCCCGACTCGTCTATTTTACTTCTTTCTCCTCGCCTAAAAAATTAAACTAAACGCAAACTGTAACCGGTGTGTTCCTGCACAGCCCGAGTAGACCAGACAAATTTCTTTTTGTCCTTCATAACATAGAGATTCAAAAAGACAAGTAACTGCTTGGACAAGTAAAGGCTCAGTTGGTAAGGCATGGCTTCCTCTGGTCCTGAGGTTGCTGGGCTGAGTCGCCTATCTCACTCTGTCCAGTGACCAAAATGTAAAGTTTCTGCTAAAAGAAAGGAAGCTTAGAAAAGACCGAGTTTGAAAGACGAATATATACAACAAAGAATTTGCTTATTATTGAACCTTCTCCAGTTTTTCTTTACCATTTCCCAACGATTCTTGACATTATCTGAAACTGCTGTTTCGTCCAAAGCATGCAGATGTACTGAGTTTGCAAAATGTTCTTCTATTGGAGTGTATCTATAAATTTTGCTTTACTTGTGTGATTTGTAAAAAGTTCCTGTGAAATACAGATGTGAGGATAAACTAAGATGACTTGTGATTCTTACAAAGCCTCATTAGCTGTTTTTCATTCCAGTCCCACAACTATCTCTTGTTCCTCCTCTCAACAAATCAGGTTGTTTCCTTGTGCCGAGACGAACACACAACAAACACGCCCTGCCATGGAGATCAGAGTACCCACCTTTTAACTGGGAGTCATTCCAAGTTACATAACACAACCCTCACACAGATGAAACCATCCCCACATATTTGCACATGAATATGTTACACAACTTGGTGTTGTGTCAGGTCAGGCCCATCGCTTCACTCTTGCCGTGTTTGTTTTGACCTAGAAGACAGAGAATCTCCCTGCCAGAATGTCTGCCAGTAACCTGCCGTCACACACTCCGCCTTAACAGGACTGAACCGCCCCGACATCTTCAGGCATGTCTATTCACACACTATGCAAGTACAACACACACACAGCCCTAAGACAAACACAAGTTAGTTGATCCAGACGAGCTGTCAATGCAGCAAATTACTTGGATTGTGTTTGTTCATTTCTTTAAGGATAATCTGAATGAGGTTGGCCTGGGGGGGTGCTGTGGCCGCCTGGTTTTGGCCTGCGGCATCACATTTGACCGCCCGGATGAAGAAGCTCTCCTGCTGGGTCCAGTTGTTAATGCACTTTGTTGGATTTTGTATCCCACATACAATTTTTTTTTTGTTTTCATGATTGGAATTCAAGACGTAAACTAATAGAGTATTGATACGCTCCAGAGGTGAAGAAGGATTTTAAATGTTCATTCACACAACTGCTTAAAGTGTAAAAAAAACTTTGGGTCAGAGAAGATCAAAAAGCTCCATTCTTTCAGGTATGGTTTATTCATTAAAGATTACTTAATAAAAAAATAGAAAGTCTTTCCAAATCAAACAATGCACACAGTTGACGTTAGAAAAACATCACACACATCCAGTCGCAATATACAGACATTTGCACTCTTGTATCAAAGCTCAGTGGTGACTAATCAAAGGATGTTGCATAACTCGGGAACACTCAACAAATCTTTGACCCTGAACTATCAGTAAATAAGCAAGGGACTTGTTTTGTTCAGCTGGTCACAGTCAGTTTGTCACTTCTTCCACTCGCAAGTTTGCACAGTATGAGCACAAAAAGGTGCTGCAAAAAGAAAAGAGGTGACAAAGGGTCACCTGAGGCCCTCCAGATGTGGAAGGGTCGGGTGTGTGCGTGCGATCGATGCAAACTGCATTTTTGCAGCCACATCTGAGGCCTGGATGGGAACGTGTTCAAAGCTTAGCAGAACTTGGGATGGCGCTCACCTCATGAGCAGTGCTCATGTACACTTGAGTAGCTTTTTACTGGAATTTTTGGTTGCTTTGCTCGGACCGGTTGAGAGCAGGTTCTGAGATGGAGCCACGACACGACCTGCGCGCTGTGTCCTCGGCCCCATGCCAGACGTCTGCTGGGACCGTCTCCAGCTTTTAACCACCCCACAGAGATAAAGTGGGTGTTACGGATGAATGTTGCCAAAAACCTGATAATCCCGCCACATTCTTTGAACCTTGAAGCTGTCGTCTTACGTAGGTGTTTGGCCCTCTGCCTGAAATAAGGTCCGTATTTTTCACAGAGTCAAGGCATTCGTACCTTTTATTCAGCAGCATCGAATCTTTCTGATTGTTTTTTGAGTTTTTTTTTTATTCTTATAAAAAAGCAGCTGGTAAAAAAAAAACATTTAAAAAAGAGGCATCACATCATTCATCTACTTTTGTTTCTAGTCCTTAAAAGCAGTCCCTGGCAGTCTCCGCCTCCCACTATTCATCCTTTCATTTCATCACGTCTTTAGAGCCCCCCTCTGATGGGAAACCATCATATCCTATGAGAGCAGCCGCCCACAAACTGAGGGACACCATGCAGCTGGGTGTTCAGACGAGCAACGTCCAGGCGAGTGAACAACCTCTGCATGGCGAACACAGTGTGACACCATTCCCGTCTCTCACGCACACGCACACAGCTTTACAAGTTCTGTGGACAATAAATGGCTACCGCTGTGTTTCACTGGTTAATGCAGCCGGCTGTGGCTTACCAGCTGAGAGGCTGGTGCATCCAGGTAAATCCAATACATATAAACTCCACATGAAGCTGCAACCCCCCAGCGGTGGGCCTGGGACCTCCTTTTGTGCTCACCACGACACACCCATGTAGGCCCAAATACAAATGTTTTGGTCTTCTGTTGCTGCTGAAGAGAAAAGTATGCTTAAAAAAGCGGTTGATCGAGGGCTTCCTGTGCTGCGCACCAGAATAAAAAAAGTCCACCTGGGATCTGCTGAATAATTGGTTCCTATCAGGGGGTGGTTGGAGTCTTATTTCATCCCACCGAGTCACTGTCTGCCATCTCAGCTGGGAATGACCTCCCTGGTCCCAGCACAGAGGAGAGACGGTCCAGTGGGACACACGAGAGGACAGAGCTACCAATAGTGAGGGAGAGTCCCGGACAGCCTGCTCACTGATGTCCAGCCTCTCTGTCTGTCCTCACCCACTTCTGTTCCCATGTGTCCCTGTCCTACCCTGCCAGGGTAACAGGCCCGGTCCCACAGAGTTTTTGGCCTCTGCCAGTCGTCTTGCGACTGCAGTCATGTCCGGTCACTTCGCAGCTCGGTAGATGGCCAGATCCAGCGGCTCTTTGGAGGGGACGCACCAATCGTCTGCTTCCAAGCTGAGCTTGTAGTGACGCAGGGCGGTCTTGTTGAAAACGGGAAGCCTCTCCACAGAGTCTGTGGACAGAGCCTGGAGACAGACAGAAGACATGTCAATGTATGGATGGCCTGAATGTATGTAGATGCTGCTTAACTTTCCTCTTTCTTTATGTGAATTTGACACCAAACTTATGGAGAAGCGACACCGACCTAAACTTTTGCTGTAATCAACCTGAGACATGCAAAGGCTGCTCTAATTTGTGGGTTTACTCAAATACCAGGATTAAAAGTAAATATATCTCCCAGTTTTCTTTAAAAAAGCCAAGTCTTTCCCCTTGGAAACTAGGAGAAAAAATAGCAAGGAATGATAAATAAAAGAATAATAAATTTGACTGATGGTGCATCAAATGCAGTTCTTCTTTCAAGCCAAAACCTTTATTTAGCGCTTATCAAAAAAGGTGGATCAGCAGCCAACAAAATATCCTGTGTTGGGAAAATCCAAATTTTCACGCACATTTAGGCACCCTACTGTGTGTGTGTGTGTGTGTGTGTGTGTGTGTGTGTGTGTGTGTGTGTGTGTGTGTGTGTGTGTACTTTACCTTCAGGTGTATGACAGCATCAGTCCCAAACCCCTCCATGGAGTACAGCTGTAAGTCTCCTTGGAAGTACCGAGCGTAGAGACGAGAGATGGGCAGACCGTAGCCAAACCCAGCCTACACACACAACACACATTGAAATCAATACTTATAAAAACACACTACTGTGCACATTAGCTCCCTCCAAAACTTCTCCCTACCAGTGGAGCTCTGTGTTTGTCATCCATGGAGGGTCTGGGGGCTGTGGAGTACATGTAGCTGAACAGACGCTCGGTCTTCCTGAAGGGGACGCCTCCGCCTCGGTCGCTCATCTGGAAAAGATGCCACAAAGAGGTGATGAAGACTGAAAAGCGCGCAAACCCAATAAACAGGAGTCATAGGTGGCAGGTATGAGGAAGTGGCTGATCCGCTCTAAAAATGAGTGTGTGATGATGTGTGGAAAGGGCTTAGGATCTGGGCTGACCAGGGTCTTTTGATGGTAATGAGGGTTTATGAGGTTTACGTAAGCTCATTATCACCATCAAGAGAGATGAATCTGGGTAACTGGGGTGTGTGTGTGTGTGTTTTGTTTCAGAATGGGGACGAGAAGAAAAAATACTGTTCTACTCTTTCTCCCCAAAACAGTCGTTACACAATCGTCAGAGAATGCAACAACACACAGGGTGCAGTAACACTCAGAGGATTACTGACGATTTTTTAGAGTAAAGAGGTGCAGCTGAGCTGGATTGGTTTCTATTTTGGCTCAGAGAATTTGGGCCATGCAACAATACTGCGCTTGTTCTTCCAGCTAATGACAAGTTGGAACACCAGATTTAGTAACGCGCGCGAATATAGCGTGAAGGTTCAGGATTAGTCATGTAAACTGATCAGAAACTCAACAAAGCATTTTCAGCAGGAAACACTTACTCACTCACTCACTCACTCACTCACTCACTCACTCACTCACTCACTCACTCACTCACTCGGAAACAAGAGTGCGAGTCCGAGAGAGATGCTCACTTTGATTGACAGGTCCTCTTCTGCAAGTGCAACCATTACTCTGATGGGGGGGAGGGTCCTGCTGGCCTCGTGGTTCTCCAAGGTCGCCCTCATGGCATTCTGAAGAGAGCAAGCAGAAGACGGCAAACGTTTCAGACGACGGGTGTTCATCAGGTTAACCATGAAAGCATCAAAAATGCAGGTCACAGGTGGCAAGTTATTCACATTTACCCACACTGACAAGACACCCAACAAAAACATAGATAACAATTCACTTCTCTAACACTTTTCCCAGAGATCAGATGTCCGAAAACACGAGTTTGTTAATCATTCCGTTCAGCAAGCAGATCAATGCCATGATGCTTTGGCACCATGATTGGTCAATTAATCAGTTTGTGGTGGTCAGGACACAATCATGACATCATGTCAGCGAGGTCTTGATATAGTCACCATCTGAAGTTCAAATGGACACAAATGTGCTCACCTTGAAGAGCTCAAAGAGCATGTGGTACAGGTGAGACGGGACGTATGAAATCTGGATCGGCTCTCTGATGTTGTTGGCTGGAAAAGGGGGGAAAACAA
This sequence comes from Malacoctenus gilli, assembly GCA_032164315.1. NCBI lineage: Eukaryota > Metazoa > Chordata > Actinopteri > Blenniiformes > Labrisomidae > Malacoctenus > Malacoctenus gilli. The sequence continues at coordinate 15,031,007 of JASSRZ010000065.1, read as the reverse complement.
ACGTCACTCGTCTTCCTTTGTTGCGTGTAAACACAGCTTGCATACAGTCAAAGTATGTGCGCAGCATGTTGTGGGCATCTCACCGTTCTTCTGCCTCAGCTCCAGCTCAGGGGCTCCCAGGTAATACTGCTCGCACAGCAGCTTGGCACTCTCATAGGCATCTGAGGACACACAGAGAGAAAAAAAAGCCTTGATTCTTTGCACTGCCTGGACGTGATGGGGCACACGCAGAGATAAACACAAGCCGCGGTGAGGTTATCATCAGTGTAAACACCAGCAGAACATCTGACTCTCTGTGAGCAAACACTGAAATGAGATAACGCTTGAAACACTGCCCAGCCCTGTTTCTCCATCAGGGCGTCCATCAAAGGGACACACACCTCCCACACTCTGCGACATGTCAACAAAACGCAGTCCGCATCTTGAGGAAATGGTGCATTTTTCATCAGCTTGTTAATGAATGTTAAAGCAAAGTTTGTTCACATGGAGGTCACCTCACTGACATTGACCTGATTCTGTTGCCAAACTGCAACAAAAGCAGGTCAGATTGTGGATACTGGAGCTTAATGAGGAAGGACGCTCGATCACCAATGTTTGCTTAGAGTCTGAGTGCTGACTGGCAGCTGGACGTGTCTGATGTTTGCGACACAAATTAAATACATTTTATTGGCACGGCTGCAATCCTGCACCTGCCTCTGAGAAGCTGACTGCTCATGCACCACAGTGACAAGCTCTCTCTATGCACTCTCTGTCCTCACCTCGTACGACCTCCGTCACGTCGCACATCGAGTCAATACAGCCAATGGTGTTGGGGTGGGCGGGGTTTGAGCTGCCGTTGAAGACCAAACCTAGCAGAAGGTAGAAGAGGAGAATGCCGTATGATTGCTCCTGCAGCTGGAGAATGCTACATATTAACAGGAAGTGAATGTTGATGGTGTTCTGAGGCTGCTCACTGTGCTGGTTGATGAGCATGCGGATGGAGATGCGGCTGGTGTAGAAACGATCCATAAAGTACTGGATGTTGTGGTCAGTGACTGGGTCCTGCTGACCAAAGGCTTCCTTGTACTCGATGACGCCCTGCGCCATTGTGGGGACCACCTCATTGTGGCGGTTTCTTACAGCCTCCAAGACCTCCACGAAGCTAAAGGGCCAGAGTGTGAGCAGGTGAGTGGGGGGGGGGATAAAACATCATGCACTGGGGAATGAGCTGCTGCCGCATGTTGTACTCACGTTTCAAGGACCCTGTGGTCGTCTGGGTTCTTGTCCAGGAAGTCCAGCATCTCAGACAGGCTCTGGATGTACCTGAATGGACACAACCAAGCAGAGTCAGCCAGTTTCAAACACCACCGAGAGGCAGCAGAAGACGTGGAGGGGAAACCCAAACCCGGTAAAAGTAGACTATTTTTGATGACAATGACTGTGTCAAGATTTCAAACCCAGGTTTTGGTCAGGGCTGCGTACTCAGTCTTCGCTTTTTATCCTGAACACCAGGGGTTTCAAACACGTGACTGGTGTGCTGCAATCAGCCCAATGAAGGGCTTTTGTGACCCACGACTTGACTGCATTGAAAGTAAAAAAAAATTGACAACTGCCTAGTTCAATAATGGGAGCTTCTGTTCCTAATCTGTTGATTGGGAAACACACTGTCTCTGTCAGAATGGGGGATTAAAATCAATACAAAGACGCAGAACTGACCAGCAGGGGGCAGCCACACTGTTGGACAACAGATGAGGTAAAAATGATCTAACCAATTGCTATAATACAGTAAGAAAATAAGTTTAGCTCTTTTTAGAGGGTAATTATCACTTGTTTGCTTTTGAAAAAAAGGAATTTAGAAGCTGTTTAGAGTTTAAGATACTAAAATGTTACTGGTCTGGAACACTTGAAATTAAATGTGTTGTATGAGACAGAGTTGGGAATAAGCTTGTTGTCGTCGCCTCTGTGGCCCCGCGAACTGAGATCACGGAATCGAGAGCAAACTATAAACTCTCAAGCAAGACCAGGAAAGCAAGAAGAGAAGCGTCACTGCTGGCAGGGCAGCTTTCTGTTGTCTGTGAGCCAGGTTTTCTTCTTCCTGGCACGTCGCTCCTCCTCGCCTGCGCTCCTTCCTTTAAACGGCGCTCCCAGCAGGTGACTGCTTTACTGCAGTATGAATGGGAACCAAAGCAAACCCTCAGGCCACCGGCCTGGCCGAGCTGGTTCCCCGAATAGCTTCTGACTTTAGTTTTTTTTTTTTTACCAACAACCAAACTTTTTCTTAATCAAAATTCACCCACTTGTAGCAGCTTGCTTTTGCCCCATGAGCTTGGACTCTGTTGAAAATCTACATTGTGGACCCTTAAGAGCGTCTTCAGAAGACTCAAGTGTTTGGACTTGCAGCGATGTGTTACATCCATGTCAGCGCTACACAGTCATCTACCCTGGTATAAATAACTCCTAAGAATGTCAGGTTCTGAGCCAATAGAATGCGCTCGCCGGTGGTCCAAACGTGGCAATGAGCCATAATGATGGCGTTGGACCCCAGTGTCATCTGACAGGACCTGTATTCAGGCTACCCTGCTTCCTGGGAGCTCCGTCACCACTGAACAGCTCATCACAGATCATCTGACCAGCTGAGTTGTCTGGCTCTCAATTACAGGAGCCATGAAAATACGTCAGTGTTTTCTCTCCCCCTCCCACCCGTAATGTGCCAATGTTTGCAATGTCTTAAACGCCTTCTCTCCAGCGTCTCCACTGCGAGCTCTGGGAGGAGGACGGCCTGCTGCCCCACACTGTGCCGGTCTGATCGAGGCTCGTGTTTGCACAGAGGGGAATGTCCCCTGCAGGACTGCTGTGCCAGCGCTGCTTCTGACGGACACATGCGATGTTTATCCGCCGTCTGTTTTGCACTCTCTAACTTTTCCTGATGACTTGGAATCGTGTGTGTCCCGCTGTTCCCTTCAGCGTCAACATCAAGTGGGACGAAGGAGAAGGGAAGGCAGCAGTGACGAGGAACTGGGACAAAGTTCAGCCACCACCACACCTCCAACCCCACCCTCTCTGCTCCATCATGTTTGTGTTTATACACGAGCTAGCTCGTGGGCCACTCAGCCCCATACAACACCGGACACCTGTGAAACCGCTGGACATATGAGGGATTGAATGATATGGTCTCAGCAGGCCAGAGGGGGGTGCGGGAGGTCAGGTCAGCGGGCGACTGGTTTCTTCATCAATCAGCCCAGCGTTCAGCTGGCAGCATGTATCCAGGACTCACCAGGTCTGGACCAGCTGGATGGAGGGCGTGGCCAGCAGGCGCTCGGGCAGCAGGCTGATCTCCTTCATGATGTTGGACAGGCGGACAGGAAGCTCCTGGCGAAGGAAGACAAATGATGTGCGCTCGCAGGCGTTGGTGGATCCTGAAAGTCACAGCAGGGAAGAGTCAGGAAGAGGACAACAAACAGCGACGGAGGCTGCTCACTGTCAGGGACCCTGCGAATATCCCTCACACACTGGTCAGAGGTTTCTGCCTCAGGGACCTTTGCTCAGCTCTGACTGGACACATCCAGCTCCCCAGGTTCAGAACAACAACTACTTCCATTTGGTTATCACCGATATGGATTTATTGACTCACATATACTCCCGGTACATACTGATAATCAGGATTTATTGACCAGCTCCATGGCAAAGCTCAGGAAGCCATAAGGAGGCAGCGCAAGAAAAACAACTAATAAACATCTGGCACAAAACCACCACAGAGACCAACGCAGCAGTCACACTGGAAAGCACATTGGTGTAGGGAACAATCATCAAACCATGAAGGAGGAGCAAAACACATATAAATACTTTGATGAATGTATCATTAACTTTGACCACACTCAGGCCAAGCACAAACATCACGAAAAGTTTGTCAAGCTTCAAATCTCTGGAGGTGAAGTGAGTCCGCCAGCTTTAGTGGGGATCTACAGCTTCCTTAGAGAGGGAAGCAAAACAAAGTGGAACTCCATCCTCAGAGCTTTTTCTGTAGGTTTGGTTTCTGACTGCGCTGTGCGCATCATTAAGAAGTAATAAGCACACGCAAGGCAGAAGGGGGATGCGGTGGGAGAGCGACCGGGCGCTGCAGAAACACAGAGCTGGAGAAGACAGCGTGCACTCACCGAAGTCGAGGAACTGCTTCATGGAGAGAGGAGAGGGGGAGAACTTGGAGAAGTGGTCGACGTACTTAGGCACGCTGGCCAGCGCCGCAGCCTTCACCGCAGAGCGGACGAAATTCATCTTACTCGTCATGTCGGAGGGCGAAGCGGCGAGAGCAGCACGGAGGGTTCGGACCCCAATGTGGAAGCTCTTGGAGTTGTACTCGGTGCGGGGATCGCTCGGTAACAGTAGGTGTAGGCGCGGAGAGTCTAACGCGCCACACATGGGGTCTTACTTAATAGAAGCGCTGAAGCAGCTGGTGGGTGTGTGAGGGCGCAGCCAGCCAATGGGAGTCGTCGGACACCTCCCACTTGGACCCGAGCGAGATTGTAAACAAGGTGGGGGCGCGTTTGCGCATGACCGGGTCACCTTTATGTAACCTCATAACTTCTGATAAACAAGCGGGATGGAAAAGTGTCGGCATGTCTTCTGTCACCACGTCGCCGTTAGGAAGCGAAACACAATAACACATAACGATGCTGAAGAGCAGCTGATAGGGGACGGGGGCACCTGAAGGCACCACACCACCAAGATAAATATGTTTTCGTGGCGATGCTCGATCGACAAACTGTTTTTCTTGGCTTTGGAAATAATCATGATAATTGTCTGAAAGCGTTCACATATGAGTGATTGACAGAGAATATAGAATGTTTCAGTTCAAACACAGATTTTAGTAGCCGTCTCCAGAAAAGACAAACAAAACTTTTAAATATTTATTTTAATTTTTATTGAAGTATTTTTGTAATTCAATGATCTGAAGAGCAATGTGTACTCTTGGTACAGATACTCATTCTAGAGTTATCGATAGTTGTTATCAGACTCTGCGGCAGATGTGCATGATGACACCTTTGAGATTCAGGTATATTGGAGCTGCGGCCCTCCAGGACCTGGATTGCCTACCTCATCTATAGAGGGTTCATAGTGTGTTTACATTGAAGCAGCCAAGGCTCCTGGGCAGGCAGGCAAAACTCAGTGCACAATGGAGATACTGATCTTGACAAAAGACGGGCTGGGAAGACCACCGAAGAAACTGGCAGACTGAAACTGAGGCACATACTGTGTGCATGCTCCATCCACCAAGTGAGAAGAGTCCAACGATCAGGCACAGGTGGAGCACATCAGTGCAGGGAACCTGCATTCAGTCTAGGAACCTGGACTGAGAGACACTGTGAGGAAAAATAAGCCAAATGTGCTGGATATGATGCATTTATCAGTAGTTCAGAATCAGCAGCTGTTTGAAGCGATGTTTCAGATAAATAGATCAATAAAAACAACTGAAATCATAAGTAATGAGTTGGACAGGTCCCCTGTACTCAGTATGATCACCACATAGGGACCCAAACACAAGCAGACAGGTTGTGAACACTCATCCCACAAGTAATGCTTTTTTATAGCAGCACCTCTGAAAATGCATCGTTTCTATTCACACAGTCTGAAGTGAGGGGAGGAGTGCCGTAACATGTTCTAGCATTGGTTTCCTGGGCTGCTCCACAGAGACCACTGCTCTGTGTGTGTTCTGATTGCCTTCCCCTTCCTACATACAGGCCTCAGATGAAGTGAGGTGGTGAATCCCAGGCTTTGCTGGGCAGGATAATGACTCATTCATTCAAATCAGGTGTGGTGGAGGAGGCAGACATCTGAGGAGGGAGGCTGAGCAGTGGATCCCCAAGCATCAGGGGAATCACTGTACTGCTGCAGCGGCAGCAGCAGCAGCAGCAGCAGCAGCGGCAGTAGCAGCATATCACGCTGTGCTTGAATCATTCACACTTTACAATGAGATGTGAAGGTGATCGTGTGATGGGTCACCATTGTTGCATCCTTCACATTCATGGTTAAGTTGGAAGTTCACTCGCACAACGCCGTACGTGCGACAACAGGTGGTGTTTGGCAAAAGTGCGCTTGAGACAAGCGTCTGGTGAGCATTGGGACATTTTACTTCCTTGAGATCCATGGGACAAGCAGAACATGTCTGAGATAGCTGTTTGTCCTTTGCGTACGTCAGCTCACACACAGTCCATGTGAGGAAGCTGGCAGACATACACAAAGCATCACTTTGCATCACCAGTGTCACAAGTTATTTCGCAAAATCCAGCATCAATAGGATCATGTAACACCAGGAACAGTTCTTTGAAAGTCAATCTGACCTGATACTCCTGATTGTAATCAATGGTTTGACATGAGGGTTCTGCTGGGACACTTGAGAGCACTTGAGGACATGACGAAATGATCTGGTTGTTTGGAGCGTTGTATATTTGAAGAGGAATCCATTCGACGAAGAACATAGAAGAGAAAACAACACGGGAGAGACGTGATCTCTCCTGCTCGTTCCGGTGAGGACTCTCGCTGCAGGATTTTGAATCTGCTTGAGACTTTTAGAACTTTTTTTTAAATGTATTTCTTTTCTTTTCTTTTCTTTTTTTTTTACAAAGTAAATAATCCATGTGATAAGTTTTCAAAAGGGTGAGTGAAACAGCCAGAGCCAGTAAAACAACTTTAGTGTGTCCTGATTTCAGCTATGTTGTTGACACAACATAAACAGAAGCCTCTTCTTCCCTCGCAGACACTATTAAATACTGAGTATTTGATCGTCTCCGACCTCTTCCCACTTTCAGTCGTCTGATTTTTGAGAAACTGGATTGAAATGAAGTGAATGTTTGCTCCCGAGAACCTCCGTCACATGAGGTGGCTCCTTTAAAGTTAGTTGTAGTCTTTTGATTTGTCCTTCCTTCCTTCCTTCCTTCCTTCCTTCCTTCCTTCCTTCCTTCCTTCCTTCCTTCCTTCCTTCCTTCCTTCCTTCCTCCCAGTGTGTATGCGCATGTGCGTGTGTGTGTTTTTGTGGCTTACAGTAGCATAGTGTTCTGTGCACATGCTGTCCAGGAGAGGCTCACTCTCTTTCAGCTGCTGTATGTGTAAAATTTTTTCACTCCGTGCGTCACGCGAGCTTGACGTCTGTGTGTCCGTGTTAAAAATAACACCAGAATAACACGTGTGGCAACAATGAGTGTGGATAACGCTGAACCTCGTAGGTGCCTCAATAAATTCAGCTTGTATGATGAATGAGTATTCATGTCTGACACTCTGCAGTGAGGTTTGGCCACACACAGTGTGTTTCGTAGAAATACTTGACTTGAGTTGCTCAACTTCTTGTTGCTGCATCTATTTTTGACCCCCTGTGGCGTCACTGCATCAGATAGAAACAATTTGACCACCCCCACACCATCCCGTCATGACGACCCTAATATAGCTTGTTTACAGCAGGGACAGTAGGATAACATTATAGTGCGGTCTACTGACAGCGCCAAGCTGCTCAGGAGCAATGATATTACATCACGTCACATCTTCTCTGGCAAAAACAAATGTTGAAACAACAGTCCAAATAATTTGTTGCCATCTAATTAAAATAGTGATTATAATGAATAATAAAAAAAAAAACACTATTAGATGTCCATCTGTTCCACCGTGTGTCGAGGGGCGCTCGGCAAAGACATTCGCCCAGAGTTGCATTCAGTGGAGAGTGAGCTCATTGGACGGCAGCTGTTAGCATGTATGAGGTGAGGGAATATGGGAAGATTATTTTTGCTTTACCAAGCTCAGTACTTTGCCATTAACTGTACAAAGGTTTATCATGGTGGTGACCAGTCTCGAGAAAAGCATCGAATGGAAGGTGTATCTGAGTGCTGACCTCTGCACAGAATGGTGCAGTGCTTCGGTCCAAACTCCAGCTGGACAGAAAGCCCAGGTGGTTTCTCTCTGGCCAGTACAGCTTGGTGCTCACATGGCTTATTTAACTGTACTGTTTGTGTCACACTGAACCCTTTATTCTGTCAGGGCGAGTCAGGAAAGACAGTGTTCTGTGAAGTGTTTATGATCTGGAGCCAGGCCAGAATATAGTCAATGGAAACAAAGGACACAATTATAAAGGGGGGTCTCTAATTTGGTCCCGTTACATCTGACATTTTGACAATGTTTGTTTAGTCTCTGCAGTCCTCATGCAGTGGCTCTCATGTTCCACGTAAGGATCACTACTATTATTATCGAAAGAGGGGGAGTGTGCAAAAAGATTACTCTCACAGCAGTATCTTATATCTCATATTATCAGAAAGGTGTACAAACCACACAGGAACTATAAGCTCTCAGTGGGATTTCTTTGAAACTATTGTGGTCCAACATGACCAGAGTTGACTCCAGATATTTATGTCGTTCCACCCTTGGATCAGTCACAGCGACTGATAACCTGCCTCCTAACCTCCACCACAAAGCAGCGTGCTGAGTCCACTGTGCAAGAGTGAGAGCGAAGAGGCAAAGCAGCTCCAGTCCTGCACAACAGCCCGGACGCGGTTCTTCTGTTCCTCTTGTGCTGATTGGTCTGTTGACCATTCAGCTGTTTCTCTGACTGAATGTTGGTGGTTGAATCCACCCCCCCACCTGGTCCATATAGCCACGTGTCCTTCACAAAGACACCGAACTCCATATTACCCCCGGTGGTGCGTGGGCAACTTGCATCGCAGCCGTGTGATTTAATGTGTGTGTCAAGTGGGCGGATGTGGCTGAGAGTGTGGAGCTCCTCTGACCTGGTGAGAGCGCGAAGGAGTGTGGAGCCCATCGCAGACCTCAGTCATACAGCAGTGGAGCCGAAGAATCTTCCTGAACTTTAACCCTTATTTTGCAACATACAAACATGAACTCATTGACGATCATTTCCTTGAGCATCATGCATAAGAAGGCAGCAGGATACTTGACAGTAAGTTCACCAAATGCAGGGACACTGAATCACCTGAAGGCAACCTGTGTTTGGCTTGTGTGTCTTGGACAGTGTTGAAAACAAATGAAGCTTTGCATCATTTTAACACAAATTGCTCTCCTGTGATTGAACAGCAGTGTGTGAATGAATTGAACAGTGAACATTTCCTTTCTGTAGTTAAGCTGTCAGTCGTCGCTTTTGAACACATGGACCAAACCTGAGCAGACGGAGGACAGCGATATACCCGCACCGGTTTGGAGAAAACAAAAACAAAACTGCTGCTTGGTATTTACCAGTTTGTCCAATAGGTGGCGCTCCGACACTGGCCATCACAGAGCGTTTGTGACAGAATACATGAATGAACACTGCAGTGGGAGGAACCCGACGTGAAAAAAGGAAAGAAGAATTTAAACAGATATTTGTTGAAACAGTTTCTTTTGAACAGATATTTGAATAAACAAAACAAACAAAATGAAATGAAATGGCAGACCACAATAATTCTGAAAGTAAACTGGGAGCAGAAACTCCCGATAGATCCCATTTAACAGCACTTGGACCTCAAAAGGTTTTTGTCGATCACCCGAGTTACAGTACAATCTGCAAAGTGACCAGCAAATCAAGGCAGACCGACAGGAATGTTCAGCTACACCTTCAATATCTCTGCTTGTCTCTGAAAACATCTAAAAAGCAAGGAGGTGGGAGTGCTGTTGATTGCGATAACAGCATTAGCTGATAGATTAAGAGTCAAAAGTCAAACAAACGAATGTTGCAGAAAGAAAGGAGATGCTGCTTGGTGAGGCAGAAGCACTCTCTTAGATTAAAGACCAGCTTCTGTGGCTGGACCAGCTTCGTCTGTGGGCTGTGGCCCTGCCGAGCTGCAGTGTGGTGCCTGCAAGACAGTGGAAGGGGCACAGTTCCGGGGAACACGAGTGTCGTTGGATAACGAAAACGTGACAGTTGCATTCAAAACGGTTGTCAGTTCACTTCTCAGGATCCAGCCATCACCAGGAACAGGTGTCAGTCAGGCGTGACGGTCACTTGTGGCCACACAGGTTTACAAGAAGGATACAGACATGTGACATGCATCTGTACGGAGTGGTCAGTAGTACGAACCTCAGCTCAGATATCTGTGTTTCCGCCTCAGCTCAGACAGCGTGGACAGTGTGTCCATTAAACCTGAGCCCACGCAAGTCAGATGGTCACCTGCAGAGGCAGGCAAAGGATTGGTCATTTACCACATATATTAGAGTTACCAGGGTGTTGTGGTCCTGTGGACGCAATCACAAGGTGGACCTGCATGTCTGCTGCTGATTGGACATTTGAAGGAAGGAGGGGAGTGAGAAGGGTCCATGTGCTGCTCCTGAGGTCATCCAACCACTTATCTGCTTATCATTGTTTTCATTTTGTCATCTCAACATGAATTACTGGCTCCTCCACTTGACAGCCTGTGAAATATGCCAAACTTTTCCTCACTGGTCCTTACACAGTGACAGTCTCTTTCATTTGGATTCTGCTCACAGGCTGCTGCTGTAGTTTTACTGGAGGTGACTGGCAGCAGGGCTGGTGGAGCTACTGTCCGGGTGCAGCCTGCATGTTTAACACCGGCCCAAAACTGTTCATAGATTCGTGTGCGCGAGCATGCTATGGAACAAGCGAGTTTTCCCAATTACATTTAAGACACGGCAGCAGACAAACATGATGTGATGGATCAGATGAGACGAGAGAATCGGTGTGGGCAAAAATACTGTATGCAAGACAGAGACTGGAGATTAACACAGTATCACTGCAAGGCTAGCATGGAGCAGCTAACAAGGCTATTGTTTTATCCACCATTTACCCCCCTTGTTGTTTGGAGACTCATTTATTAAAATACATTGTAACAAAATATTTCTTGGATACTGTTGTTTGACAACAAATATGAGAAGGCCCTCCATGATTTTGTTGCAATATATGTGTTCCCGTTCATTTTCCTTCAACCTTTAAGGACCAAAATGTTTGATTTGTGTAAGGGGTTTGCATGTTCTCCCCATCACTCTGTCTCTGTCTGTCCAACAAGCAACAGGGTCAGCAGGCAGGCCTGAGGCACTGTCAAAACCAGAAGAGAAGTGAAGGTCAAAATCCAAAGATGGCTGGAATGTGAGGAAAGGCTGGAAAGCTCTGCAAACATGAAGGGATACACGACACCATGGCAACAAACCGAAGGGAGGACGGGTTTCAAAAAGATCAGACAGGAATAATCAAAAACGAGAAGCTAAAATGAGTTTTCTGGTGGTGGGCATCACTCTGGGTGACAGAGCAGAGGCTGGGTCACTGAGGAAAAGCACCAAGTAGAACTGTGACTCATGTAGATGGAGAGAAGCCAGCTGACCAGTGTCCACTGGGAGGAGGCCTTGGGGTGGACCAGGGACACGCTGAAGGGGTTCAGTCTCTCTGGTGGAGCTCCTCAAGGTGTGCAAAGAGGAGGTGAAGGGGAGCATAGATGTGTGGGATTCGCAGCTCTCTGTACTGCCCCCATGTGGACAAAGTGGTAAAGAAGAGGGACGGACGCATGACACAGGAAGTTGGAAAAGGCGAGTGAATATTTAGAACATGAAAATGGGAGTAAAGGAAGAAACAATGGAAGGGGGGGGGGTAATTTACAGGAATCCAAGAGGAAGGCACAACAGAAAAAAGCGGAATATGACAGAATGAAATGTAGACATGAACTCATGACAATCTGCTCTCATTTCCTTGTTCAAAGACAATATTTTACAATAGGTGAGACAAGAACCGACCCTACATTTGATTTCTGTGGGTTTGAGTGCTTTGCTGGTCCGGAGTCAGACTGGCCACCTGAACATGGTGTAACATCAGCACCGTGTAAAATAAAGCTGCATTGATTGACGAATGGACGCATGGGTCTTCAGGCCTTTCTCATGTGTTTAGGATCCTGAGTGACACACCACATTTCTCATTTTGATAGGCCAGCTTACACTGAATCAACACAGTAGGTTTCATACCGGTATCAGGACACATTCACACCAGAGCTGTTGGAGTCCAGTTTCAAAGCACTCGTTTGTTGTCTTGTTTGGTATGCAGGTGTGAAACTGCAATCACAGACAGGTGTCAACCAAACTTGGGATGAAATTGTAGGTCTTTGTTGGCTCGTTGGTGAACCTTGGTGCACTCTGTGTACCGTGTGAAAAGCAATTCAGGTTTTGTACTTACCGACTCTGTGCTTCCAACAGGAGTGTGTGTGTGTGTGTGTGTGTGTGTGTGTGTGTGTGTGTGTGTGTGTGTGTGTGTGTGTGTGTGTGTGTG
>JASSRZ010000065.1:14956959-14985978 GCA_032164315.1 Malacoctenus gilli | reverse complement strand
TGTGTGTGTGTGTGTGTGTGTGTGTGTGTGTGTGTGTGTGTGTGTGTGTGTGTGTGTGTGTGTGTGTGATTGTGTCTTTACGTGAGCCAAAAGCATCACTTATCCAGCCTCCAATAAAAAGAGCAGCAGGCGGATGTCAGTGCTACCATATGATGGAGTCTCGTTTACCATGAAGCACTCCTCAGAGGCTCCCAGCTTCCAGTTTTACTTGCTATTAGACTGGTTTCACGCCTCCGTGTTATATCTGGTAATCAATAACTTCTTAAATGTCATGGTGGCCCAGAGAGCTGGTCCTCTCATTAAAATGTACTCGGTGGGACCGCTACATGCACATATTGGCTTATTGATACTATAGACTGTCATGTCCAGTCCTCCTAAAGACACGAGGGAGCATTTTAGAAACGCACACAACCACCCACCCACCCACCCGCCCACACACAGACACACACACATGCACGCACGCAGGCACGCAGGCACGCACGCACGTATAGCAATGCCCAGTTTGTGAGCTGTATCACAGGATTTATTTGGATTCAGCGTGATGCCTCTGGAGACAGGCAGTTTTAATAAAAATACATCATGCTCCACATTAATAATTCACCATCTGACTGCCACCGGGGCAATTAAGTGGTGCAGCCGCGTTAATGAAAGTACAATCTCCAGCACATATCTCTTTGTCACGACCATGCCCAGATGTTCACCCAAACACCTATCTCCTGTGCGCCGCGTGACGGTTCTTTTGTGCGAAGTGGAGCTCCCAGCGACGGTGCTGCCGCTGGATAGAGGTGTTTACACCTCCGACAGAAAGCCTTTGTAAGAGACAAGTGCAGGTGCAGCTGCTTTGTACTCTCTGGCTGGGATCAACGGCATCTGGGGGCTTCTGCCCATTTCAGCTGTGACCCAGAGTGTTGAATCAGTGCTACAAAGGCAAAAAAAAAGTCACAGGGACCTTAATCATTCAAGATTTCAGCATCGCTGATGAATGTTTCTGACTTGTTCTCCGGGGATTACATTCTGTCAATTTAGAAGACCAGACGTCACACAAGAGCTGAATTGATTCATGAACTGTGCATAGATGGCAGCAGTGCCCAGTACGGGGTACGAGTGAAAACTAGCTACGTTAGTGCTACTGAAGTAATACAAATTTTGTAAGACAAAGATGTTCTCATAGTGCGAGCGTGATGATTTTACAAAAGTGAAACTCTGGTTAAAAAGGTAAAGACATACAAATAAAATAATAAATGTAAAGCGATTGATCTGGTCTATGTTGAATCAAACTGATGTGGGCTGACTTGGCTCCCGAACCATTCCGGGTTTCGCTGACTGCGCAACTATGCCATTTTCAATCAAATATTTTACAGTGAACAAAAAAGTTCTTTGTTCTACCAGGTATAACCACATAACGTGTGGCGCGACTGAGGTTTTAGGTTCTGTTAAGGTTTATTTTGTGTCCTTTTCGGTCTCCTCGTTGCTTGTTCAGGTGAGGCTGTTGGGTTTTTTCTCCCTGAGAAATCATTGGACTGTGAATTGTCATGAGATGGCTTTCTTGTAACTATACACTCACAAAAACTGAGCTGAATTAAATGTGACTGAATGGACATTCATATGAGAAAGTCCACCTTGTTTTAGGGCTATGCAGATCTCGGAACCTAAAGTACCATACAGATAATAGGGTACATGTGGGAACAAGGGCGAGCCTGTGTGCTACGGTCCGACAGACCAGATATACTCCACTTACCACTGGTTCTGATAGGAACAGCGCATCACTGTTTGTTGTGTATCTACACTCTACTAGATATTTGCAGAGGAGTGCATTCTCATGGCTTCAATTCTACTCCCAGGTTTGAACAGCGCACATTGGCGGGTACCCTAAAAGCGACCATTGTTTGTGGAAATCCTCCGAGTCTATTGGATACCCATAGCAGGATGTGTTTAGCATATGGCAGCAGCAGGATCATTATTTGCTTATCACTGACACACACACACACACACACACACACACACACACACACACACACACAGAGGATGTTTAGGATATTACACGTGAGCTGTCACGCAGAAACAATTTGTTCGTCACACAACAGCTGTCCTCAGTTCCAGCTCTCGCTTTTTAATGCTGCGGTGGCTCACTGACACATTTCTCCAAACGCAAGTTCTTAAGTGTGTCTCTTGAAGTATTGAGATTGGCAATTGGAGGGGTTTAGTTTATGTAATGGCTCAAACAAAATCTGTCATGAGCCACAGCTCTTTTGAGCTTGGACAGACCGCATTCTGGACTTTAAGCAGTGAACTCTGGACTTCTCCATGGGACACATTTAGTCACTCGTCACTTAGAGTCCAGCAAAAATCCAGCACTCAGTGTCCAACTGAGGAGTTTCCCTCAATGACAATCACAGCTTGATTAAAATATCTTTTCTGAGTTTATCTACCTGAAAGAAAAGTTTTATAAAAAAAATACTGTTATTCCTATTTTTTTGGAAAAAAATGTCAGTTATTCTCTGCTTGGTGGCCGTTTGTGAATAAATCTTTACTCATGCACAGACTGACTGTATGACGACGCCACTGTTTGTTGGCCAACTTTCCTCATACTCCTTCATGCTGACTTCTGTGACTATTCTGAAAGTGCCAATTACTGAAAGCAGATATATTAACCTTGGGTTGTGACAATGACGTCTTTGAGTTTTATCAACACCCCCCACCCCACCCCCTGCACACATTAGCATAGCTGTCAATTACCTGCAGCCTTGTCGCTTTCTGCTGCCTCACTGAATGCTTCTTTTCGCTTTTATTCTATCCGTATAAAAGTATAACTGAACATTAGGCTTTCTTCTGTTTGTGTTTCTACAAAAGTGTCTAGAAATAAGACAATGACATTTTTTAATAATTACAAGCACTTAATCATGCCTTCACTGCATTGAATGCCTTGAGAAGAACACAGCCTCGAAAGGATCAGTTGTTCACATGGAGTTCAGTCTCTTTTCCCAGTCTTACACAGGTTCCTATCCAGCCTCCTTAGTGTCCATTCACTTGCAGTCATAAGGAACCAAACAAAAAAACGGAAACCTGCAGGAAAATGGCAAATCAGATCAGACTGCCCACAATGCACAGCTATGCTTCGCTTGTCTCCAGGCAGTCAGCCATGGACAGTCAGTGAGAGCGTCTTGCTGGGGCTGGGAGGATGGTTTTGTTGCGCTTGAATAGAGAAATCCTTAAAGAGTCCAAACTAAGTGGGAAACCCCTTGTTACACCATGAACACAGCCTCGCTCAGTGACACCACAGTACAAGGTATAATTGACAGTCATTTCCCATGATTTCGTGCAAAGGCACATGTCTTGGAGCATGCCTGTAGGTTGATTCAGCATGCTGTGGAAGTGTGTGGGGGAGTGTTATTGCTATGAGGCGAGGCTGGCATGCACTTCTCTGCTGATTCTGAGTGCAGGGACCCACATCTTGCCATTGAATCAAAGGAAAACAAGAGGAGGAAGAAAGAAACGACAGGACACGGGACGATGTCGTACGCTCACCCGCCGTATGCAGGGATGTGGGGAGGAGGAGCAGCTGCCCTGAATGTGTTGTACACAGTTCGTCCTCGACCTCGTAGGTGAGCTCCTCTGTACGCTGCTGCTGCACTGGCTGCTGGGTAGG
Organism: Malacoctenus gilli; assembly: GCA_032164315.1. Taxonomy (NCBI): domain Eukaryota; kingdom Metazoa; phylum Chordata; class Actinopteri; order Blenniiformes; family Labrisomidae; genus Malacoctenus; species Malacoctenus gilli. The sequence goes on along the minus strand of JASSRZ010000065.1, from coordinate 14,982,332 downwards.
GAAAACCTGGGACTGGAGACAGAGACAACAACAATTGGGAAATGGGGAAAAATTGATAAAAATGATGAGTAAGCAAAGCAGAAATAGCTTGAAATGTAGTTCTATTTAAAAAAAAACAACAACCAAACTTTGACAAGATATAAACATATAAAAATAGTTTTTGTTGCCTGATTGGATGCAGACAACAGAAGATAGTGCCTGTGATAAGCTTTGAGACCCCCCCCGTCCAACAAAACAAACCAAAAAAAAATTGGTTTGAGAAAAACAGAAAAACATACAGTGTTTGTAGGAAATCCTTTTGAGCAATTACAGAAATTTGGTCACTTCAAAAAGTACCTGAAAGAGAATGTAATCTTCAGAGTCTCTGAAACAAAGTTTGCATACATTCCTATGAGTTTAAACAACCGCCCCCCCCATCTCAATGCTGTAATCTTTCGCATTTATTGTGCTTGTTTCATTCATTTGTATAGTTGTTATAAGGACGAACAGCTGACCCACACAGCAGTCAAGCTCCACCGAAAAGCCATAGTGCCCTACACACAGAATCCTGAAAGCCCACAGATCCAATACTTTCCGCCCCCATTCATGATATCTATGCAAATACATTCAACGCAGCTGCAATTTACAGCAATGCACAATGTCAACATCTTGTCTGGAGAGTGGGGTTGTATAATAATGTTTGAGTGCCAAAGAGGATGTGTGAAATCTGCTCTCATTTCCAGTTGTTGTGGAACAAATGTGTGCACAGAAGAGATTGTAAAGGGAAGGGAAGAATGAAGAGAGTGACAGTGGAGCGGAGCTATTTCAGTAGTATTGTTATTAACTTATCATTAATCTTAATGGGAGACGACTGACACAAAGCTTAATTTGAGAGCTGGGGTGAGTGAAGGTTGAGAAGGAGATCGAGGTGCCATTTCCAACCCTAATTATACATCTCTTCAAAAAGGATATCTAATAAAATGCTAATAGAAACAGTGAATCATTCATTGACCTGATGAAAAATGGAAGGTTTGAGCCAAAGGATAAGACTTTCTCAAAGAGAGACAAGGAGAAGAGTGAGGCTGGTAATTGTTCCTATTCATCTTTTGTCACCTTGATTTTGGGACTGAGTGGCCTGGCAAACCTTAAAGTCAGACCAATGACTTACCAACATTTCTTCACTTCTGTCCTGCGCTTGCAAGGAAAATGCGTGGCACATATTAAGGCACATAATCTACTCATTATTACTTCACCAAGAACATAAATCAATAGATATTCTTTTTGGGCAATATAACATCAGTCAGTGAGGAGTAATTATGCTTATTGTTTTTTCGTGTGCTGTTTTTTAGTCCGTTGTTGTAAAGTTGCAAACTTATGTCTGAAATACTTGAAAGGAGATAAAAGTCAAAGTTTTTCCGACAGCAAAATCCAAACAGACCATTTTAATCTTGTTATTTTCACTCTTTTTATAATAATGTTCCGAATGTTTTCCTTGAACATGCCTGTGTTTGAATCTGTGTGAGCTTATCATTACATTGGGAATCATCACACTGCAGTCTGAAACTTCCTGCAAACTACACCACCAGACCAAGACACCTTGAAGACATCTTCTGTCCACTCCAAACGTGATGTATGTGCACAGACCGGACCATAAACATTTAAAGGGGACACGACATGTGACCGCTGAACAGAAGGGTTCGGGTAAGGATCCTGTGCAGATTTAATATCACTGTTTCATTTCTCATGTGGTAAAAACATGACAACAACATTCTTTTGGTCTACATTTAGTCTTAAGTATTGACATCATCACAGATGATGTCGTTTAGTTGCAAAATAAATGCACTTTAATTTTTTTCCTTGTTAATTATAACTGTGACCATCACCAGCCCTCATTGGCTATTGTCCGTCTTGCTGGTGGTTACCATAGGATATGTACTGAGTCATATCACCTGTGGCTGCTTATCAAGTACCTGAGTAATCTGAGGTGTGCAGTAATGAAGCTACCAGTGGTTTTTATCCTGCTCTAATGCTCTAAAGCAGTGAGCATTCATTTTTCATGCAGTGGATCCACAACCCTGGGCCAAAACCCAGACCACTGGCTTCAGGCTGACTGGACGGCCACGCGACAAGGAGGGGGAGCCCGTGATGGCCAGCCCCAAGCAGCCACCCCAAGCAGATGCCACCCTGACCCCCGTGCTGTACGCACACCCCCTATAGGCCAACAAATGTCCACACGCAGCAGCAATATTCCTCCAACTGCATTGACACCAACACACAGCATAGTCCTGGAGGAATTGCACACTTTAAAACCTCTGTTTCCATTGTGTCAAATGGAAAACATCATTACTGTTGCACTCTGATGCGCTACTGAAAGAATGTAGTTATGTCGGTTTGGAAGCTTGATTAGTGAAGGAGCCATTTACAGATTTTCCAAGCCATTGTCATTTTGAGAGTTGTTATTTCCTCTGCTGTGATTTTACTTTTATAAATACACACATATACGCCTGAATGGCATTTTGGGGTACTTGAAAGGTTAGACAAATGTAAATCGATACAAAGCCTTTTGTAATTAAAAGAACTTGGGAGTGAATTACGCAAACGACTGTCCCGAAAAATTGGAAATATTGATTTAATTTATAAAACATATTTAATACCTTTTATGTCCTTGCAGCAATGGACAGCTAGATTTCCTTTCTTTGTCCTTTACATTACTTCGCTCTCTCTCACTTCTGCTACACTCTTTCATCTTGTCGCTGCATTTCTTATCACAAAATCCAGGTATTTTTTCACCCTAATGACCACGGTTAATGACAGGGTGCGGGGGCTGGGCAGTGGGAGAGTGGAGGTGAAAGCTGGCAAGGCCAAGATTGAAGATGGTCTCAGGGTGCGGAGGTGGACGGATGAGAGAGTGGGTTTTGTCTGAGACGACAGCCTGCTGCTGCCTTTGTGCGACTCAGCAGAGTTCTGAGCTATAAACAGACTGCGACTGGTTGTGTGTGGTGTGTCCGAGGGAAGGAGGGGAGGGCGAGGTGAGGAGGGTTAAAATGAAGATGTCGAAGGAAACTGATGAGCACAAAGAGTGAAGAGGAGGGGGAAGACAACAACAAAGAAGGTGGTGACAGATTGAGGAGCGCCCATCTTCCTACCTGCATAGAATTCGGGGCTGTAGACAGCGCTGACCACTGGATTTAACTTCCAGCCTGAAATCAGATGGCAGGACAAAGAGGAGGAAGAAAAGAGGAGGAAGAGACAGAAAAAAGGAAACATGGTTTTGTAATTGTAGAAGGCTTTTCATTGGTTGATAGGTCGAACACTTTTGTCCACCATTTCTAGCCCTGCCTTGTTAATGATCTTTAAAGCCTGGTCATATGTAGACTTTTAAGAGTTTGAGTCATGTCTGTAAAACAGGTGACTATGACTCAGCTGGTGGGCCCTCAATGTAAAAGGCTGGCATTTTCATCTCCCCTGTTCACCTGTCAAAGTGTCCCTGAGCAAGGCACTGACATTGTAAATCACTTTTGGTACTGCTGAATGCAATAAAAAACATTCTCCTTTTGCTATTTGACTCAAAGTTTTCTTCTCCTATTTTAGGTCGCACGTTGCCCCACCGGCCATCTTACCCTGCCCTCCATGTTGCCCCGCCCCGTTTAGTCAACTGGGCCCTATTGGTCCCATCACACCCTCACTGTCTGCTGTGGCCTTCTGCCTGCCAACTGACAGCAGGCCTGCACGGATGTGAAGAAGCTGTCTGAACTCTGGTCGGTGTCTGAGCCTGAGTCTGACATGTCAAATGCTGGTCTGGTCGGTTATTCACATACCCCCTATAATCTGGCTGAACTTCAGTGTACTTGCAACTTTATTCACATCACATGTTGTGTCAAGCCTATTCAGCCACAGAAATTGTGTATCTGTGCTTTTCTATTTACGCTTTCATCATGAAGATGAAGGTGGCTGTGGTAACAGCTTGTGGATAATAATTTTGAAGCCACAGTCACATTCGGCCCCCCGAGCCATGTTTCCCCTTTAATGTTGGGGATCCAATCCTGACTTGGTACTGCAGTCCGTGTAAACAGGAGGTTCCTCTAAAATGAATACTTGAGGAGGCTTGAATCCAAGTTTTTTTTTTTTTTTTTATTACTTTCACTAAAGCAGTTTTGACAATCAACTTTCACTCGAATGTAGTTAAGAGAGGATACACTGACTTGAAGTTTTTTTTTTCTTCAGACATGCGACTCAACTCTCAACTCTACATCTTCAGAGTGCTCAGGCTGACCCGACAAAGCCTTTACTCTCAGTGTATTGGCACCAGGCATGGAGCCATAGAGAATGCAGTGACTGAAGTCAAGCTAAGGACCCATTGTGACTCAATACAGGAAGTAGTCCACACTCTGAGTTCTAAAGGAACCTCTGTGAGTGCAAATATTATCATCCAAGATAATTTAGTTGATGTTGCTTCTATATGTGTAGGTATTTTATCGTTCACGGGACCTGGTTTTGAGCAGTTTCTATGGTGATCTACAAACTAAGAACCTTGTTTTTATAGTCAACACACCTTGTTAAATCACAATTTTCACATTGTCCGAAAGCACCCAGATCGAAGCATCTGGGCACACAGTGACAGTCATCCCCGTATGCTTCATGCTGTGAACGATGTTTACCGCCGTGCCCAGTGTTTGGCTCACATAAAGCGTGTTATTTGGTGTGATGGCCAAATATAGTGGTCTCGTGAGACCACAGAAGGTTCTCTCAGAAGCTCCCACATGTCCTCATTAAACTGAAGCTGATGAAAGCGTTTTTTTGGGCCTTTTTTTGTCATTCTTCTCTAAAACTGCGACTGGCAAAGCAAAGCGCCAACTGTTGATGTCTGCATGGCCTCTGAAATTGGAGCCTCCAAGCTCATAAACTTCGACTGACTTTTCTCAACAGTTTCATTTGTTTTGCGTTCTGGCAATTTGTCCCAGCAGCATGTCTCCAACTCCTTAAGATCCTAATGTGATGTATATTTCATATCTACCCCGTGAATGTTTTGAGTTGCATCGCAATGTTGGGGAATGAGCCACGATATTGGCTCACCAGCAGTTGGCCATTCCAGGTAGAGCTCATTATGCCACTCGTTTGTTCTACAATCAACCAAAACCACTCAGATACACTTGAGAGGCCTCAAAGGAATGAATGATTTGACTTCTAAAATCTAATGCCTGCACCAGTGACAAACAGGAGGTCTATAAAGCAGAATGAACAGTTTAACGTTGTTTGGTTTTTTACTGCTATATTTTGCTGGGTGGTGCAGTGAAATACAGCAATTAATTATAAGCCTTACCATTTGCATATGGGTTGACAGTCTTCTTATTTGTCATTACTCGCGCTGTTGCATTGTTGACCTACAGCAGGTAAAGACAGAGCTCAGTGAGTCATAGCACTGCGGTCAGAGCAGAGTCACATACGTGTTACAGTAAATCTGCATGCAGAGCCTCCGACTGTCTTCAAGAAAAAAGGCAGTACACTGTGTCACAGCAAACACTCATATCTTGTGTGTGTTTTCAAAAAACTGCATTCAGAAACACTTATAAAGACATCCAAAACAAAAACAGTGTTGTTTTTTTTTGTTTTTTCTTTCATTTGCATATATTTTGTCTTATGTCTTTCCAGCATGCTCTCCCTGACATTGTGACATTTCAGTAATACACAGACCAAAGGAAAGAAACAACAGATGCACTGTCAACATGATGTCTAGTAAAATGTATCGACGCATGCAGTGGCAAGGAGAAGGAGGAGATAAGAACAGACGAGGACAATGTCATTGAGGGGTAAGGAAGACGAGAGTATGTTGGGAGCATTATGCAACATCCAGTCAACCTTCAATGTGAGAACTGTTGTGACAAAAGCAACACAAAGCATTCACACTCAGACAACAGCCTCTCTTATTCATTGCAAATATTCAAAGAAATTAAAACAAAACAAACAAACAAAAAAAAACAACCAAAGAAAATAGATGTACTGAAATGAACCAAACAAGTCAATCACCATCTAATCAAATCATTCCAAATCCAACTGACAACTGAAAGAGAGAATGTAAAACAGAGATGCATAGTCTTCCAGAGAAAAATAAAAATAAAAAAAAGAAATGAAAAGGGGTTTCCAACAATCCCAGAGAGATGTGCAAACAAATTCATGTCTCAGTCATTATTGCTCGCACACGCAGTGTCAGGAAAAACACTTAGTAAATGGACACGCACGCCGACACGCAAGAAAATATGTATGTCAATATACAGCATCAACTCAACCACAATTCAAAAAGAAATGTCACGTGAGTTTCAGCGTTGCAAACGTTCCAAAGAGAGAGGAAGAGACAGAGAAAATGCGGGCAGAATGGCTTGCTCGCCCACACTTACCATTCCCAAACCTTTTGGCCCCGCCCACTTGTTTGTGTACTGTAACCGTTGTGACTGTGTTGGATGGGGCCCTACACAAGCTACCGTTGGAAGGATGGTAGGGGAGGAGGGGATGAGAAAGGAATAAGCAGCGTCTTACTCAGGTGGCCAAGACAACTTTTTGTATTCATCCTACTGCACAAAGTCTCTCTGTCAGCTCCCTCCATACAAGCACTCAGCTGCAGTCTGAGAGCATAACTCTGAGCATTTTCTCGGGACCACAGTCGGAGCGTTTCAGTTGCACCAAAAATGTCTCTCGCGCTTTCATCTTTCTTGTCTTACTTCTAGGAAGAAGTCCCAACGAGCATATGGAGCAGTTGTTTACAGCAACATTTGTCATTTTTGTGTTGAGAGAAAAAGTAAAATTAATATCAGTACATTTCTCTGTCCACATGCCTGAAGGCCTAACTCAATTCTTCTCTGCCTTTGGCTAGTTTGCTTTGCTCCACACCACAACTCTTATCTTCTAATTAAACTGTCTCCATGACCTGACAACGAAACGGCCTCGTTGTTGCCGGTGTGGCAAAGAACAAGGAAGCCACGTTGTTACGACTATACAAAACGATGGCCCAGATACTTTCCAGAGTAAGAAAAACAGCCTAACGAGGTCACTGTGTGCGCGATGGTATTTGTGGTTCCTACACAGGGCATTGTCTGAAAGGAAAGTACAGTTTAGTATTTAGAATAACATTCGTGGTTTCCTAAAGTTTGATTCTTTTGGACTGCTTACAAGCCAAGAAACTGAGTGGGTTTCAAAATGCTTGAGCTTCAATGTACACTGGTTCAGTTACTGTGAAAAATCCCAAAAGTTACTTTGAGTGTGTAAAACTGTGTTTTTCTCAAGTGAACTGAATTGAATTTCTTTTAATTCATTCATTCACTCATTCATCCATCCATTCACTTCTAAAAGTCCTTAAATCGTTGTTTTGTACCTATTCAGGGATGCAACCATAACCCATTTCAACTCCTTTTCAAATGCTCATTGTTGAACACTTGCTAAAGCTTGTGCTTGCCAAATTCAGTCCATAGTAACAGTAAGTTGTGAGGATGCAAATGACAAACATCCACAATATTTCAAAAAATCATGTCAAGCAGTGCTGTCCAAACTAAGGTCCAAGAGCCATATGGAGTTTTTGGTCATTTTTTGGACATTTGAAACTTCTCATATGTGGCCAGATGCTCTTAACATGCACTTGGTTGTACTGTGTCGCTGAGCTTTAAAACTGGGTAGAGGCATCAACGTGCAGGTGATCTTTCCAAAAAACAAGGCTAATCAAAGAAATGTTGCTGCACCTGCTTCCTGAAAACAAAGAAGCTACAGAAATCAAGCAAGGGGACTAATGGCAAATGTACCATTTAGCTGGTAAATGGTTCTGACTTCATATTATTACAATGGATCTGCTATTGAAATAAAGTTTGCACATTCTGATCCAAGTAGGGTTTTTTTTTCAGTTTTTGTGACAGTGCGCTCAAACCAAACCTGTTTCGTCCACTACTGTGTGTGGTCTTATTCCTTTAGCAAGTTCACTTCATTAGGATGAGTGTGAAAGCTCATCCACGCTCTGGTGGGGAACCAGAGAGCTAACTCTTGTCTCCCTCAACACACAGATCCAGGTTTACTTACACATTAAGCCAAGCATGCACCTTCACCGTTTGAAAGGCAAACAGACTATTCGTTAATGAGTGAAGCAAAGCCAGGAAGTAACAGGAAGTTGTTTTCAGTCCTGTCCAATCAATGGGCAGTGTTCCCTTCTTCCTGTGCTCTGTTGTTCCCAGTCAGTGCAAGTTTCTTGCAATGGCACCCAAGACCAACAGCCCGTTTTCCCAGTATGATCAGGATACCACTGTATGAAAACACCAAAGACCCAATACACAAACAACATAAAGATAATTGCCCCTCTTTTTTCTGTTGAAAACAGAATCCAGATAGTTGGTTTCAACCAGAAATAAGTGCCAACGGCACTTAAACAGACTGATTAGTTCTCAACCACTGGGGTCAACAATGAGTTTTAGGCTACCTCCAAGGTTTGCTTAAATGTCATGTATGCAATGTATCATTGGCACAACAAAACCGTGCTGCAGTGTTCTGAATTACAAAGTTCATGTGCTGTGTCACTGAGGCCACTCTACAGGTGAACTGTCCATCAACAACATATTTTAAGCTGTGCCATTGAATTTTTCCATGGCACAGGGGAAAGGGGAGGAGACTTTAGTTGTGGAATTAAATCCTTGACATAGAATGGCCAATGTTCAAAGAAAATCAACTGTGAGGGCACATCAAAAAACCCTATGAGCCAACCATGCAATCAATTTCCGGTGCCTGAGACTGATGGACTATGTCTCTTTGGAGAGCTGAGACACCCCACAAAGAAACCCTGACAACATTTCAGAACAAACTTTGGTTTGACAGCGAATCGTAAGAGCCAAAGCACTAGAAAAAAACTGTGGTTCTTTTTGAAGGCAAGAGGAGTTCTGATGCTGCACCAAAAAGGCAACAGCAGGAACGTGTCGAGGCACCTTAAATTCCTGCCTTCTTTCTTCTAGACAATTCATAAGAACCCATTTCTTCTTCCTATATTAATATTTTAGGTCTCATAAATGGCTCTTCAATTAAGCTGGTTCTTGCACGACAGCGTAGATTTCTTGAACCCATCGGATCTTCATACAGTATAGTCAGGGATTTGTAGAAAAGGCAAAACAAAATTCATGGTCTGAACCTGGATGATGTGCAAGAATGATGCAAAGGGATCCGACAGCTTTGCATATCCAAAACTGATGTCAGCTATGACACATTGAAAGGGATATTTGGACGATTGCATTGTACCTTAGAGGGTATCAAGAAATGAAAGAACACTAGCAAGGAATGAAGGTTGGAGGAACTATTTGTACTGAATAGGAATAAGATCTCTGTATATTTTCTGAAGAACAGAAACAGGGTCGAGCATTTTGTGATTGTTTAGTGACTAAATGAAAGGGATTGTAGAATTCGCAGATATGCATTGCAAAGATGCACTTGACAGTTAGAGTGAGCAACAGTAGCATCTTCTTGGAATTTCATTTTTCAAGACTTGAAAAGCTTGTCCGCTTGCAGATGAACTCACTGTGAAGGGATTACGTGCGCTAAAAGTAAAAACAATCCTGGATATGTCTTCTGTTCCCACCATATGGTCTATGGAAGCCAGCATAAATGTCTGAATGTAGTTCATCAGGTACATGAATCTTGTAATAATTGCCGCCTTAAAAGAAACAGGTCAAATATGTCCACATTTTGTATGTGAACAAATGAATGAAAAAACTCAACAAGCTTCACCAAGCAAGGACCAAGCCATCACTAACATCTGTATATGTACCAGCACATAACAACAGAGCAGCAGCTTTTACAAAGCAGTGGACAGTCGGATGTTTGGTGATTTCTGCCTGACGCTGACCAGGTGACCTGACATCTGGATATCAGAAAGCAATATTGCTATAGGCGCCCGGCTGCCATAAGCTGGTTCTCCCTGAGGTGACTTTGATAGATGAGAGGGAGCTGAGCCTGAGGCCAAAACTCCATTTGCCAGTACACCTGCATGCAGTGCTTTAACTACATTCATGACCTCAGACATCAGTCCAGAAGTCAAAAAAGAGTTGAACTCTTCAAAGAATGTGTCACGGTAGCTCACAATTCTGATAAGGGTTTTTTTTTTTTACTCTTTGAGAAAAGGCAGAAGGCAGTAAACACAACTGCCTCAGACCTGTCTGGCATGGACTCCTCAAAACGAGAGATTGCTTAGAAGTAGGACCATAGTACTGTGACTGCACTCTGGACAAGTAACCAGTAACTGGGTGGGTGTTGAGAGCACAGTGGGTGTGGGGCCTGATGTTCTAGAAATGTGCTAAGGAGAAGCCATGAAAAATTGCACCCACAATAAAAACTTATAATAGCAAATTCTATAAGCCTGCTCCTTGAGGTTTCTGTGTATGACTGTATATACATCCAACAGAAGGCCAAAAGTGCAGCATCCTAAATGTATTTCGCAACGGTCTCAGACAGTCCAAGGTATGGCAAATCAATCGCCTTTCTGTCCCCGCCCTTATTGACAACAACTTTTAGCTTCCTCTATCTTCCCTAATTTAATTCCATAACAACCAAGAAGGGCTTCTATTGTACAAAAGCAAATCATGCTGACTAATGAAGCAGTGGCTGTAAGGTGTCACGCACGCATCCATTTGAACTCCCACTTCTGACAACAAAAAAGTCTAACTGACTCCACAAACTCACCACCAAAACTCTAAAACACTACAAAGCAACAAATCAGTAACTTTACTTCTCTGACATGAACCACAAAACAAATTTAGTAACCCTGTTACTAAAATTCTCATTGTGCACTGCAACACAGCAACAGGCCAGTCCGGGCGATCGGCTCTGTGATGGCCACAGTGCACTTCACGTGGCTGTTCTGGCCTTTTACATCAATGATGTTGTATGAGTTCCTCTACTTCCATCCTTAAAATGCCATTTTTGACTCAGCGGACGCCCTGGAGATGTCTTTGTTGCTCTCTTGTGTGTCCGTATGCGGTGCACTGAGGTTTGTCAAAACACCCACCAAACTGGACTCTGGCCCTGATTGGCTCACTGTGAAATTGCACTCGACCTTTAGCCAGTCCTCATCACTTATCCAATCATCATCACTCATGTGTATCTCAGCCCTCCGCCCTCACCAAGGAGGGACATATAGAAAAAAACTTCCTTAACCTGCAGCTCACCTGTGGCAGGCTGAGTGAGGCGTTTGATAACAGCTGTCAGGTGTCAGTGCATAACAACTGGTCACATTTCACTCTAGGTATGGTAACAGGTTTAAGGTAACATTTGGAGTAATAGTCAAAGGAACGAATTGACCTTTTTGACAGTGAAAAGGAACAAGGAAATGCTTGATTATTGTTGCATTGTTTAAAACGTGGGAAGTGACTCTTGGGAACGAGCTGCTGTCAATACCCATCTGTTAATATAACTAACTGGACAATGAGTGGTCTACAGTCTGTTCATTTCACATTTTTTATTCTGGCAGCTCCCTTGGAAGCCTGGTAGAGAAAGTACTAAAAATGTATGTGGTAGCAGGTACAGTCATGTAATGGAAATGCTGAAAAACTACGGAGGCGAGTAGAGCTTAGTTACTACAAGTAAAAAGGCTAACATATTATGTAGTTTCCTTAGTCAAGACACCGAAAAATCTGACAGTCTGCGAGCCCTTTGTCAGGCAGCACGATTATGTATGTTGAAGATGACTGATCATATAAAGCACATCGGAACTGCTGAAGCAGCAATGTGCTGTCAAATTAAAGCTAATTTCTGAAGTCAAATCCACTTCAAAGAGGGATTGTAGGTTCATTGTAGGGCTTTGAGAAAGTGTGACTCGAGTTGGAAAAGACAGTTATGATTTCGAGGTGCTAACGATCTCCAGTGTGAACACAACACCCTCAATATATCGCTACACTACCGGGTCAGCTTCAGTTTAATCCTTTGATCTGCTCAACATGTTTCCACTTTCTGGGTACTTCCTCTGTCTATGGATGAGCAACATCTGAGGAGTATTGAGTGAAATTTTCTGTCTTTTTTCCCAGTGACGTTTTAAGAATCAACACAAACACATTTGGTTAGGTTTGTTTTTCTCTCTGTTAAACCATTGGTGATTTTTTAATTCACAGTACAAAACTAATAAAAAATAACAGGCAAAATGAACGGAGAAAGGAAACTAACTGGAAAAAAAACAAGTAATAAATACAATTATGTCAGACTCGGTGTGTGTGAACATTTATTTGGGTTTGGATCAATGAAACTGCACGAGAAAAGGGAGCTGATGGATCTTGCATGACTTGACAGCTGGATGCATTTAAAGAAATGGTGAGGTAGGATAGGCGGTCGACTGCCAAACACTCACAAAACAACACAAACACATTTGCGCTCACCAAGAGGAAAAGGACAAAAAGGGGAGAAGGAAAGACTCGTAGGAGTAAAGTGAGAGCACACACCTCTATTTTACGTCCTTCCACCACAGTGCCATGTAACTTCTCTCTTGCCCTGTCGGCGTCCATGCTATGCTCAAACGTTACAAACCCAAATCCCTGTAGATGAGACACAGACAAAGAGGAAAGGAAGCAATGTTACTTGGTGGAAAGCCAACATGACTTCCCTCAATAATCAACATGAACAATTACTTTACAATCCTATCTTGAGCTTGGTAAAAGTCTCCAGCAATTTGTTGATGGAGCAGTGAAGTTTGGATGGAAAGTTTACAACCTCCAGCTTTTCTGATGAGTGGGTCTAAAGATGTGGTCAAGAAAAGACAAACAAGATGTGTTTTTGCGAATCGCAGACAAACATTTCGAGGTTTCAAACATCTTACAGCAGCTCTGTAAAACAGGAGATGGCAAACATGAATCCCAAGAATGACGTGAGGTGGTCGTCAGCTGTAGAACAACGTTTTCTCCCCTATGTCTGCCATGTCTCACTTCATGTTAACTGCAAATCAATCACTTCAATCCAATCAGACTGACAAAAAGCTCCATGTAAACACAACAAGTGTAGACAGATCTACATGAAACTTGCTGCTTAAACTGAGGGTGATCTTGTTCTAAAGAGGACATTGTAATATAGTGGTATTGATCAGTCATGACTTGAGTTTATTAAAGAAATAGACAAGAAAGATAGTTAATTAACTTTGAACATCAGTCAACAACATCGCCATCAATATCAAAATCTTATTGTCCCTCATTAATGTTGTTTATCATTGAGTGTTTTATTGACTGAAGCTGCTGTCACAGGAGCCACACGGAGTCTTTTTGAAACGTCCTCTTGCGTGTCTGTGTGTAGTCTTTTGCACAGTAGTGTATGTGGTAGCAAAATGTCCCAGGTTTAGCAGATTGTTTACAAAGAGGCGTTGTCTGACTCGACAGTGTTTTGTTCACTCGTGCACCTGCAGGAGGACGGGGGTCAGCCAGAGTGTGGTTTGCTTGCATCATGCTGTGTGTTACAGACCATGGTGGACTCTCACCTTGGGATCACTCAGCATGGATCCCACATATCAAAGTGTAGAAACTGCCCTGATAAAAATCTAATATATTCAGTGAGTGCAGGAACCAAGACATCATGGTCAACTGTGCCTGTTCAGAATGATCCTTTAAAGCTGCAGCCTCCAAATCGCTCCCAAGAAAAGCCATGAATGGCTTGTTGCAAGTTCCGGAAATGTCTTGAGGCAGAAATGTGTCCCTGTGTTTGCCAAATTGGCTTAACAATAAACAAACATGAAAATCCAAAAAAGATGCAGCAGAAAGATCACATACCTTGGACCCACGCTCGTTAAAGATGATTTCCACGTCTAAGATTTTGCCAAATTGCTGTTGGGGAAATACAATATCAGTTCATATACAGAGTCAAACAGACAGACGTGGCTGAAGAGTGTCAGAGCTTGTTGTACTCACGCCAAACATTTGCCTGAGGTCTGGGTCTCTGAACCTGAAGGGGATGTTGGAGACGTGAAGTCTCTTGGGTTGGGCCTTGCTGTCTGTGCTTTCGGGTACAGTCTGTGTTGGTGGCTGGCTGTCTGTCTGGGCAGCATCATCTGTCTGCTGGGTGGAACACACAGAAATCAGAGGCAAATTACCTTCAGTGGCCATCCACAAGCTCCACAATCATAAATACAGTTCACTCCAATCTCATTACTGCAGAGACCGACAAAATCAGAGCTGGTCACCGATGACTCTCTGTTCAGTTTCATGATTCTTTGTTGTTCAATGGTTTGCAGTGTTTATCCAACAGAAACCCTCACAGAAACAAAGATGCTGGCTAATGGATCTTTTTTGTGCTGTTGGACACACTCTAACCTTCATTTTGGATGGATGGCTGGATGGATGGATGGATTGATAGATGGATGGATGGATGGATGCAACTGTATTCACACTCTGACAGATGATCTGAACTGATCTGTGGCGCAATGAGAACTTGATCAGTGTCACGAGGACCATTTGGGAGATGCTGTCAGCAAAATTGAGAATCAATATTATTGCCATTGTTACACAGTCTTATTAAAATTTATGTTGCCAGAAAGGAGATGGACAGTAGTAATCTATCTATAAGCATTCAACAAAGTAGCTTGTGACCTTCCATCCACCTTTCTTCTTTTGATAGGAACACCTGTCCACGGCTCCAGTAGGAGAGCAGGCCAGCCTCCAATAAACAAGGCTGATAGTTCCTGCACACATCTCGCCACATTCCATGTGTTGAAGTGGCAAAACACTGAACATCAGAATGCTCCTAGTAGTCTCTGAGACACCTCTCATGGTAGCTGTGTTATGGGTGTGTGAGTGTTTGTGTGTATGTGTGAAGAGACAGTGATTTTGAGTGAAGTCCAGTTAGTTCGGTTTATTCAGATCACATCCTGGAAATGTTAATAACACCAGTCCAGTGATCAACTGTAAGTATTGCTTGTCTCAGTCATTTTCTATGAAAAGCTTTTGGATTCAAAATGTCCAGAGAGAAAATTTCCCATTCGAGTTTCAATAGGAGGCCAGTATCTCATATCTTCTGATACAAATTTCTAGAATTATTTTTTCCAATAAACCAAAAATCCCTTTCCCAAAGAGAAAATACAAAAGAATACGGCAAAAGTTTTTTTTCCCAGTTACATTGGCTGCATTGCTGAATGCACCTGGCTTGGTGGTCACTGAGTTACCCCAGCGTCACAAGTCGATACCAAGCCGGGGGGGTTTAACATGCAGTATTGACTTCAGGTGTTCCAGCCAGGTGGAGAGCCTTGGGCATTTTCGATCCACACCAGCAGTGGAGACGTGTTGTCTCATGTAGATCGACAGCTCGGCCCTGAATTGCTGCAAATAATGAGGCAAATCACATTTGCAGGCAGAAGCTGCTGATGATGGACAGAAATCCTGCAGTTCAGCATGTCTTGCCTTGATGTCTCAGCAATATTGGGATGAAAGGAAATCAAACATTGTCAAGCACAACAGTCAGGCAAGTGGACTGCTTTTCAGCTTTTATTTTGAACTCCAGCGCACGTATTTCCCTCATCAGCCAACCTCCCTCAGACCTCTGTTTTATGTGCTCCCTCCCTTTCTACTGTAAAAGCTCCATTAAAGACTGTCTTAGTGAGTTTGTCATTCTTTTGGAGTTGGGCTCAGTTTCCTGCAGCACAGCCATGTGTTTCAGTGGCTGTGAGAACAGCCATCAGTTTCCTTGTGGTCAGCGAGTAGAATAATCTAACGGAAATCAACTTAGGACAAGATATGTTTGCTTTAATACAGTGTGACTGGCAAGAATGCACCAGCACATTTTTTCTTCAACACACAGGCCTCTAGCCATACTTGAGTAAGCTTTCTCTTTTGCTCCATTTGCTGGAGTTGATATCAGCTGTCTTCTAGTTTTTGTGAAATGTTGAAACATTGAGAAAAAAAACAATAACATGTAGTTTGTTGAACATGCATATTTCTCTTTGTTGAAAAATCACAACACATAAGTGGTCAAATTGAGGTCTGAGTGGCGAGTGCCACTGCAGGCTCCTCAACTCTCCACAAATGTAGCCTTATCTGGAGGTCAAAGTTTAGAGTGAGTGCCTCGGGTCTCAAAAATGACGACTGACTAAAGCATAAAGAAAAAGCCCCACCCTCCAAATGTCAACCTGCAGCTTGAAGCAAGACAAAAACATGGCATGATGAAAATAGACCGTATAACTAATTTAGCATCATAAAGAAACATTGGAAAAATATACTTTAAAAAAAAAACAAAAGAAACTGCCCCTTCCCTTACCCTAACTGCCCCTACATAGCATACACTTTTGTTTGCTATAAACATTTGCTGGTAATGAAAGTGGTTAGAAGCTTACATAAATTAAACTACCCCCCTCCCCCCAGTCTCCAAAAGGAAAACCAGTCAGTGGGCAGAATCAAGCCTTTGACTCTGTAGAAGCCCACAGTTCTGCTCCCTGCTCCACCAATCTGGACAGCACACTTTTATGGAACAACAAGCAGGGCAGGCCTTGTCCACATGGACCCCGAAAAAGTCCTGTTTTTGAGAACGGAAAGCACTGCAGTAACTATGCCGGGCCTTTAAGTGTCACTGCAGTACTACATCAAAATAGAAAAGAAGACATCGAGGCAGTGGGAACTAATTGAAGAAAGCCAACAAGTAGGTGGGTTTCAAAGAGATATGGCCGCGGCCCCTGACAAGGAGCACTCTGGCTAATGGAAGTACACCTCATCTGGTTGGATGGAATCTCTTTACAGCTGTGTTAGCTTCCCCTAAACTGGTGTCCGTTTACGCAGAGGCATGAAATGAATAGATGAATAACAGCCCAAGACATAGATTCCCTCAATACTACACCTTGAAATAATGGTTGCCATCTTTAATGGGTAACAATGTATGTCCAAAGCTCCGCAGAGAATGACATCATTTTGATGCTAATTATGATAGCTCACGGGCTTTTCGTATCAAGATCAAAGTACCACCATGATAACAAAATTTGGCACAATGTCCATCTGATTGAATTAGTAAATGCTGAGTTCAGTCCCATTATCACCCATTGTGCTCCCTCTCAGTGTTTCTTATTGTTCCATCTTTGGGACTGAAGCAAGCAATTCTTTCATCCAGAGCCCCAATAATCCGTTTCACTGCCTCGTATTGCACTCCCCTGAACTACAAGGTTCCATCAGTTGACTGCAGGCTGCCGTGCACAGAGTTCAAATGAATTCTTTCAGACTGCCATGGGCAATGGAAATCCAGGTATTACATACCACCTCATCCAGAATTCATAGAACTATACATATGTAACTCTCATCCTAAGCTGTAATTTGAACAGAGGGGGGGATTTCTTCAGGCTGTGGATGTGAAAGTATTGTCTGAATATGTGAAGAGGGGGGCGGCCAAAGGAAAAAAAATCTCTCTTTAATGCCGGTTCAGTTTACACACCATTGTGAGAACATAGTGTCAGAGCTCAGGCTGAGAATCTATGCGCCATGGCGCTGTACACGGTGCCAGAAACAAAGAATTAAATCATGCAAACATACGGACATAATAGATGCTCACACACACAAATACAGGGTGTCATCAGCAGTCTGTGTTTGTCCTTTAGCTCTCAGTGTGAGTGAGATCAATGGCTGTTAAACACAAGAGAGAGCGCAGCAGTCTTGTGTTACACTGCAAGTGTGTCTGTTACAAAAGCTGTTGCCGCGTCTCTTGCTGACTTTTGAGCTAATTTATTTATGGGTGCGTTCAAAAAGTGACGCCCGCACTGAGAGTACAGCCCTGTGACTGCCGGCTCACCACATCACATGGACGGCAAAAAATTCCAAATTAGATATAGAACAGCGCCACTTGAAAAAGTAAACCTTCAGAAATACCAACTGTTTGGGTCCCAACTCGATGGTCAAGAAAGCAAAAAAGGAAAAAAAAGAAAATCAATAACTATCTTCTATCTTCAGAGCTGCTGAGTTGATGCATACACACATGCAATGCAGTGAAATCCTCCTCATGGAACATTGTTGTTATTTTTTTCCTCCCTCTGTTTCTTTCTTTAGCTCACACACAGTTTCAGGCTTCCTGCCAGCCAAAAGTACAGTCTGACTGTGTGTGTGTGTGTGTGTGTGTCGGGGGGGGGGGGGGGGTATTTGAAAAGAAGCAACATAAGGCCAGCAGATTGTGAGCCTTTCACGCGATGCCTAGGTACAGTATATACCGGCTCGCATATGTAAAAGACTGTACACACACATACACACAGCAGCGACTGCAATCTGTGCGGAGCTCCTTGGCAGCGGCAACATCCGCCTACACTCGCTGTGGAAAAAAACAAAACAAACAGTAAGACGAAGCCTCTCATCTCATCCCTTTTGGCATCAGAAACCAACGTGTGACGCCAGGCCAGGCGGAATGTAGAGCGCTTTCAGACATATTGGAGATCAGAACAGAGACGATGGCTAACATCAGGTGCTCAGACATGAGTGTGGAGACATTGAAAGGAAACCTCAAGGCACATTTTTGAGTTTTTTTTGTGGCAGGAAGAAGAATACGTGTCAGAAAATTCTGTGAGCTGTGAAGGTTCAGTTGCGTATGTGGTATCCTCGAGAATAGGCCTGAATGACACTCACCGCACATCAAAGAAAAGGAAAGTCTCATTAGTCCAGCAGCTTCGTTCCAAAGGATAAAGGAACTGTTCAGTTTGTGATAAAAGCACGACATTTGCTACAGTCAACGCCAAAGGCATTCCCAAAGGACATGGCTATGGAGGCACCATTAATTTTTAACATGGCGACCATGAGACAAAATGGCCCCCCAGCAACAGCTGGTTTCTTATCAGTGATAAGAGTCTCATAAGACTCCCAATAAGTGAGGCCAAACTTGCGGTCTATCACAGGGAGGACAAGTCCCACTGGCCGTCTCAGAAAAAGGGTTGCTCACCCACTCTAAGCGTTCTTATGTCTCCAAAGACACTTTCATGAGTGGACTGCCCAGTGTCTGCTAGGCATGTCCAGTTGTGTTCATTGTCCCCTTCAGACATCTTATAGCAGCCCTGCACAGTAGTTCTTGGGTGGACACCAAGTTATTCATCTGGCTGTAAGGTCTGAGCGACTCTCAGCTATCACCACAGTGTCAGTATAACCTGTTTGAATAATAAGTCCACAATGGCCATTGCTACTTGCGATAAAGTGCGACCATCAGCTTCTTCATGCATACAATGAGCAATGGAAGACCTTTCCGGGATTAGTGGCTTGCCAACAACCACCATGTCATTCGTGACAACAAGCTGTTTATCTGCTAGCACCAACCACCTCAGCAGAGCATTTGAGAGAAGGGCAAACATCTCAATCTGACTGTTGTCAACCATAAGAGTGTTTTACCAGTATCTGTGAGTGGCTGCATCACATGTCTGATGTGAATCCCAGTCCCAAACTTTGCCGATGTGGGAGCTCCCTGAGAAAAATCAAAGTAGTGGTTCCACAGCAGATCTGGCCTGTACGCTCTTTCAAATGATGTGGCCGCATCGGCATAGTCATTGAAGGGTTTTATGAAATTTGGTTTCAGTATCTGGATGATGACTGCCTCATCTGCAATGGTAGTGGTAACCTTTGGAATATTAGTAGTCATTGTGAAGTTGGTCCTGGCATGGATGCAGACCATTCTTCAGTCCCAGTCAGAGACCTGCCCCATCACACAGCACTGATGAACATTGGTTCTTCTGTTGAAATAACTCCTAGGGGTTTCTGTGTGCACATCATAATGGTGCACATTGGTGATCAATGAGGCATCACCTTTGATCTCATGCATTCACCTGCCCATGGGCCTGGTCAATGGCCATGGAGGAAACATGTTGTAGATCCTCTGGACAGAGAAAGTGCCTGCCCTGAACACTTGAGCTATGTGCGTTCTTTGGAGTCCAGCCATGCCTCTAAAGTGAACTGGGACACATCTTATAAACAGGACCAATGCTGAAATTGTTGGGTGTTGTCTGCCTTCTGCTATCACCCAGCTCCAAATACTGGATGAACTTGGTTTGTTTGTGCTTGGCAGCAGTTGTCGTAAGTCCGTTGCTGCAGAACACTCAAAACAGCTGCTTTAATTTATTGGACCCACCTGGTGAGAGGCACACGGGCTGCTGTGAGGAAACCATCATTTTTTCCTGGAGATGTGATATGAATTTGTTTTGACCCAGCCCCTTTTTGCTCTCAGGTTTCCCAACATCTATAGTATTGCCATGTTAAAATGCAGTCCTCCAAACAGAACCACAAACATGTCTTCAATATGTTTATCTGGCACCTTAAACTGAATTTGTTACGCCAGGGTATATGAAGGTTGGTTAAACGTGACCACGGATTCTAGCCATGTGGTCCACTATTTGACCAATCATGGCCAGAGTGCCCGAGCTTTTTATCAAACATTGAAAGGAGAACAGTGGAACCTGTAGCACAAACTCCTGGTGGCTGCTGGGTGGCACGAGGGAGATATCCTATCATCCGCAAGGCTTTTGTTTTCAATGAGCTCTCTTGCATTGTCCAACTGCTGGGACTCTACCTCAGTAGGCTGGCAAGTGCTCTATTCACTAAGTGATTTCAGGAACCTGTGGGACCTTGATATTTCTTGCATCAGGTGGGACCGCTGAATGTTATGCCCGTCAATGGTTATTGGTTTTGTGGACGATCCTCTAAAAGGCCTTCTGAGTACAAGAAAGCTTTTGGCAATGCTGGCTGGATGCTAGATTAAAGAGATTGCTGTACCATCGCAGCAATCTCTCATTGTTGTTAAACTAGGGTCATGCTCATAGGATATGCACAAGCCTTGATACGCTATTGCATTTGTTCTTTTTTTACATGTGTGGGGATGCATGATCAGTCCTCAGCATGATGGAAGTGATACTTTCTGTTTAGCACTGCCCCTCACAAAAGCTGCGGTGTCTGGTCCTTTCTTGTACCCCAAACTGATGAATTTTAGTGACTGAGCAATCAAAATGTCTTCAGGAGATGTTTCTTCTCCCATGTGACCTTTGATGTTGGGTCCCTTAGGACGATATTCACGAGGGTGAGCATTGTTCTGGTGAACCAGCAAATGTTTTTTTCTCACCAAATATGTGACCATCTGTGCAGGATGTGCTAAGTGCATAGCAACTTTGTTGTGATCTTGCTCACAGGCTGTGGCCAGTGCGGGGCTAATGTTGCTTCAAAGGAAGTCAGGACACCTCGTACCTTAGTGTACCAGGGAACTTCTCAAAATGTGTCAAATTCAGCAAAGTAGAGTTAACTGTTATTAACCTTTCGTGTTAGTTTTGTTGCTCATGACTTGTTGAGCTGGGCAAGTCCAGCTGTATTGAATACATGTGCTCAACAATCATGTTGTCTGGTCTGTTTTTACTCTGGATTCAATACTCTGAAAGTCAAGTGCCAGTCAATTTGGCAACTTTTAGTTCCACTCCACCATATGACTGCTACCATGGAAGAAACAGCAGTCATATTCAGCTGTGAGATCACTCAAAGACCCTCAGAGAGTCATACTGGTGACATCTTCCTTTTTGGAAATTAGGGTTACCCTCTTGAATATTCAAGGACAGTTTCCAATTAGCATTATGAAACTGACCAATTACAATGAATAGCAAAAATTTTCAACAAAATGTGACTGAAAAATCTGATTGTTTCCATCATTTCTACAAAAACAGCATTTGCTGGTGGC
The DNA here is from genome assembly GCA_032164315.1 of Malacoctenus gilli. Classification (NCBI taxonomy): domain Eukaryota; kingdom Metazoa; phylum Chordata; class Actinopteri; order Blenniiformes; family Labrisomidae; genus Malacoctenus; species Malacoctenus gilli. The sequence goes on along the minus strand of JASSRZ010000065.1, from coordinate 14,960,723 downwards.
CATTCAGAAAGACGGCTACCAGTGGCAATGTGTTGAAAGTCCATGAGACCTCCATGTGCAAACCTTTGAGTGGAATGCCTTTGGCTATAAGTGTACCAAGTTTCTCTGTATCCAACATAAGTTGATTGATTCTATGGGGGGGGGGGTGTTCTGCTGCAATGCACTTTCTGGAAAGGAGTGTTGCCAGGACAACTAGAAACTACCAATGGGTCACGAATTTACATTCCTGCAGAGGAATGAGGGAAAAGCGTTTTTAGCACTGTATGGTTCAAATACAAATACAGTTTAGGGCTTCATGCCATTGTGTGTGTGTGTGTGGCTACTGCCGTGCTCTAAAATTTGAAGAGGGAAGGACTGGGTGCTGTGCGTGGTAGCTTCAGTCCCTCCACAGTTTGTTCATTGGTCAGCCGTAGATGCACTAATCTAGTTGAGGTGTGGACTGCTGACACTGCTTGCTTGTACAAGGATTGGAGTTGTCTTTGGGTCTTAAGTACTCACTGCAATGGGTTTCACTCTGAGGTGAGAATGAACACATGAAATTATATGGTGATATACAAATTGTTGGTTTGCAAATGTGGCATTTGACTTGATTCCTTTTCATAATTGTACCCCACTGTTGTTTTCAGTTTGAACCTTTCGTTCATTGGACCGTGTGACATGGTTTCATCTCTTTGATCTATGTCGTCTCACTCCATCGTGACACATTTGGTACGTCGGTTTAATCACCACTAAAAGGCACTCGCTGCAAATCCCCTTCGTGTTTGAAGTGCATAGATAAAGTATGATTAATCGTGTCAATTTTTTTCATTCTACTCTTTGTGTTATGAATTATTCAAAAAGGATTCATTAAAGTTCCAGCCCTAATGATACACCTCACTCTTTCTATAGCAGCTTCTTATGAAGGCTAGGTTTAAGTTCTTTATTTACAGAAGTACAATGCCTTCAATGAAAGCACAGTATCTTTCATATTGAGTGATGTAACATCAGCTTTCTGCAGAGTTCAGATGTACTTTTCCAATGGAACAATGACCTTTTCCTTTCCCATGGTTTTCATGCATGTATCCTTTCAAACGAATAGACCATGTCTTACCTCATCACCCACCATATGAAAGCTTCCATCATGCAGATCATAAAAGACTGCAGACTGTGGCCAACATGCAGTCTGGTGAGTGTCTCTGCCAAAGTTTCATGCCCTCAGAATCACCTCATCTGACAAAGTGTTCCTTTCTTTTCATAACACCGTTTGAAACATCAGATCACCACCAACGCTTCTGAGGGGACTTAAATGAGCGAGGATGGCTTCAGAGCAAACTGAGAGGTAAATACTCAAACATCTTGCATTTTCTCATGGCAATGCATCAAAGTGTGGGGAAGATAGAGGCACACTAACAGTTGTTTTCAATTGACAGAGAGAAAACTACTTGTAGTTCAGACACTGAAGTTATGTGGAAGTGATGTGTTTCTCTGAGTGTTGTGGGCTGGATTGCTGTCGTTCCTCCCTGCCAACGTCTGGAGTGTTGGGCTCACACAGAGAGATGGGGGAGGGGGAGGGGAGAGGGGCGTCCCTCTGAAAACACTCCGATCAGATGAGGTCATTCCTCCTGAAAGCGTCCACTCTCACACAGAAGAAAAGAGGAGAAAAGAAATCACTTTGCAAAGAAGTCTTTCTTTTTTCCGTCATTTCTTTTTACACACATCCACACAGAGGAGCAGATTATGGACGTTAACAAGCTTATTTTTGACTGTGTTAGGGAATGTAATGCCACTACCTTTCATGCTCTGTGCAATCCACAACACATTTCATCCAAACTTTCTCTACCTGCCCAGCGCTATCAAAGATACCCCCCCCCCATGTGATTAAAAGATTAGGACTGATATATCCATTTACTGACTTCCTTTTTTCACAAAAGTGACAGTAAATAAATGGCAGTTGTCTAGTTAAGGTCGTAGCTCGACGAATCGGTTGTGACTTCTCGTCATGTTTGAGTGAAATTACATTCTTGACCAACTGATTGCATCTGACTGGGCCCCCACACATGGGGCCGTGTCCTTTCTAATACAGCTTGTAGAAAAGTAGTTCAGGTTGACTTGAAGAGGAAGATAACGAAAGAAAATGGCAGAGAAAAATTTGGTTGAAGTCAGAGCAACATTGGAATTGTTTCCTCGTCCATTGAGATGTGAATCTTCTTCTTTGAGTTCACCATGACATTTCTTTGTTTGACTGTTTTGTCTATTTTTTACTGCACCACAATACACTGGTTATGCTCACACATCATCTCCTTTTTCTTTCCTGGTGAAACCCAGTGAAAGGCAGCACAGTGCATGTGTAGAACACTAAATCCGATTCCAAGCAAAGTGAATACATGCAGCAATAGTGCGACTGTCATATATATCAGAGGTCTTCAACAGGGGGTCCGCGACTCCTTCGGGTTCACAAAAGTTTTGATTGAATACAGATTTTTTTATATTTCCCCTTCATTTTATTTTAAAGCACACAAAAAGTTATTATGAAGGTATTTGGAAATGTTATGCAGTTGTTCTTTAAAGTCTTGGGGATTAGAGGAAAAAGAATCAAGGCTCTCAGGCTGTATATAAAATATATTTATGGGATATTTCCTGGTAGTAGTCGTACACTGCAACACAACACAGCAATCCTCTTGATGCCGTAAACGATCTATGCTGCTGTGCCAATCACCAAGCTGTATGTGGCACACTGTCTCTGTTTGGTTCCCATGAGCTCATTTGGCTAGCAGCTGGCGTGTTTTGGATAGGGAAAAAAATGAAAAACTGGATCAATTTCTTACACAACAAAATAAACAAGGTGTAGAAAATGCATCTACAGGACCAGTTTAATGTAACGCAGTTTTATGCATGAGAAAGGGGTCCTTGCTCCATCCCTCCATCAGTTTGGGGGTACTTGGCCTGGAAAACATTGAAGACCCCTGATCTAGATTTGTAAATGGAGCTGCAGAGAGTCTAAGTTCAGTCAAGCAAAGCTTTTTACATGTATAAAAATTTTGTCAAACATTACATAAAAGCTCTGTGTTTACTAATTCAGGTAGCATATAAAGAATAGTAATTATTTGAGACTCTCAGACGTGTGCATTTTTCCAGCAGTTTTATATTACTCTCACCAGAGAAAGTCATTTGAATGATGAGTGTAGTAATACCAATAGCAAACAGTAAAGACCCTGGGTGGAATAAATGAAGAAGTGAGCTGTGGGTGCAAAATGCTGTAGCTGTTAAGAGGGCCATCTCACAGCCAGGGGGCCAAAGGTTCAGGTCCAAGTGGGGAGGGCCAGTGACAGGATTTGCATGTTCTCCCTGTGTGTGTGTTTGCTTGATCCAGGAAATCCAATTTTCTTAGTCCCAAAACACACTGTTCCCTCTCAATTGTCAGTTGTTATGAATCTGTACATAGGATCATGTGCCATCTGTGAGTCCGTTGGAAAGTGTTAGAATAGATGCAAACAGCAGCGTCCCATACTCAAGTCCAACATATTGAGATTTTTGGGGTTTTTTCTTATATATCAGTCTTAAGTTTTTGGTCGTGTCATCAAAGTGGAGACAGAGAAAAGAGCAGCACATGTCGCAGTGAAGAAAAGGAGAAAACAACTGAAGTAGTGTTGCGAACTTTGATGATGAGGGGAAGGGCAGGCAGCAGACCGGCTGAGAGGGAGAGCTGATGAGCGTACTGACGAGTGTTCCAGATGTACAGTACGTGGTCTTGGTGCTGCTGGCTCGCCTTCGTCTTTCCCTCCTCC